>QEPC01001717.1:3185544-3209827 GCA_003113815.1 Sphenodon punctatus | reverse complement strand
TATTATGTTGCCGACTTTAGTAGCCTGTCTAATCTCTTTTAGCATTGCTTTATCAGTCTCTCCGTCCTGGTCAGGGGGACGATAGTATAGCCCTACTCCAATACTCTTCCCCTTTATACCTGGAATTTCTATCCATAGAGATTCTAGGGAACAGTTTGCATCCTTTAAAATTTTTATTGTACTTGACTCACTGTTGTCTTTTACATATAGAGCTACCCCACCACAACTCTATCTACTCTGTCATTCTGATATATTTTGTACCCTGGTATTAGTGTCCCATTGGTTAGCCTCATTCCACCATGTCTCTGTGATGCCTATAATGTCTAGATCTTCATTTAGCGCCATACACTCTCCCATCTTTTTACGCTTCTAGCATTTGCATATAGACATTTATGTGTATTCTTTTTATTCTTCTTACTGTGCACATTATAGGGGACTGTATCAGGCACCCTGGAATTGTTATTTATCTGTTCTCCCATGAATTCCACCTGATGTCCCTTAATTTTTATCCCTTTCTCAGCCTTAAGCAACTCTAAATCCCCTAAGTTAACATCATCCTGCATAGATGTCACAGTCCGAACTGTGCACTCCACAGTGTCCATCGGCTTTCCCCCAGAAGGTAAAATAATAAACAGCTATCCCACAGTCTTAAAATAGAATATAGCTGACCAGAGATAGAATCAAAACCCAATCAATACTCTTCTTATCACAGATGCCAGCTTCTCCCTCCTTGAAAGCCCCTGGGTAGGCCTTACGGCTTTGAAGGTCATTTGGACTATTTTGGATCATTGTGAGAAGAAAGTTCCAGAATTGTATTCTCCTTCTGTAAAACATTCTGTCCTTGCTTTAGGCTATCTGGAATCCTTGCACAATACTCCTGCAGTTCTCCAAAACAACACTCTGTACAAAATGATATATAGACTAGAACGCATATAATCTTCAGTGGCATAGGTCTACCTGAATTGCATTCATCAGTCTGGAGGGAGGTGTCGAGCGGGTGCTGCAGGGCTCTGTCCTGTGCCTAGTACTGTTAGCATCTTTATTAATGGCTTGGATGCGGGAGTAGAGGAAAATCTCATTAAACTGGCAGATGACACAAAACTGGGAGGGGTAGCTAACACCTTAGAAGACAGAAATAAAATTCAAAATGATCTTGATACGTTGGAAAACTGGGCTGAAACTAACAAAATTAAGTTCAACAGAGATAAATGTAAAGTTCTGCATCTAGGTAAGAAAAATCGAATGTACACATACGGGGGGGGGGGTGGGGGGAATACCTGGCTTGGCAGCAGTACATGTGAAAAGGATGAACTGGGGACTGTAGTTGATCACAAGCTGAACATGAGTCAGCAGTGTGATGCAGCCACCAAAAAAAGGTTAATGCAATTTTAGGCTGCATTAAGAGAAGCCTGGTTTCCAAGCCAGGAGAAGTAATAGTTCCACTCTATTCTGCGCTGGTCAGACCTCATCTGAAGTACTGTGTCCTGTTCTGGGCACCTGGAACAAGGGTTCACAGGAGGGCAACAAAGATGGTCAGGGGTCTGGAAACCAAGTCCTATGAGGAAAAGTTGAAGGAGTTGGATATGTTTAGCCTTGGGAAGAGAAGACTAAGGGGGAGACATGCTAGCACTCTTCCACTACCTGAAGGGCTGTCACAGAGAGGATGGCAAAGATGACTTCTCTCTTGCCCCCTGAAGGCAAGACTAGAAATAATGGGCTCAAATTACAAGGAAGCACATTTTTGATAAACATTAGGGAGAACTTCCTAACAGCAAGAGCTGTTCGACAGTGGAGCAGACTGCCTAGGGCAGTGGTGGGCTCTCCTTTGCTGGAGGGTTTCAAACAGAGGCTGCACAGCCATCTGTCAGGGATGCTGTAGCTGAGGATTTCCTGCAATGAGCAGAGGGTTGGACTAGATGGCCTCTGAGGTCCCTTCCAACTCTGATTCTAGGAGCAGGAAAACAGGCATTTAGCACCTAACCTGGCAGAGCAGCATTTGCACCACTCAGCAGATTTGTAGCTCAGGACTAACCAACTCTGATAAAGACCCACCTTTACCTTCTTGTGTCTGCATCATTTTTATCGGCACTCTCTCATCTCCTGGACGAGACAATAGTCAATTTTTGTGCAGGGTAAGCTGTGAAACGAAAGAAGAGGGGACAAAGGACACTTGTCCAGTGTTTAATGAAACATGCAGTGCCATCTCCAGTACTGAGACAACGCTACAGAATCTGCTTGTGCACATTGAGAGACTGGTAGCTACAAATATGGTTTGGAAAGTAAAGTTGGGCAAACAACAACTTTCCAACTGCTAAATCTGAAAGTGGAAACATCCACTATCCCTGTGACAGACAGCTACATGAACAATTATTCTCAAGAGACTTCCATTCCCAAGGAAAAAGATTAATTCTCAAATAAGAAAATTTCATTCCTCCAGCAGCTGAAGGAGCAAGAACCTGATTGAATACAGGGGAGAAAAATAAACCGGACAATCAAATTTAAGAGAAGAAAATATTTAAGAATTACCCAGCTAATGCAATTGTACCAGTTAGGAAAGTCGATGTATGGAAGTAGAAAACTGCATCAAAAACTGTTTTGCTACTGTATACCTTGAGTCTTATTAGCTAGCTAAGCCCCCCAAAACTTCTAAATTGGTGTCTGAGCCACAGTTTACAGAGGAGCCAAGACACGCAGAACTCAAGAGCGGGGTGGGAAGTGGGGCGGGGGGGGAGAGGGGGGGGGGAAGCTATTCAATAAGGGGTTTTCAGCTAATCCTGCTGCTTGGAAGGAGTTTGCAAAGATTAAGGAAAGAATCCACACAAAAGGATGCCATCAACACTGTCCACTTGCTGATTTGTCCAAATTTGATCTCAGAAAATGAGGTGGGAAAGAGATTCTTTCTTTTACATTGCTTAGGGCCAGAACATAAGTGTCACATCCCTTTACTGTGGCTCTGCGTGAACGCACAAGTAGGATGGACAGAGGAATATAGCTGCTGAAATGCTGCTTGAGTCAAGCACACAACAAGCAGGCTGATTTGCACTTCCCATCAACACACACACACACACACACAACAAGATCAGAGTGTACGGCTGCCACCTTTTGCAATATGACTCCGAGATTCCCATAGACCAAAATTGGAGTCTCAGGGTCAAATTGCGAAAGGTGGCAGCTATATCTGGGTGGAGAATGGAGAGAGTCAGCCAGAGCCCACATGTTTCCTCCAGCTTTGACTGCCACGTATGTCACCCCAGAGAGATCAGGGTGGTTCGCTCGCGGTCGGCAAAGAATGCGCGGCCCCAGATCACGCGCACAACTTCCGCTTCCGGTTTGTCTAAAACAGTGCCGCGGCTGTTTTGCCGGTCCCGCGCCTGATCCCAGCTGCACGTCTAAAAGCGGCCTCAGTCTGTGTTTTGTTCAAAGCTGGAGGAAACATGTGGGCAAGCATAGATTACTTTACCCCATTCTGATAAGCCCCAAGGCCAAATTAGTTACTGCGGAATGTTTCTAGATTCCAAGCTGAGCCATGAATCGAGGAGCACACCCAGACTCTGCACTTGAGAGGCCATGGGAGGGTGACACCACACACCCCCCCCACACACACACAAGGAGATTCAACCACCCCCAGGCCCCCCAAGCCCTCGCCCACCAACATCACCTCTGTCTTGTCAGGATACAATTGCAGATGGCTTAACCTCATCCAAACCCCAACAGCTGACAGGCACTGGGAAAATAAGGAGACTGCGTGACCTGAGTCAGTAGAAAAAGAGAGGTAGAGCTGAGTGTCATCAGCATACTGATGACATTGCATGCCCTGAAACCCTCTCACGATCTTCCCTAATGGCTGCATACAGATGTTAAACAAGAGGGGGGACAGAATGGCACCCTGCGGGACTCCACACATGAGGTCCCGGGTGGGGGGGGAAGGCATACACTCCCCCAAAACCACCCGGTGAGTTCTCCCATCCAGAAATGAACAAAACCAGTCCAAGACTGTCCCGCCAATCCCGGCACGGTCCCACAGGCAAGTCACCAATACCTCATGGTCGACTGTGTCGAATGCAGTCGAAAGGTCTAGAAGGACCAATAAGGTCTGACGACCCTGGTCCAATGCCAGACAGAGAGCGTCAACCAAGGCCACCAATGCAGTCTCTGTACCATACCCAGGCTGAAACCCAGACTGAGAGGGGTCAAGGAAACCGGTGCGGTCCAGATGTTCCTGGAGCTGCCATGCCACAGCCCGCTCAATAACCTTCCCTAAAAAGGGGAGGTTAGAGACTGGCCGATAACTGGCAGGAGCATCAGCTTCAAGAGATGGTTTCTTGAGCAGGGGCCTAACCATAACAATCCCAAACCAATTTGGCCACCCGTTGAACACGCAACGTGAACACCATTGCACCACAAGGACAATTTGCCTGTTCTGGCTGAACACGTGACCAACGTTGTGTCTAATGATATCGCATGGTGTGTTAGCAGGCACGACATGGGGAACGAGATGGCAGCACTTGCGTGCTGAGATCAGGCGGTGAGCAAAACACTAATTTGCCCCAAGATGGGCTGTGTCTAAGCAGCGCCACAGGGTGAACACAGGGCCAAACTGGTATTCATATCAAGGTCAAAGCACACATTCAGACACCCATTGATGTTATGTCTAAAGATACCCAATATCTACTTCCTGCCTCCTGTTTATTTACAGAAACACCTGCTCACGGAGGTGATCCTTCTGACTCTGTGAGGAGAGATGAACAATAACTTTTCATTGATGGCTGAACTAAAAATCCTTTATTGTGCTTGAGTCCCAGTCAGTAGCAATAAGCTTCGAGGAATGTATCATACAATAGCTAGAGGAGAGGGGAAAGGAAGAGAGTTTTACGTACTAATGTAATGAGGTGGAATGCGGACTTCCTTCACCAACATTCCATTGTCAAATACACTTAGTAGCAGACAACTCTGGGCATATACAGACCTTCACATTGCCCTTTTTGGAAATAACCCACTCCAGCCTATTTCCTCCTCTATAGCAGCCAAATCTTCTCTTGGCATTGTCTAAAGATCAACATGAAAGGTATTGCAGACTTGCCAAGTGTACTGTTTTTTCCAAGTCTTCTTTTCATAGGCCCTTTTCACACAGACACTCTAACACTGATAAAATGGATGTTACATGTTATTACATATATTGCAGGGCTGCAGGTGTGCTCTATGGGTGCCCTGGAACATGTATAATAAAATGTAACACCCATCTTATCAGTGTTAGAGTGTCTGTGTGAAAAAAGCCTATGTTCCCATTCCTTGTCCATCCTAGATTGTAAGCCTCCCACCCCTGCGCGTGGACTTGTCTCTAATTAAAGATTGTTCAATGCCAGGCACATTGCTGGTGCTACATAAATAAATCTCTCCAGCTGATAAATCTCTCCAGTTGGGTTTGGCCTATAAAGCCCTATATGACCCCACCTATTTGCAGGATTGCCCCACCCCCCTGGGTCCTAGACCAGCCCCTGCGGTCGTCTGGGGGCGCCCTCCTTGGGGTTCCCTGAATTTCTCGGGTGACGACAATGAGGAGGGTGTTTTTGGTTGTCACACCAAGACTGCGGAATTCCCTCCCAACGGAGATCCACTTGGCCCCGAACCTCCCCTCTTTTCACAGACAATGTAAAAGCCGGCTGTTCTGCCAGGCTTTTGGTGAGGGAGACGGGTTGGGTAGGGGGGTGGGATTTAAACTCTGCTATGCTACACACACACACACACACACACACACACACACACACAGAGTGTCTTTTATTGATGTTTTTATGATGCTGTAAGCCGCCCCGAGCTGCAATAGCAGGAAGGGGCGGCCTAAAAATCTAAGAAAATAGATATATTAAATTAAATAATAAGTTATTATTTAGCTTGACTCCCCAAACTAACCAGTGTACAGACAGAGAAGAAGCCCTACTAGATCCATGCAGAAACTTGTTCTACACCTAGCTGATGTGATACATGCTGTAGCAGACTAAACAGGAATGGTATATGCATACTCAGTATGCTTGAAATCTACCTACAGTATTGTTAAATGAATATGCATTTCTATCTGTGTTTTTAAGGCCAGAATACAGATGCTCTTAATCTTATGGGTTCAATTATCTGGCTACGATAGACCCCCATCAGAGGTTTAAAGGGGGAATCTCTGGTACTATCTTTGAAATAAAAGAGGTCTTCTTGCCTGGTGCAGAGCTGGGATCCAGGAAAACGGCCAGGGGCACAGCCATAGCTAGGTTAGGACTGGCACCGGTGCAGAAGATGGGGAGCAGAAACAAGGGAGGCTGGATCACTGGGAGAACTGGGGCTTCAGGGAGGCAGGAGGGAAACAGGAGTGACACTGACTAGTACATGTGGGAGTGGGGAGGGCTAAAGGAATGTAGCGTGTGGTGGCTCTACAGTGAGGCACGCTGGGGCAGGGAGGCAGAGCCTGCCAGGCTCACTT
Source organism: Sphenodon punctatus (assembly GCA_003113815.1). Classification (NCBI taxonomy): domain Eukaryota; kingdom Metazoa; phylum Chordata; class Lepidosauria; order Sphenodontia; family Sphenodontidae; genus Sphenodon; species Sphenodon punctatus. Next base: position 3,203,364 of record QEPC01001717.1, on the reverse strand, counting down.
GAGTGTGATGCAAGTGGGAGTGGGGACAAGCCAGCCAGTCTGCCAGCCACACAGCACTCCTGTGGGCTGCCAGGTTCTGCCCATTACTTCCTAGCATGCCACTAGCCCCCCTCATGTAGGCGTCGCTGCCCCATCACACTCTGGGTACTGGGGGGGAGGGCAGAAGTAGGCAATTCAGCTGTACGGGGGTAGGGTTGCCATATATGCAAATGTTTAGATGGCACTTATTAGACATACAGGTTGCAGGGCAGCATTGCAACCAATGGAGCCCTGCAACCTGTATGTCTCATAAGTGCCCTCTAAAAATGTGCATATATGGCAACCCTACATGGGAAGGGGGGGAGGGGACGGTGGCCCCTGTGCAGCTGCACTTATTATACCTATAGCCCTGGAAATGGATCCACAGAAGCCTTCAAACCCATTTTTTGTAAAGCGCCAGGTACATCGCTGGCACTATATAAATGTTTATAATTATAATAATGTTATTATCGTGAGTGTATAGGGAGAGGGAAGCAATGGCCACATCATGCTACTGTACTTTGGCTATTCTCTGCTTCTCATGACATATATTCAGCCAGTTGGAGAAGTCCTGGGATTGCCTTACCTGACTCAATGAGAGTCAAGGAAAAGCCTCAAGCAAGGTCCAGAATGCCAAAAGCAATGTGGCTTAGTCACCCGTGGCTCAGTCACCTTTGTGCCCCAACCTCAACTCCATTCCTGAAGTGAGCACAGAAAGTGAATTCCAGGATCTGCAACAAACAAGTAACAGCTTTACATTGATAAAATGAATACATTAGGGTTGCCACCCAGGCAAATGTTTAAGGAACACTTATGAAAAATACATGTTGCAGGGCTTGCATTGGTGCCAATGCAGGCCCTGCAACATGCATTTTTCATAAGTGTTCCTTAAACATTTGCCTAGGTGGCAAACCTAGGATACATATATAGCTATATGAATCATTAACTGTAAAGCCCTTTGAGTTGGTCAGACAAAAGTATTTTTTTATTCTGTCTTCTGTGTTAAGATGAATAAGTAAATACAACCAACTCATTCCTTGGCTGGAGAGATGGATGTAACTCCTTTGAAGTCAACAGAACTACAACCATTTACACAAAATGAGATTCTGGCTTCAAATATTTAGTGACCAGAAATAATTCTAAACCATACTGGAAGGTAGGGATGGGACTCTGGGCAAAATTTCTGTTTCGGTCAATTTCAGTTTTGGTTCTCATGAATTTCGGTTCTTTTTCGGTTTCGATACTATTGGATCTTTCGCATTGATTTTTGTACCAGATTTTTAACATTGCATTTTTTCAATGGGGAACAAACCGCAATGTTAAAAATCCAGTACAAAAATCAATGCAAAAGATCCGATAGTATCGAAACCAAAAAAGTACTGAAATTTCAGATTAATCCGAAATGGCCATTTTCGGGTACTCTCAGTTTTATCCGAAACCGAATTTCGCATCCCTACTTTTGCTTGGCTGACTCTAGAACAAAGCTGTTTAAATTTAAAGCACTTGTATTCTGAAATGCAAGTCCACTGCCTGCTAAAGGCGGCTAAGAATTTGTCATCATAGGAAAGTTGCATGGTCATAATCAGATATAGTGAAATCAATGCGGATATAGTTAAGGGTGAAAACAGACAAGCAGCTAGCCAGCTGGAGCCCATGTTCAGTCCACATAGCGCCCCCCCCCCCCCCCCACATTCCATGTGCTTGCAGCAGCCTCCACACAGTGATGCTAGCAATCTTCCCCCGCCTCCACCGCCTGTCACCTGGGTGGTGCACTAGCAATCACCCTCTCTCCCAAGCCCGTCTTTCAGCTGAGCAGCCATGCTAGCGATCTCCCTCCCCTGGGGCCCACCTGTGAGCTGGGTGGCTGCACTACCGATCTCCCTCCCCTCAGGCCCACCTGTCAGGCTGAGCCGGCTGGCTGGGCCAGCAATCTCTCTGTCCCCCTGGGAGCCAGCTGACAGGCAGCTTTGGGGTGACAGGGAGATTGCTGATATGCTGGCTGGCCCTGCTGTCAGCTGGTTCCAGGGGGACAAGCAGATTGCTGGCACAGCCGGCACAGCCCAGCTGACAGGTGGCCCCGGGAGGACAGGGAGCTCATTAGCTCGCTCTCTCTCTCCAGGCTGCCTGTCAGCTGTCTGGGACTCTATGGTGCTGGCGGACCTGGATGCAGGCAAGGCTGCAGGTAAACCTAATGGACATGAGACACCCATTAACTGAAATTAGTCTGCACAGTGGGCCCACGATCTCCTAAAAGAATGCTATGAGTATTCAGTGGGTGGTGGCCATGTGGTGGATGTAGGCTATTTGGTGTATGGCCACAAAATAAACAAGCAGATGAACATATGGTGGGTGCGGGCTAATGTCTCATTAGTTTTCACTGAAAATCAGCACACCCAGACTGAACACATGCTTATTTTGGTGTAACTTAAGGCCGTTTTTAGGCCACTTTTATACGAGGCGCTGAAAAGCACCTCCTGAGTCCTGCGTTGAAAGAAAAGCCGCGCAGGAGGTGTTTACATGCTCCCCGCACTGCCGGAAGGGACGTGCTCCCTGTTGACGGCAGCGGCGAACACACTGCATTAAAATCACACTGCGTGTAAATATGCCGCATGGGGGATTTAGACGTGACATTTCGTGCGTTAAAGCCGGTCACATTTGTTTTTTTTTAAAGCCGCAAATTAAATACCTTGATGTCAAGGTATTTAATTCATGGCTTTAAAAGAACGCACGGCCAGCTTTAACGCACAAAACGTCACGCCTAAATCCCCCACGCGGCATATTTACACGCAGCGTGATTTTATGCAGCATGTTCGCCGTGCACGTCTAAAAGCAGCCTAAGTTGACTGATAGGAGTTATATACATGTGAAGAGGCATTTCATAGGCGACTGGTAACTATCAGTAGTGGGAGGAGGACACATGAGTGGGGGCTGGACAGGGGTTCTATAGGGTGCTATAGGGCTTCCTAAAAACCTGAGTTACCTATGGGCATCATCATATCATATCATAACAAGAGTGCCTACAAAGTGGTTTGTCGCAGTCTAAATTCACACCTGAAGTTATGCTGGTACCACTCTTCAGGTAGACAAGGCGCAATTCCTTTGATTGTGTAGGTAATGGAGGAAGGTAGAGCAAATCAAGCTGAAGTCAGTTCCATCATTACATAAACATAGCAACAGACTGAGAACTAAAAGGCTCACTGGTGTCATACTATTAAGTCCTAGAAAATTACTCTATCATTCTGCTGTCCAAGGCTAAATTTCTTTCTTCTCTTCCTAATCTCACTTGCTGGCTAGTGTCCAGCTTCTATGATTCCTCCCTCTCAAGCCTGCAGCCTCTGTCAAGCTTTTTAAAGAGATAAATAAAGCAAGTCTTTGGATTTTTCCTCCCTTCTGGTTGCCAGGGTTTCTGCTGGAAAAGCAAGCTGGCTGGATTTCCAGGAATTTGTGCAGTTGCAGAATAGACATGGCCTGAGATACACAACAGAAACTCAGAGGTCTCCACACAAGGAGATGCTTAATGATCTATCACAGAGATACCCTGTTCTGCCCTATGCATTGGGTTGTTTTATTTGCATAAAGACTTGGATCGCAAACGCTCACTTGCAAGAAGCTGGATAAAATGGTTACTAAACAGCAAACATGCCTATTCTAAATGCTGCTAGATACAGATAGAGGCAATAATGGGGGAAGAGGGGAAAGTAAAGGAGAAGAAATGCTTCCAGTTCAGCGGAAAGGGGTAGTCCCTTCATCACTCACTTTTGAGATGGACATCTTCCAAAATATATTAGAGACAGAGTGCACAGGTGAGGAAGACAGAGATATAGCATAGTGACACAACCAGAGAGACCGTGTGCATGTGTAACACGGTGGCCCACAAGATGGAGAGACACATAACAGTTACCACAGACTGTAGGTGTCTCTACACATAATGCCTGCCACCGTTCCAGCCTCCTAACATGGGAGCAAGTGTTATGGTTTGGCCACTCAAACCCAGGATCAGAGAGAACACAAGGTTGGCTGAGATTTGTTCTCCGGAACCTCCTGAGCAGACTCACTGATAGCTAGAAACACACCACGGAATCAACATCTCTTCACTCAGCAGCCGTCTTCAGGCTAGTCAGCTTCACCAGCCAGGAGTTTGCTTCACAACATTGAGGATTTTTTGTGGGGGTGGGGGGTATCAATGTCACCAACATACAGTCTGTTGCTACAGTCTGCTATGTCTCTCTACATAACTGCTAAAATCCAACCCTTCCTGACTGCTTCCACTGGCAAAACTCTAATCTACCTTGATTACTGCTTGCAACCTCTTTCTTACTGTCTTTCCCTGCTCTCACCGCAACCCTCTCATTTGTATTCAACACTCCAAGGTCATTCACCTCGCCAACTACTTTGATCACGTTCAGCAGCCCCTCTTCTCCTCCATACCTCTCCTCTTCTGCATCCTTGTCTTCACCGTCAATGCCCTTCATGGCTTGCTCCCCTTATCTTTTTCTACTCTAATTTCCTGCTACATTCCCACCCAAGAACTTCACTCCTCTGCCACCATCCTCAACTGCCCAGGAGTATTCTGTTCCTTAAAGTGTCTTTGCCCCTTCTCCCGTGCTGCCCGCTATGCCTGGAAATCCCTCTCTCTCAATTTCAAATTCTTTCTGAAAACCTGCCTCTTCCATCAGACTTTCTCTAGCTCCTCATCTCCACAGGCATCTCACGGATGTTCACCCTACTGTCTTTTCATTCAGAATCTCCTTCTTCCCTGTTGTTAAGCCAAGCATGTCAACCTGCAACTTCTCAAATTTGTGACTGTTTCCCTGTCACAACCAATGAAGGATTTTTGGTGTTATTTTTAAACATACAAGTAAAACAAAAGCATGAGGAAGCCCTAGCCCTGAGGTGTCCAAATTGGAGGTCATGATTGCAGGTGGACTTGCACCATCTGAAGAGGAGATTATAATCCTCTGGGTATATCACATATTCTTTGCTGCTGTCTCAGGTCACAGAACTGTAAGTTTCATAATAGGGTTACACGAGCAGTGTTTTGGAAGCCACTGCCGTAACCAAAAGGACCATAGAGCCATTCCAGCAGATAAGGAAGAAAAGAGACACTGGGCATTTTTACACACACCTTAAAGTGCTGGTCTTTCAATTTTCTGGGTTTACAAATCCACAAGTAAGTTCTGGATGCATTCTTCTCACACACACTACCCTGAGCAAGTTCTTGGATGCATTCTTCACTCACACACTACCCTGAGGCAGTCTAAAGTAGCCACAGCTGTAGATGTGAAGGGCTGCCATGGAAACCAAGTGACCACAGCTGCCTGGAGCAAAGCAGTTTACCAAGAGAACTTTTTACACACAAAAGTTCTGGGAGAAGTTCTATGCAGAAGTTCAAAAAGCCAGATGTTTAAGATCTGGGTGAGTGATTTAGACACACAGAAAGTTCAGGCTGTAACAGCAAATATGCAGGAGAAATGTGTGTGTAAAAACACCTACTGTGGGTTGACCTGCTCTTATACAGATACATCTGTTTTATGTCTGTATAAAACAGTAATCAGTCAACTTCAACTTGAGCATATAAACCTCCTCTTTGTATCAGTTCCCGCCTCCCAACAGCACAAGCTCAAACCAGTGCAGTTTTTGCCAGTTTAGTGCACACACACATATACACTCAGCAACAGTAAAGACCCCTTTCCTTCCCCACTCTAATCCCTTTTTGGACACTGGAATAATCACCCATAAGCTACTGTGCCTATTCTGTTTAGACACAAAATGATCTCCAGAGACTGGCACAAGTTACGTATACACATAACACATGGCATGTTACATTGTCAGCACTATACAAATAACAACTTGCCAGTGCAAAAACAAAATATTGATAAACCCCAAGAAGTCACTACTTGTTCCTGAACAGGAGGGCATCTGTGCCTCATCAAGTAATGTTGCTTTGCTGGGGACACAATTGGTGCTTTTAGACAGACAGCAGCTCCACTGAGTTAACCGGTCCGTGGAGAGACACCCACCAGATGTGCAAAGTGGAGGCAGTCCTGGTGGCAGTGCTCTAGGACATTCCAGAGCACGCTGCACGGAGCGGGCCGGCCAAACAGGGGGCAACGGCTGAATGTGGAACTGCTGTCCCTCAGTTGGGCAGCCCCATGGTGCAGCTCCAAACCTGGCTGGCTGTTGTCCCAGTCAGCACCATGGAGTTGCGGCTGCCACCCTAGAGCGTCAGGTGAGCGGTCACAACTCTATGGTGAGGGAGGAGGGCCGCACAGCCAGGCAACCTGTGACCCAGGGACACCCAATGATTCATCCAAAGTGGAGCTGGAAGCAGGCCAATGTGGGGATGCTTCCTCAGTGCAGCTCCGGGGGCAGGCAAGCTCCGCGTCAGTCTATTTACCCCCAGTGAGAACTGATGACTACTCAGCACCTTTAAAAGTAAGGATCATGATTTTGATGCCAAGATCAGAGTTGAACTCTTTAGAAAGTCTGGCCTACATTTTGGTTGCTGAGCATTTACAAGTCTAGCTCTCGGCTCTTTTGAATAATCTAGCCTTAGGTGTAGAAGTGATTGATTTATTTTTCAATAAGATGACCTCCTAGAAGAGTAGATTTGAGATTTTTTTTATTTTATTTTTTTCCAAATACTGTGCCAGTATCTCCAGTATGGGATCTGGCTCTTGGGGATTTCCCAGCTTCCCTCTTGTGATGCTTGTCTCATTGGTTTGCAGCTACCTACTTACAAAGTTTACAGCTTATTCTGAATCATGCTGCCGGCATAGGTTCCGTTCTGCCATGTTTACTCAAACTGATTTCAGTGGGAATACTGGTAGATTCAGGTGCTATGCGATGTGAGCAAGGCTAGCCCTTCATTCTCTTTGGGTTCTTTCTATAGTGTACGAAGAGGCAGTGAATGACTAGCAGGGGAGTCACTATGCAAATAGGATCAATCTATCTAGGTTTGTATGTATGTGCCCTTTATCATGCTGTCTGGGTGGCTGAGATGATGGAGTGTTCATTTGGAATCAACTCTACTAATGCCTGTCTTAAGGTTCTTCTCGCATCCAGTATGAACCCAGAGCAGAACCAGACTGCACGGAGTGTTGATCATTTAAGGGGAAGCAATGATTCTCCTAGCAAACTGGAATTCAGAGTAACGCTAAATGCTTCCTCTAATATATCACTTTGGTTTCAGACTCTCTTCCCTGCCATATGTTGCTTTCTTTCCATTTAGACTCCCTCCAGTCCTCAAAGTACTGTGGCAGCATAAGCCCCATTCTCTCCAGCAGGATTTGGACAACCCCAACACTTTGAGGATCAAAGCCTCGCTTTCCACATGTTCTTCCATCTGCCTTTGCCTTTCCCCCTTAAGTTTCTACACTTTTCATTGCTAAAAATGGCATACCACTTAAAAGAGCAAAATACAGCCATCCAAGCAGTGTGGAGAGGTTAGTTTATTCACTTTCTTACAAGATACCCATGTTTTATACTCTTGAGCTTTACCCTGCTCTTCATGTAGCTGGTAGTCTTGCAAATGACTGCAAAGCATTCCAAGATCACACAGATATATTTTCTTCACATATGCCTGGAACTGGAGGTGGGGGAAATATATTAGCATTACCACTCTTGGCTACAAAATAGATTTGCTATAAGTTTGAATCTTTTCATGGCATTCTGCAGCATTTTTCACATTGTTCTTGAAAGAGATACACAGGCTCAGGAGCCTGTGCCAGTGCTTGTATGAACTTTGAAATGAAATAGTTATGTAACAAATGTGGGTTCTCTTACTTGTGGGAGTGTAAGCAGGTGGGAAACTGTAGGCACTCAAAGAGCGATGTTCGCTAATACACACAAAAAACAGTATATCACAAGAGTGAAGTTACTTCTGGAATATGTTCCCAAGGCCAGCTGTGGGAGCAAAGAACATAATTAGCTTTAAAACAGAGCTGAATAATTTTGAGAGGAGTTTTCTATTTGATGTTACTGGAAGTACAGGGGTATTGCAAGGTTGTAAGGGCCTGAGCTCATGTCACAATTATGAGTCACCCAAGGGTGACTCAAAAGTAAAATAAGTAAATAATCAAAACAAACAAACCAAACTATACAGAATAGTTAGAATATAATGTATTTCTCAAATATAAATTGTTCAAACATGCAATTAACAAAAAGCAAAATAGGTACATAAAACTATATACAGCCTATGCAAATAAAATTGTACATAATTTTTTAAATGGCAAAACAAAATGTGACAATTTATACATCTTTTAACTCTGTGTTCATGGAACCAGCCTTCTGTAAGGAGGGAGGGAGGGAGGAGGCTGGTGGGACTCAAAGGGGACCAATAGGGCTCAGGAGGCAGGGTGGGGAGAGGAGGTCGGAGGGAGGGGGGTTCAGAGGAGACTGATGAGACTCCAGGGGAGTACCTCATTTCTCCTGCCACCCCTGTTGTTGCCAGTGTCTCCGCTGCTTCTTCCTGAAACTTCCTGCTTGAGCTTGGTCCTCTATCTGTAGCTCAAGAAAGAAAGAAGCTGAAGCACAGCATGAAAAACTTAAATGTATATTGCTGGCAAAACAGAAATAGCAAACTCACTATTTGTCATCTCTTCTCTTGACAGTCTAGAGAGATTAATAGCCAATTAGGACTTGCTTTGCATGGGGGTTGGGGGTGGGGAGGGTTGTGCCCTGACTCCCTGGTGAGAGGAGTCTATGGGGCACAGGATACTGGAGGTGAGGGGATGCCACCCCCCCCCCCCGATGAGATGGGGATACGGGCCAAAGTGGGAGGGGGAAAAGGGCAGAGGGGACTTTCCCCCCCCCACACCTCTCTCTCTGGCCAGTTCTTTTCCAGCAATGTCTGGGGGTGCAGAGTTATCAGGGCTGCTGTGAAACCAACTGGGGTTGTGTGGCGGGGGGAGGAAGAGTCATCATAGGTACAGGGGCAGAGGCCTGGTGTCTGTTCCCCTGTTCTCTCCCCTGTCTTGGGATATTTGGGGATTGAGGTCAGTGGAGCCTCTGATCTGTTGCTGATGCTGATTAATGCAAGATCAGTGGCTAACTAAACATCTACCATCCATGATCTCATTCAGGATGAGGCCACCGACCTTGTATGTATTACCAAGACCTGACTGGACAAAGCTTCTGGGCCTCTGCTGGCCCAGATGGTGCCGGATGGGGTACTGGGTGCAGAATCAGCCTCAGATTGAGGGCAAGGGGAGTGGGGGCAGAGTGGCAGTCATCTGTAAAAACAATCTGGTCTTTCAAAGGTATCCAATGTCTGACTTGCCCAACACAGAGTGTGTCCATCTTGTGACTGGAGAGATTGGGGATGCTCTTGGTGTACTGACCACCCTGCTGCGCAGCAGACTCCCTGACTGCTGTAGCTGTGCTGATCTCAGCGGTGATGTTGAGGTCATCCAGACTTATTGTCTTAGGTGATTTCAACATGCACGCTGAAGCCAGCCTTTTGGAGGTGGAGCAGGAGTTCATGGCCACCATGACAACAATGGGCCTATCCCAGGAAATATCTGGCCCGACACATGAGGCTGGACACACGTTGGATCTTATGCTTTACGCTGGCCTGGAAACAGGGGTTCTGGTTATTGGGGGTGTTTTTATGACACCATTGTCCTGGTTAGACCATTACCTTCTGAAGGACCAGATCCCTGTCCTCCTTTGCCCCCTTCAAGGTGGTTGTCTGGTTTGGATGGTCCACCCCTGGAGATGAATGGATCCAATAGGATTTCTGAACTCTCTGGGGGATTACCTGCTGACCTCAGTGGCCTCCCTGTTGATGCCTTGGTTTATTTGTAGTATGACTTTTTGATCCAGGCTATTGACATAGTGGCACCCAGGTGTCTGCTTCCTCCTCCGCAGCAGCGCAGATCTCCCTGGTATATGGCTGCTAATGCGAGAGGGTAGGTGATTGGAGCACAGGTGGCACTCAACTCGTGCCAACACTGACTGACTGCAACATAGACTGTTTTTAAGGGACTATGCTGTGTCAGCGGCAGCAACGAAGAACCGTTTCTTCGCTGCCACAATAGCATCTGCAAAGTACCATCCAGCAGAGCTCTCCTGGGTGGTGAATAGCTTGTTAAATCGTAACTGTCTCTGCCCTGAGTTAGAAGCACTGGCTGCCCACCGTGAGGAGTTTGCTACCTACTTTGCAGACAAAGTCACTCATATTTGGCTCAATCTGGGTGCTGCTACTTTGGGTGCAGGGTCAGAGTTTGGGGTTGAGGAGGCTCAGTCTTCTCCAGTTTAACTGGATCAGCTTCAATTAATCTCACCCACCAATGTGGAGGATGTGCTTGGAGGCGTGCAGCCAACAAGTTGTGAATTAGATCCACACCTGTCCATACCCTGGTGAAAGCCAGCTGGGAGACATTGGGGGCATTGCTGGCTGGGGTTCTCAATGCCTCCCCCCTTGGGAGAGCAGGGTGCCTGATGACTTTAAAACCGAAGTCTTCTTTACCCTGCTCAAGAAACCATCACTTGATGTTGACTCCCCTGCCACCTATCATCCTGTCTCTAACCTCCCCTTTTTAGGGAATGTTGTTGAACTGGTGGTTGCCTCACAACTCCAGGCACATCTCAATGTTATTGGATTCCTGGACCCATGTCAGTCAGGTTTTCACCCTGGGCATGGCACTGAGACTGCACTTGTGGCCTTGATTGACAAACTCCGCTTGGAAATTGATTGTTGATTTTGTTAGATCTGTCAGTGACTTTTGATACTGTTGATTATGGGGTGTTGTTAACATGGCTGCGGGACCTGGCAGGAACGCGCGGGACCACTCTTGAGTGGTTGTGATGGGCAGTGGCTTTTCGTCCCCTCAGGAGCTCCCTTGTGGGGTCCTACAGGGTTCCATCTTGTCTCCACTCCTGTTCAATGTGTATCTGAGGCCCCTGGGTGAGATCATTCGGAGAGTTGGAGTGAAGTGACATCAATAAATTGTTCAAACATGGCAGCACTCGTAAGCCACCCTGAGCTGCTGTGCAGGAAGGGTGGGCTAAAAATGGAAATAAGTAAATATGCTCACAACATCTACCTCTCTCTCCCCTTTTCATCTGGTCCAGGTCCTGCAGTCTCGGAGCTTACCCAGCGCCTGACTTCCATTGGGGACTGGATGCGGGTGAGCCAATTGAATCCAGACAAGACCAAAGTGATGATGGTTGGCTGGCCGTGTGACCTGGGAGATGTAAGGAACCCTGTTATTGATGGGTCCAGCCTCCTTTGGTCACTCAGGTTCGCAGCCTTCGGGTGCTCTTGGATCCGCTGCTGCACCTGGATTGTCCGATTGCAGAGGTGTTCAGGAGTGCCTTTCACCAATTACATCTGGTGAGAAGGCTATGATCATGTTTATCAGATTCGGATCTGGCCATCCATACCTTCATAACTTTGAGGCTGGAGTAGTGCAATGCACTCTACATGGGGATACCCTTGATGACTGTTTGAGAGCTGCAGTGGGGGCAGAATGCAGCAGCCCATCTTTTCCTGGGGGTAGGTTGCTAGGAGCACATTACACCGGTGCTCCAGAGTCTGTACTGGCTGCCAATAGCTTTCCAAGCACAATTCAAGGTGCTGGTTTTAACCTATAAAGCCCTAAATGGCTTGGGCCCCAGGTATCTGAAAGACCGCCTCCTCCCCTATGTCCCCCTCACAGCCACGAGGTCAGCTGGGGGCACCCTCTTGAAGGTGCCATCTCCCCAAGATGTTTTTACAGTTAGGGTGCACAGGGGGCATTCTTGGTGACTGCCCTGTGATTATGGAACTCCCTTCCCTCTGGGGATTCGCCTAAGCCCAAGTCTGCTCATCTTCCGGAAACAATGTAAGACCTTTCTGTTTCAGGCATTTGGCAGCCAGGGATAGGGTTGGGTGGGGGGTGTAGGGGAGGACTGAGTGGAGTATTAACAGTGATTTTTAAAATTGATTTTAATGACTTTTTATTACGGTTTTTATTGTTAACCACCCTGAGCCTCTGTGGGAAGGGCAGCATATAAATTGACTAAATAAAATTTGTATAAGGACTCAATCGTGAAAACCTATGAAACTGTCAGAACCTGGTTCTCCACTGATTCTCCTTTTACCTACAGTTGTTACTTGCACCTTTGGAAAATGAATGCACAATGGAGTTAATGCTACCATTTTTATTCAGTAGCAACTTACCCAAACTTTACACAGGTATAATGTACTATGCAAGTGAGAGGCAGTGGAGAATCGGACCCTACCAACTATTTCTCCCCTAAGTAGATCAATTTTACTTGCTACCATCCCCCTTATCCCACATTTTCTCAGTCCTATCTCTATATGCCAGGTAACCTATCATTCTAGTAGGTTACCTGGCATATAGTGGCATAGGTGTCAATCGCATACCCATACCCTTTGTAGAACTAATTCATATTTTTCATTGAATCAAATTTTCAAGAAAAAATATGGCTTTGATGCTCCTCAAAATTATCACTGAATAGTATTGACTGTTAGTAAATAATGTTGAAATGAGAATATCAAATTCATCGTATCAAGATTCTAAGAAGTTTCTACTCGGAACATCAACATTCCATTCCAATGTAACACTGCAGGGAAGTGGCTGGAGAGGCAGGGATTGGGGGTTACAATGAAAAAAATGTCTTTCCTATCAACAAAGTTTTTGACATTTCATCTTCAGTCTTGCATAGAAATTGAAGTTCGTGAAAATTTCAGTTTCAGTTTTCCAAAGCAGTTTCAAAATTGGACACAAAACTGAAATTGCTGGGGGTGGGAGTTGAGCAATTCTGTTTATTATTGTGTACTGGTCTGGGCTGCTCAAACAAAGGGCTGGGGCTCATCTCTTTCGGATAAAAATTCTGTTTCCAAATAAGTCAGTTGTATTCCTGAATTAAGTTGTATCTTTCACAATACAATTCCACTGAAGAATCTGTTGAAATCAATGGCACTGCACCTGAACAAGACAGGACGTGAATTAGGACCTAGACCTATAACCCAAAGCGTACTTAAATATATGAAAGAGGCATTTCAAAGATAAGTTTTAGAGCCGTTTCTTATATTGTTTGACAAGTAAGATAAAAATAAATCTATCTGATCCCATGACTAGAACTGGCGGGAGGGGGGCCCATAAGGGCTGGCAGTCACTGCCATGAACTTATTTAGCAGCTTTAGGCAAATCACTAGCCTCAGTTCTGCATCTGTAAAATGCAAACAATAATAGTGACATACCTATCTACCTCACAAGGATATTGTATAGAGTGTGATTGCTCTGGTTGTCCCAAGTATGAGACAAGACACAAAGTAATTGGGATGGTGGGTGCTTTCACATGTGATGTGTCCTGCCCCCACCATGGCCTGTTCTGGGTCATAGAGGGAACCGTCACTCTGGCTGGGACTCAGCCCAGCCACCAAACCAACGTTTCAGCAGCCGGGCTGGGGAGGGAGCAGCGAGTTGCATGGACGTGCATCCACACATTCCCACCCACACGCTATGTGGAGTGGCCTGCCCTCCTCCCCGGACAGCCATGGCAGCCCTATGATGGCCACCATGGCTGCCCAGAAGTGCTGCCACTCTGGACTGGGGTAAGTACAGCAGGCTAGCATCTGTGACGGCCCACTTTACCCCCGCTCAGTTAGCCTTTACCCAGTTGGTGGTGGCGCTTAGTCCAGGCTGTGCGCTGGAGATGGCCCCAACATGCAGCCCAGACTAACGCCACCACCAACCAGGTAACGGCACAGACTAACATCTGGCAGCCACATTTAGGTGTGACGGTAGCACCAGGTTTAATCCGCAACAATCCAGATTAAACCGTGCCACCGTCAACGTCTGAAAACACCTGGTGTCTTTATTTGGACCAATTTCTGTTGGTAAGAGCGTGTAGGCTTTCGAGCTACATGTAGCTCTTCTTCAGGCAAGTATAAAAAGGTTCAAGGTTTTCACAGAGACATGGTGAGGATTAATGAGATAATGACTGTAAAGTGCTTTGCACACTTCAAGTACTAGACAAATGCTAAACATCATTAGAATAATTTCCTCCAGTGACATTATAAATTATGCAGAATATGGGGAGGGAGGAGAGTGAAGCAAGACACAGAACTCTCTACTGTAGGGATAATGTGTTCTTCTGTTTTTTAGAGGGGAAGAATGGTACCAGGGGCCTGTGGGGATTTGTGCTGCCATTACCCTGATCTGCTGATCCTGCACAGCTCCTGCAACTTGCTCCAACTAGGATCGACAGCAAAGCTTCCGTTGATTTCAGTGGTAGCAAGGTTGGATTATAAACAGAGGGCTTCAGTCTCCAAAGCTATCAATGTCTTTTGTCTCTTCTTGTGTCTATTTTTAGCATTTTGACTTATTGAATTTCAGAGCTGTAACAATAAGGCTACATGCAGTGTCTGTACTCTGTACCTGGGGGAGAGCAGGGGGGGGAGGGAGGGGGGGAGATACAGGAAATATAATACAACACATCCTAAATAGAACTACATTTCTCCATGCTATTTGCCTTCCAGACTTGGCTGCTTTCAAATCTCTTCTTACCAGCAATATCATATTCTAGTTTAAAACCACAAATAGACTGAACCTTTTGACTGAGGCCAGCATGTTCGGTAGCCATGATCAATATTATAGTGGAGAATGTCTAACAGACATGAAAACAGTGCTACAACCACTCTTACCCTCCTCCACGATGACAGTGCAATCTGCCAGTGATGGCGTTTTAAAAAACTTCTCAAATGTGGCTGCAGGGTATTCTAGGCCACTGCTTAGCTGACCAGTCCAAGTTCACGTTAGCAGAGAGATCCTGCTGTGATCCTGATTTAACCACGGAGATGGCAAAAACACGATAATCTTCAATGAAGAGTCACAGATGATGTGAAAGACATTCCACAGTGAATGGGTTAATTCAGTGCTTTATTTCCTCCACATACACACTCCCCCCCCCCCTTTTACCTTACCCCCATGCCTCTGGGATGTTCCTCCCTTGCTACTGATCATAATTGGGGGCATAGGCAACCAGTAACTGTTGATAGTGGGAAGGGTGGGGGGCTCAGGAGTGGGGGCTGGACAGGGGTTCTATAGGGCTTCTGGAAATATGGGGGTGCCCCCAAAACCTCCTCCTTCCCCCCCCAACTCACCTATGATGGGGGAGGCTTTTGCTTTAAGTACAAACTGAGCTTCTTGCAACTTCAGATGAAGGAGCTAGTTATTTCCAAACACAGCGATTGCAGATAATCTAGCAGATAATATCCATAATTAGAATACATGTTGTTGCACTCTTTCCTTTTATTACCAAAGTGTTACATGCTAATAAAATACAGAGCCATGACAATTAAACAAAAGTGACTCTTGTTACTGCAACAGATTGTAAATATAATCTGTCACTCATGGATTTTGTAATCTCAGCCAAAACCATGTGCATCTAGAGCACTGTCTCCTAAACAACCCATGGAAAGGTCAGACTAGCAAAAATGTAGCTCAGTGCGATACGATCAGCAGTAGCTCTGTAGGAGAGCCCATAACTGTGGTATGAAAAGGTCAAGCTGAAAGTGATACAGGAGCATTTCAGGGCAATCTTTCTGTTCATCCAAGATTGCTAGTGTAGTTGTATTAAGCAACACAGAGTAAGCCTTGAAAACAGACTTGTTTGGGGTGAAATTTAAGCTGTCCCATGTGAATCTTTCCATCAGAAACTCTACCTCTCCCACTTTGGTGGGAACAGTTGTACATAGAAGTACTAAACATTGCAGTAATGGTTTCCCTTCTCTTCTATTATTTGGCAAATAAAAGCAATGGAAATTCAGAGAAATGCTAACTAGAGCTTGTCTTCTGATATGGTCACTGTAGAAAAACACCACAGCAAATGAGCCTGTAGTGAAAATTAAAATATATACATTTGTGAGAAAATCAGATACAGGGGGAGTGGTTTAAGTCATCCTCAATCCCTCCTCTACTCCTCCACCCCCAGCAAGCATTAGCAACGAATATGGAGCCACAGCTCTGTGCAGAGAAAAGCATTAGGTTTTTGCATGTGTTAGAATTCAGTAGTTAGGAGAGGAGTAGTGATGATTCGTTTTTGGACCTCGGCTACTAAGTGATTAACACATCATTTGTGAGCAAGAGGCTGTGACAGGACTCCTCTCTAATGATGGCTGCTACCGTATCTCATTTCACTAAGCTCTTCTCTTTACTCTGGTTCCACAGAGTCTTTCACATTGGCTGGTATCTTCATAACAGCAAAGGGATCCCCTGAGCAGGTGCCCTTATAAGGCTCACATTTTTGCACCTGACACAGCTAAACCCTTATGGATAGGAACATAAAGGGGACAGATTGCTTTGATCATTCTGTTACTTGTCATATGATGCAGAGTGGGGGCTGGGGGAAACAGCAATCTGTTCCTACAAGGAAAGTGCTAAGGAAAAAAATAACTCGGCCCTGCATGTCTAGCTAGTCAGTCTGCACCATAGGGTTAGACACTGTAGCAATGGAGGCTGCTTTCCGGGCTCTGTATGTGGAGGGGAAACATGTTATCAGGTGCACTGATTCAGTAAAACAATTCCAGAAACTATAACTTAACTCACATTGGTATTTCCATTGTATCCCAACCTGTTCAAGATCAACTGTTGTGTCAGGAAAATAAATACTTGGTTATTATATATGGGGCTCAGTGCTGTGTATGGAGCTGAGCTTTATGACATTTCAATGGGAAGTGAGAGTGTACAGCACTGCATAGGACTAGCCCCTGGTATTCATTGTACAACAATTACAGTACTGCCCACAGCGTCGCTAGCTGTGCCAGCCTGAATGAGTCTGACTCAGACCCCCTTAGTAATCAATGGCTCTTTCATGGTGATAGGTTCAGCAGTCAGACCTGTAGACAGAATCACATTCTTGCCCATCAAACTGATCTCTATGCTTATTGCTTAGTCTCACTGTCGTTACCTTCTCCTTTCTTATGTTTCTCTTCTGTAAGTAGTATCCAATGTTATACCAGATGTGTGTTCAGGATGATCAAAATGGGCAATCCTAAACACATATTGGGTTGAACAGATAGATATACCCACCGTGAGGTAGAAGCACCTACCCAATATCTGGTATAGGAGGTAGAGGTGGGAGGGATTACTACAAGCCCTGGGAGCATGAGCACATGTGGTAGCAGTGTGGCCCTGCTGCTGCTCCTAGGTACCTGCTCCCATCACTGCTGTTCCCATCACAGCCACTTTTCTCTGGGACCTGACACACCACTGCTCCCAGAGCATAGGTAAGTATGTGGGGCTTGGGTAACAAGCAGAGAGAACACTGCAGTGGCTGCTGCCATGCTCTTGCTGCTTGTCACTGTCTCCCCATCATAACAGCTACATCCAGGTCTGTTCCCTGTACAGTTGGCCTAAAAGCAGTTGGCCTTCTCACCATACAAGGCAAGTGAGTAGCCAACACATAGACAGGTGCTAACAGACATTACGTTAGCTGCCCGTTTGCCATGACAAGATGAAGTTTGCCATGGTGTATAGGTCACCTCAACACCAAAAGCTACCTGAGTTTGCATGCTTCCTGTCAGCATTGGTATTGGAGTCCCCAACACAGCTGGTTTGGGGGACTCCTGCTCACCTAACCGCCTTCGACCCTTTTCCCTCGCTGCCCCCCATGCCTGGAACTCCCTCCCTACCCACATCCGCCTTGCCCCCTCCCTCCACTCCTTCAAATCCCTCCTCAAGACCCACTTTTTCCTCACCGCCTTTCCCAATGCCTGCTAGTCGTTCCCCATATACTTACTGTCTGCCCTCCTCTGCAGACTGCTGCAACCAACCTGATTGTAACCAA
>QEPC01001717.1:3138637-3178595 GCA_003113815.1 Sphenodon punctatus | reverse complement strand
TCTAGGAAGCCGATACTATCCAGATGCACCTGGAGCTGGAGCGCCACTGCCCGCTCAATAACCTTCCCTAAAAAGGGAAGGTTAGAGACAGGGCGGTAGCTGGCAAGCACATCCACGTCCAAAGATGGTTTTTTCAACAGGGGGCGCACCAGAACCTCTTTAAGGCAGGGCGGCAGCCTCCCCTGCTGAAAGGACGCGTTCACTACCCTCGCCAGCACCGTCCCCAACGTCTCCCTGGAAGCTTTTACCAACCAGGATGGGCACGGATCAAGTTCACAACACGTGGCCCTCACAGACCCCAGGACATCCACCGCATCGGCTGGCGTCACTTCCTGAAACTCTCCCCACGAAGCTGGACCAGACGGGACCTCCGCCCCCCCGTGCTCTTCGCCTACTGACATCAATCTTGAGGTGATGAAGGCATGGATGATAGTGGCCAGGTCCAAATCTGAGATGTATGGCCGTAACCACTGTACCAGATGTATCTGACAAAACATGCTCCTCACCACAGCCACCACCTGAGTATCCAGGTGGATCTGTGAATCGAGGAGCACCCCCAGACTACGAACCTGAGGGACCAAGGAAGGGCAAATCCCATCAATGACTGGGGTCCCCCACCCCCAGTCCTCCAACCCAGCCGACAAATATCACTTCTGTCTTGTCAGGATTCAATTTTAGACAGTTTGCCCTCATCCAGACCCCTACAGCCACCAAACACCTCATAAGCACCAAGGCTGTTGGGCCTGAGTCAGCTGAAAATGAGAGGTAAAGTTGGGTGTCAACAGATATTGTTGACACTGAACACCAAATCCCCTCACGACCTTGCTCAAAGACTGCATGTACACGTTGAACAGGAGAGGGGACAGAATGGAACTTTGCAGGACTCCAGAGGTAAGACCACAGGAAGATGAAGAAAAGTCCCCCAGGACCACCCGCTGAGTTCTTCTGACCCGGGAATGAGTGGAACCAAGAACAGTTCCACCCACCTCAACTCAGTCCCGCGAGCAAGTCACCAACATCTCATGGTCAACAGTGTCAAAAGCAGCCAATACATCCAACAAAATCAAGAAAGTCCAACGCCCCTGATCCAACTCATGGCAAAGGTTGTCGAACAAGGCCACAAGTGCAATCTCAGTACCATAACCCAGATGAAAGCTGGACTGAGAGGGGTCCAGAAACTGATGTGGTCCAAATGCTCCTAAAGTTGTTGAGCCACCACACATTCAATAACCTTCCCTAAAAAGGGAAGATTACAGACTCGCCAATATCTAGCAAAGGAGTCAATGACAAGTGATGCTTTCTTGAGCAGAAGCCACACTACAGCTTCCTTAAGGCAGTCTGGCACTCTGCCCTCCCTAAAGGAGGCATTGATCTCCCCCCCACCCCCCACCAGTGGACCCAACGGCTCCCAGCTGGCCTTAGCCAGCCAGAATGGGCATGGGTCACATGTTGTGGCCTGAGCAGCTCCAAGCATATCCCCCACATCAGCAGGCAAGACTGAAAGAAAACAATCCCACAAAACTGGACAAGCCGGAGCGTACATAACCTCTGGTTCTGCCATTGCATCAAGTGTCACATCGAAGTCATGATTAATACGAGCAATTTTATCCACAAAATAGTTAACAAACATGTCACAGCAAGCACTGGACGACTCCAGTTCCAGGTAGAGACAGGCTGAACTGACCATCCCCCTCACCATCTGGAAAAGCTCAGCTGGACACAACTTTGCAGATGCAATGATGGCAGCAAAGAAACTCTTCTTTGCTGCCTGCACAGCCACAGCATAAGTTCTCAAACTAACTCTATGTCGCAATCTGTCATTTTCAGTACAAGTAGGGCACCACCATCACTCTAACTGCCTCCCTTCTTGCTTCAATGACTGCAGGTCCTCTGTAAACCATAGGGACTTGCACCATTGATGCCTGGGGAACAGACGTCTGGGAGCCGTCAGGTCAATGGCCTCGGTCAGCAAGCTATTCCAAAAAGCCACGAGGTCATTGACAAATAGGTTCTGCACCTTCCCGGGGACAGACATGTGCCAGGAGACAGGCCCTCGGGAGGTAATGATCTGTTCATGACAAAGGCAATAACGACACATTCCCCACCAACTGATCTCCCGCCTCAAGGCTGATGCAAAACACCAAATTCAAAGTATGACCTCCCTCATGTGTCGGGTCGCTTACTGCCTGAGACAGGTCACTACTAGTCTACCACTAGCTCTGATCGTTACTTTCAGTGGTCATTACAGTCTTCACAGAACAGCAGCCTGGGACCTCAACTCTCCTCTCATGTCACTGTAGCAATATAATGCTGTGGGGAATAGGGGCTAGCATGGGGAAACAGGACAGAAGGATGGGTGCACAAGGACACAAACCCCACTCACAGATGCACACTCTTAGGGTTAAAGAAGCCCTCAGTATGGTGTATTGCTGTATGGTCGATTGTATGCTACAAGGTACCTGACCCAGCCACCATTCATCAGTGGGCCTACCGGAGATGTGACGCCCTGGAGTATAGTGATCCTCCACACACACAGGGTCCAGGAGGGGAAACAAGTGAGGGGGGGGTAGGGACCCCAGGCCTTGGGAACCCCAGAGGGGAGCGGGGAGGGATTAGGGCAACCACACACAGGAAGGCAAGGAAGGTCAACAATAAGGAAGACAGAAGCACACAATCACTCACCACACACAGCACTCTTTACACAGGAACAGGGAAGGGGGTCTAGTAACCCACAGTTTCTCCAAATACCAACGCACAGGCCAGATCACAGGAACACAAAAGCTCTGATCACCAGCAAAGGAGAAAGCCTAATGGACCTCCTTTTATGTGCCTTGCTTCAGACCCAGCCCTCGCTTCAGCTGCAGGCGCTCAGAGCGCTGCAGCTGCCTCTCATCAGGTAATCGCTGACACAGCAGACTAAGCAGGGAAAGGCAGCTGTCTCTCTTCCTGCACTCGCTGGCCCAGCAGACTGCAAGCAGCGGAAGCCTCTACAGACACAGGTACTAGGAGTGTGGGGAGCGCGACCTCCTGAGTCCCCCGAGTCACCCCCTGCCCCCTCCTCCACGGTCCCTGCGGGCCCTGCCCCCTCCATACCCTGACAGCACCTTCCCCTCCAACGCATACAAAGGTGCCGAGGGTGAGGCCGAGTAGGGTGTAACCTATGGAACCTACATACCAAACGGGGAGCCTGCACTGCACTAGCCAGTTCCCACGAATGGTCCACGGTAGTATAGCCCTTCCAGTCTATCAAGTAAAACAATATCCCATGTTTGATGCGGGAGTCTAATATCTTACGCACCTCATATTCAGGTTCACTAACACCTACCACGGGCGGTGGGGGAAACAAGCTTGAGGGAAAAGGGGGGCATGTGCTACCTTTAGGAGGGAAACATGGAAAGTAGGATGAATATGGGGGTGCGGCGGGAGCTGCTCTCGGTAAGTGACACTGTTAACCTGTTTTTGAATGGGGAATGGCCCCATAAATCGTTGATCCAATTTTGCAGAGGGTCTGAGAGAGGGGTAATGCTGCCGATCCACCCAAACTAGATCTCCTACCTGCAATTGGGGACCCTCACGGCGGTGTTGGTCTGTCTATTGTTTATATCTCTGACGGGCAGCCGCCAACATGGTGCGGGCGTGGGTATGGGCTGCCTGTAACTGCTGTACCATGGCCCCGGCCACCGGAATCGAACAAGCTGGAAGTTCTGGAACACATAACCGTGGAGGATATCCATAGTTTACAAAAAATGGTGACGCCCCTATAGAAGCATTAGGGGCATTGTTGTGGGTGAATTCTGCAAGAGAGGAGGGGAAACAAATCATCCTGCAAATAATCCACATAGCAACAGAGATATTGCTCCCGGTTCTGGTTAACCCTCTCCACCTGCCCATTAGCCTGAGGATGATAGGCAGTTGTCGGGCTAAGTGCTACCCTCAAAGCTGCAAACAGGGCCTTCCAAAACTGGGCTGTAAATTGGGTTCCCCGGTCAGACATGATCTCCTGAGGCATCCCATGCAGCTTAACTACATGTTGCAATACCAGGTCAGCAGTCCGCTACACAGTAGGAAGGCCTGGACAAGCAACAAAATGGCAGTACGTTGTAAAATGGTCCACGAGGATTGTGTCATACCCCTGTGACAAGGGTAATTCCACGATAAAATCCAACCCCACCTTCTGCCAGGGCCCCTGTGGCATCGGTGCAAGTTGCAATAGGCCACATGAGCGTTGGCGGGGCACCTTAGTTCAGGCACAGGTGGCACAGCCCAGGACGTACCGCTGAACATCTTGCCACATCGTGGCCCACCAAAAGTGTCTGGCAATAAGGTCTAAAGTTCGACGTTGCCCCGGATGCCCTGCTAAGGTGGCATCGTGATGGGCCCATAGGATGCCTTTTCATCTCTTCGTAAGGACTACGATACGCTCCTGATACCAGGCCACCCCATCCAGTAGCTTGCACCGTAGATTCCCCATTAAGGTGGGTTCCTCACGGGTCAACCGCTTGGGGCAGTGATACTGAAGCCACAAACACCCTAGGGGCCAAGAAGTGATCACCTATGGCCGAAGGGGCCACGTTGACTTCTGCGCATCGGGACAGGGCATCTGCCAAGGTGTTCTGCGGTCCTGGCCGATACGTGATCTGGAAGTCAAAATGAGTAAAGAACAGCACCCAGTGGGCGTGTCTGTAGTTAGTAATGTGGGTGATTTGAAAATATACCAAGTTCTTATGATCCACAATCAGTCACTGACACTAGAAACTGCACCCCCTCTAGGTAATGGTGCCAAGCGGTAAAAGCAGCATGAATAGCCAACAATTCCCTATCCAGGACAGTATAGTTCTGCTCTGCCCCGGAAAGTTGTCTGGAATAAAAAGCACAGGGGTGCAGATCCTTGGCTCCCGGGGCCTTTTGTAGAAGGACCACTCCCAGGGCGGTACTGGATGAGTTTGTCTCTACAACAAAGGCCCGGTTGGGGTCAGGGTGTCGTAACAATGGTGCCTGCATAAAGGCTTGCTTCAAGGCCTTCAAGGCCTGTGTCTGTTCCTCCGCCCACACATAACTTTGATTCTTGCAGAGTAGGTGAGTGAGGGGTACTGTGGAATGTGTATACTGGGGAATGTACTGCCGATAATAACTGGAGCTTCCCAGAAAGCATTGCAAAGACTTCACAGACCCAGGGACAGGCCAATCATGTATAGCTTGGACCTTAGTAATATCCATACTAATCCCTATAGCAGAAACAATAAGCCTCAAGAAACTTACAGAGTCTAAATGGAACATACATTTAGATAACTTACAGTATGGATGATTCTGGTGGAGCCATTCCAAAACCAACCCCACATGGGTCACATGCTCTGCTTCCGTTTGGGAAAATATAAGGATATCATCCAGGTAAACAATAACAAAAAGGTCCAGGAGGTCCTTAAAAATATCATTCATAAAATGTTGGAAGGTGACCAGGGCGTTGGCCAGGCCGAAGGGCATCACAGAGTACTCGAAATGCCCATAGTGTGTTCTAAAGGCTGTCTTTCACTCGTCCCCTGCTCGTATTCTTACTAAGTTATATGCCCCTCATAAATCTAGTTTAGTGAAAACTCGGGCACCTTGGAGCCTGTTCAACAGCTCCAGAATGAGGGGCAAGGGGTATCTATTTTTAATTGTAATAGCGTTCAATCCCCGATAATCAATACAGGGCCTCAACCCTCCATCTTTTTTGGACACAAAAAGGAGGGAGGCACCTGCAGGGGATGAGGAGTGGCGAATGAAATCATTCTGCAAATTAGTCTCTGTATAGTCCCGCAACACCTGTAATTCAGACTCCGAAAGGGTATAGATCCATCATGGGGGGGTTCGGTGTCTGTCAGAAGGTCAATAGGGCGATCATAGGGGTGCTGTGGGGGGAAGAAGAGCCGCCGCCTGCTCACTGAATAAGTCAGCGAACTGGGAATACTCCAGAGGTAACCCCCTCTCCTGCTCTACTATGGGGGAACCAAATTCACTTGTACAAATCTGCACCCTCGAAAGCCCTGAGGGGCGGGGCACGATACAGTGCACACACTTGGGACTGCTAAACATCACTTGGTTCTTCTGCCACTCAATTGCTGGGTTATGGAGCTGCAAACAGGGCAACCCCAACACTACCAGAAACATGAGGGTGGCCACAAGATCGAATTGGAGGTTTTCTACATGGTCCCCCAAAACAACCAGCAGTATCTGGGTCTGCCTAGTAACAGGGCCCAATATCAGGGGGGAACCATCTATGGCATGTACCAGTTCTGGCCGGTCCCGCAATTGTGTAGGAACATGGTACCATGCCACCCACTGTTGGTCCAGAAAGTTACCCAATGCTCCCGAATCAATAAGGGCCTGCACTACTACAGAAACTGTTGGGGAACAAGACAAGGTTAGTGGAACACACACATGGTGACAGCGAAGCTCGGTTTGCATCACAGAGTTCAACAAACAGGGGTTCCACAGGGACTTTACTGGGTGACTCCCTGTCTCCACCCAGTAAGGGGCATTTCTCAATTCCTTACATTGGGGGGGGGGTAGTTGGGGGTGCACTCTGGTAAAGTGGCCTGACATACCGCAGTAGAAACAGAGGCGCCCCTGTCGCCTACGCTCTTTCTCCTCTGCTGTCAAAGGTCCCCGAGATGCTCCCAACTGCATAGGTTCTGGCTCATGTAAGCAAGCCATGCTATTAGCTCCACCTACATGCTATTAGCTCCCTAGGGGTGCGTCCCCATTCCTGCTTCCTCTCTCGATGCCTCTCAGACAGGTGTTCATCAATTCACAGGGTGAGGGTAACTAATTTATTCCAAGAGTCCGGCATTGTCGTTAAGGGCAACTGGTCTTTTATCTCCTCGCATAACCCCTTCTGGTAGCATTCCCCAGAACACCTTGTCTGGCCAGGACAGGTCAAGGGCGAGCTGCTGGAATTGGGTTACATATTCCAACAGCAGCCCCTTCCCCTGTTTCAAGCACGGAACAGCAGACTCAGTGTCCACCACCCGGTGTGGGTAGTCAAATAGACATGCGAACTCCTGCACAAACTCCCGATAATTCCCAAGCACCACCTTCTTGCCCGTAAGCAGATGCGTAGCCCACTCTAAGGCCGTTTTCAGACGAGTGCGGCGGCGCCCGCGCTTGTTTCTCAAAAAAGCCGGCAGCCCATTCCACACGTGACGCTGCTGCCGAATACGCGCATGCGCGGGTGATGCGCATCCATTTCTGAGCGCGAAATGACCGGGTCGGCGATCGAGGCTGGTCATACGCAGCCAGAAATGGAAGCGCATTGCCCGCACATGCGCGTATTCGGCGGCAGTGTCACGTGTGGAACGGGCTGCTGGCTTTTTTGAAAACAAGCGCAGGCGCCGCCACGCTCGTCTGAAAACGACCTAAGGCCATTCCTTCTAGGTGACTAATACAAAAGCAACCTTCAATCTATCATTGCTATATGTCTGCGGCTGCACGCTAAACACTAATTCAAATACCAATACACGCTAAACACTAAGAAGCCCTGGAATTGCCTACGATCTCCGGCGTATTTACCCAACTTAATGTCTTTAGGTTCACGCAGAGGCAAGCCTCTTGCAAGAGGGGTGGGGGAAGTTACTGCTGGGGCTACAGGTGTGGCCTGGGAAATGGCTGCCACAGCTGCCGCCAATTGGTCCTGACGCCCACGCACCTCCATATCCATATCCATATCCATATTTATTTATACCCCGCACTCTTTCCGAAGACTCGAGGCGGCATTACAACAAAAGAAAATACATTTATGAGCAATCCACACAGGGAGCCCAAGTCATTATCACATAGCATTTACATAATATACAGTCTCAAAAGCACAACAATATAACACAATACTCAATACAATCTCAATATCACAAAACTAACAATTCTCAACCCTCCCCCTTATGACTCACCCAATGGCCCATTCTATGATCTCCCCCACCACAACGGGGGAGATCCCACACAACATCACAACCTCCCCTGTTGCCACCAGGGAATGCCTCACCACCTCCACCCCTCTCTCACCGGGGGGATGTGGTCCCACCAACTCCACATCAGTGGTCACCCTATATTCCTCACACTCATCCCCTCCCTCTCTCACTAATGCCCATCCCGGCACACCCCCAATAGGCAATCCACCGCCACTTCCTTCCCTTACCATCGATCCCCCCTCCGAGCCCTTAATTGTATTCCCAAAAGGGACAATAGGAGAAGCCTGAGCTACTACCCCCTCCTGCTTCCCCTTCTCCACCCCCCCTCCAACTCTCCACTTTCCCCCTCCATCAGCCTTTCCCCCCCTCCTCCCCCTCCAGACCCAGAAGGGCCCCAAAGGGCCAAGCCCTTTGGCCGCGGCCATTCGGCTCGCGACCGACGGCGCAGAAGCCGGTGCGAGATTTAAATCCCCCGGCACATCCGGCCGCCGACGCCACGGGGGGGGGGAGGAAGGGGGAGCCAAGCCAGGTAATGTCCCCTCACGTTCTCTTCCCTCCACAGGTAGTCCACGACCCCCAGCAGCAGCCACCAGCACAGCAAGGGAGCCCGATGGAGAAGCGGCTCCAGGGATGCGCTCAACAGCAGAGTGGTAAGTAGGCTGAGTGCAGCGCAGCCGCCGGTGCGGGATTTAAATCCCCCGGCACTTCCGGCCGCCGACGCCGCGGGGGGGAGGGAGGGGGAGCCAAGCCAGGTAATGTCCCCTCACGTTCTCTTCCCTCCACAGGTAGTCCATGACCCCCAGCAGCAGCCACCAGCACAGCAGGGGAGCCCGATGGAGAAGCACCTCATGCAGTTCTAGGGCCATGGCCTGCATAGCCCGAATAAGTCCAGCTAACTCACTTACCTGGGGCCCAGCTCGTGCTGCGGGAAGGGGATACATTTTAGGGAATAGATGCTGGTGATACTGTGGGGAACAGGGACTAGCACGGGGAAACAGGACAGAACGAGGGGTGCACAAGACACAAGGACAGAAACCCCACTCACAGATGCACACTCTTAAGGTTAAAGAAGCCCGCAGTATGGTGTATCACTGTATGGTCGATTGTACACTACAAGGCACCTGACCCAGCCACCATTCATCAGTGGAACTGACAGAGAGGTCACGCCCTGGAGTATAGTGATCCTCCACACACACAGGGGCTAGGAGGGGAAACAAGTGAGGAGGGGGCAGGGAACCCCAGAGGGGAGCAGGGAGGGATTAGGGCAACCACACACAGGAAGGCAAGGAAGGTCAACAATAAGGAAAACAGAAGTACACACCACTCGCACACAATCACTCGCCGCACACACCACGCTTTACACAGGAACAGGAAAAGGGAAGGGGGTCTAGTAAACCACAGTTTCTCCAAATACCAACACACAGGCCAGATCACAGGAACCCCAAGGCTCTGATCACCAGCAAAGAAGAAAGTGTAACGACCCTCCTTTTATGTGCCTTGCTTCAGACCCAGCCCTCGCTTCCGCTGCAGGCGCTCAGAGCTCTGCAGCTGCCTCTCATCAGGTAATCGCTGGCCCAGCAGACTGCAAGCAGGGGAAGCCTCTACAGACACAGGTACTAGGAGTGTGGGGAGCGCAACCTCCTGGGCACCTCGAGCCGCTCCCTGCTCCCTCCTCCATGGTCTCTGTATGGGCTTGTGCTTTTCACAAGCCCATACGGTGCGCACAAGCCCATACAGTGCACACAATTCAGTGTAATGCGAACTGTCGGAGGGCGGTTTTAAAAGCTGCTCCGAGCAGCTTTTAAAACCGCACTCCAACAGTTCGCATTACGCTGAATTGGTGCATTCACACCAGCCCGGAAGTGCGCGTTGCTTTAAATTGCATGATGCCGCTGCTGCTGCTGTGCAAATTAAGCGCACATCTGAATGCGCCCTTAGAGATGCAGAGTCATAAAACCCCAAATGGAGGGTTTTACAACTCCGTATCTCCAACCCTGTGCTAGTTCATGGCGCCTGCTGTTTTCAATGGCACTCAAATCACTTTCAGTAGTGGGGAGGAACATCTAAACCATCTCCCACTCTCTCCTGCGTGAGTTTCTTTCTCCAGGAATTTAGAAATGTGCTATTAACAAGCTTCGTGTAAAAACAATCTGAGCTAGCCAAATACCAATCAGATGTCAGTCTAAACCTTGGTTACAATTGTACTGAGTTACTGATATGTAAAAACGACCTTTCAAACAGCAGGTGATGAGTAAAGAAGAAGCCTTCAAAGAACAGGTTTAAGAGCAGATGCTTGTTTCCTTAAGCATTGCTAGGGGGTATGTTAAAGCAACTCCAGCTTTTTGCTCATGAAACTGTCCGTCAAACCCAAGTTGTAGCAATAAAACAAGTTGGCTGACATTAAATTCAAGTTCTGATTGGACTTGCCTTTTGGACAAGCTATATAGTCCCTGATATAGCCTCTGCTCTTGCACTTTTATGCTGGGCTGGACAGGAGCAAGGGCAGTCATGGCATGTAGTTAAACATCTGTCCCCACTTTCTCACAGGCAAAGAGAAGAAATGTGCTACTGCCTACCACAGGAAACTCTACCTCTATATTCTGGTCTTCTCATCTCAAAAAAGACATAGGGCATCTTTAAACATAACGTTAATGCAGGTCTCAAACTGTGCTGGGATATTAACATGACACTGGTTGTGCCCCGTGTTCAAATGTACCCCATGTTTCGCACCCAATTACAGAGGCAATGGGTGTTCCCTTCTCTACCTTTCCTCAGAACGCACGTGCAGCCTTCGAGAGATGGGCTTTCTAAGCAACTGTGAAAGCTAATGTCCCTTGCAGAGGTTGTCGCCATGAGGAAAATGCAATTAGAATTGCAGCTGGACTTAATTTCAGGAGTGCTTTCATAGTAAACAAATGGGGGGGGGGAGGGGGAAACAAGCTTACAACTCCCTTTCAACTGGCACCTTTATTTATAGTGTTCCTTTTGAGGGAAATAATGCTTGTGCTTCAAACAATGAGGATAGAGATGGGCAGGAAGGAGACGGCAAGAGCACACCCAAGTCCCCTCCAGAAAGCACAGAACTCTATTGATCTGATCATTGGAAGTTGATGCAAACACACCACTCCATTTCGTTAACGTAACGCTCCTGGCACTTTGGCAGGGAACATGTGAGTTGACATAGCAATGCAATCATGTTCACATCCCAGGTTTACTGGGAGCCCAACACGTGGACAAAATGATGTTCAAATTGTTAGGTTGCTTACACACAACGCTCGAACACGTGCCGGGGCTATTTGCCACCCAATCAACGTTACGTTTAAAGACGCCCATAGTAGAATTGGAAAAGATGCAGAGAAGGGTAGCAAAGGTGATCAAAGGTATGGAATGGCTACTGTATGAGGAGAGGCTCAATATGCTAGAGCACTGAAGCTTACAGAATTGATGACTAGAAGTTTACAAAATAATGAGTAGTGCAGAGCATCCAAATAGGATACTGTTATTTATCCCTTCTCAAAATACTAGAACTAGGGCATGCCCTATGAAACTGACCAACAGCCTTGTTTAAAACAAATAAAAGGACGTATCCTTCAAAACTTCAAAAAAGGACTGGATTCAGTTTTTCAAGGACAGGCCCATACATAAAGCTTTCCCCCTATCCTCCCCTTGCCAACCTTGCTAGGGATTGTCTCTCACTCTGGGTAGAGCCACACGAGCCCAATCCCCCATGCGTAAGGTTACCATACCTCCCCTTTAAAAGAGGACATTTATGAAAAATAGATGCTGCAGGGCTGCACTGGTTCCAGTGCAATCTTCCAACATTTATTTTTCATAAGTGTCCTCTTTTTAAAGGCGAGGTATGGTAACCCTACCCACACGCCCCGCAGCAGGGAAGCGCAGCTGCCCTACTGTGGGGCCAGCGTGAAGATCAGGGCAGACAGTCTGCTCCCCCACCTCCAGGAGCAGCAGTGTGTACTGTGCATTGGGCAGCCTTACCCCACTTTGGGTAATGCTGCTATGTGCTGTGCCTCCATCTTTCTTCCAAGTATGCAGCCACCTATGTGCCCCTCCCTGTGATGGGGTGAACATCTGGGGGTTGCCAGGCACATGATGCACTGCATCGCAGGACAACAGTGACTGATGTGTGGGACGGCTGCCTAAAGTGTGGTAAATGTCTCCTATAGCTGCACCCTCTGTTTCCTCCATACCTCTGCTGCTGCTGCTGCCGCCGCCGCCATCCTACCTCAATAGCTGTGCAGGAAGATTTCAAAAATGGTGCTAGCTCAACATCTGCAACACGATTTTCAACTGGTGACTGCTAGGGTTGAAACAAGAATCAAAACGATTCTTGCGAGAATCAAGAACTGGCAGCGAGATCTCACGAAATCTTGCTAACAGTTTAAGATCTCGCGAGATATTTTAATGTTTAAAAAAGAACACCAAACCCTCTCCCTGCACTTGGAAATAAAGTGGGGGGGGGGGGAGTCTTTTACTCACCTGGCTGTCTCTCCGAGTCTGGGAGGGCTGCTGAATCTTACCACTGAATCTCTCCCTGCTTGACTTCCCTACGGGGGAAAGTGGGGGAAGCATCAAAAAAGGAGGCAAAACTTTTTTTAAAAAATCAGTGTGCATGCTCAAAATGGTGACCAGGGCCACTCTGAGCATGTGCAGCCCTTTTCCAGAATGGTGCTGTGTCAGTGCCATTTTGGAAAAGAGCAGCCGGTCTGAGCATGTGCAGACTGACTGCTTTTTTCCAAAATGGCACCAACACTGCCGGCACCATTTTGGAAAAGGGCTTCACGTGCTCAGAACAGCCCCGGTGGTTGTTTTGAGCATGCATAGTTATTTTATTTTATTTTTTAAAAAAAAACCAACAACAACAACAAAACAGTATTTTTCCTCCTAAGCAGATGTTTCAACTTCCCCTGCAGAGAAAATGAGTAGAGAGGGAATCCAGCAGCAAAACCCAGCAGCTGGAGCAGTCCCTCCTCCTATACCCCCAGACAAGGAGAGGCAACCAGATGAGTTAAATGGGCCTCCTCCTCCCCCCCGTTTTTTTTTGTAAGTGCAGGAGTGGGCTGTTCTCAAGATTCTCACCTTTTTCGGCAAGAATCCAGGCAATTCTCAGCTTGTTCTCATTTGCAAAAACGAGCTGAGAACCCCAATTCTCATCTAGAAAAGGGAGAATGCAAGAACGGAGTTTCAGCGGTAATGGCTGCTGTGTCAGTCAGATTCAATGTGTTATAGAAGTGGCCAAGGCCACTGCCAATTTGAAAATTCCACCTAGCTCATCCAGAGTATTATCAATCAACCCTATGACCTGCAGACAACAAAAGTAGAATAGGCTTCTTCATTGTACAAAGCTTCCTGACAGAGTTAATGGCTATGTTTGTACAGGGGGGTGTCTGTTTAGATCATATCACTCTGCTTCAATAGCTTTTCGTTTCAAGTCTTGCTAATCCTTCCTCCTACTCATTTATTTCTAATGGTAATTAGAGCAATGTAGAGAAACAAGACTTAAGCAATGCACCCTGCACTGTTCTATGTAAGGAACGAAACTAAGCAACAGACAGGTTATGCCAGGAAGTCCTCTGCTGCAGGGAGAATGTAACTGTGGATGCAGGATCAAGCCCTAAACATGCCAAAGATCCCATTGACTTTATTTATTTATTTATTTAAAAGCATTTTTTAGCCGCCCCCTCATGCCTACGGCATCTGGGGGCGGCTTATAACAATACAATAATAGTAAAAAAAAAAAAATTAAGCCATCAACAAAGAAATTAAAAACAATCCCTTCCAACCCCCCCTCCCCCTCAATCCCCAATATCCCCAACTACCCAACCCTCCCCTCCGAAGGCCTGGGCAAACAGCCAGGTCTTGTAGGCTCGACGGAACACCAGCAGACCTGGGGCCAGGAGGGCTTTAAGGGTACAGGAACATAAATGGGTCCTGTGCTTTCATCCTCCATCCCGTCCTTGTGCATGAGCTATGGGGAGAGTATGGTCAATCTTCTCCATTCTACCATGGCAAGACTGTGTGCCCAGAAAACTTTGCTTTGAACATGGGGCATTAGCAAAACAATCTGCTTGGAAAGCAGACAGATGGCTCTGTCTTTTACCGTGGCCTTAAAGTGACACATTATATTTTCCCATTTAAAAGTTGTATTTGGGGGAGGAGGGGGTTAAAAAAATTGTCAGGAAACTTCCATTAATATACTTTATTTGCATCATAATTATTATTGTGCTTCTCCCCTCCCCTCTCCCAAATACTGTAACTCGCTATAATAAATTCCTGAAAATAAATGTGGGTTTGGGACTGAATTTACTGGCACAATCCAGCCTGTAGGCTGCTGGTACAATCTGTCTAAAGCAGTGATGCAGCAATATGGGCAGCTTGCAGTTCCTGTAATTTTATTTATTTATTTAAAATATTTATTACCCCGCCCCTCCTGCCACAGGCAGCTCGGCACGGCTTACAATCAATGAGGGGGAGATCTAGAGCCACATAACAGAACCCGAAGGAGAGCACGGACCCTTGGAAAGGGGTTAAGGGCAGGCTAGCCAGGAGATGTGCTGACTAGTCAACTCTTCACAGGCAGTGTCCAAGGGCGGCATACCTAGTTGGATTTAAAGCTGGTGTGTAACCCACTGGGCCAGGATAGCCGAGATTGCATGGACGGTCAAGTTTCACCTCCAGGGAGGAATTCGACCCTCTTTCAGTCCTATAGAACATACATATTATTACTATCTAAAATCACTACTCGAATCGCTACTTGGTTCTCTTTCCTTGGCTCCCGTTATTCCCCTTGCAACCAGCCTGCAAACAGACAGTGGGTGTTAACAGATGTTTAGGGCTGCCACCTGTGGTGGGGTTTTTACCTGACACTCCCAAAAGTCAAAATGGAAGTGTCAGGTAAAAAAACCCAGAAGGTGGCAACCCTAAAGATGTTGCCCCCAATTCTGCCCCCCACCCCTTTTCTAGGGATTTACCTACCTCTCTGAACGGTGGCTGCCAGGTGTTTCTCCCGGGGTTGCCCTGGGGCAGCAGCATCCCTGGGAAGGGAGAGAATACCATGCAGGTTAACCCAGCCCAGAATGGGGCAATGGGTAACCATGGGGCCAGGTGTCATCTGTTAGAGTCCCCTGCAGCCCCAGCTCCACCAGCATCATAGAGGCGCTACTAGCGAGCCCCTCTCAGCTGACAGCTGGCCGGGAGAGGGAAGCACAAAGGTCCCCAGAGGCCCTCACGGGCACAATCTATCCTCCCCTCTCTCACCTGGCTGTTAGCTGAGAGGGGCGTGTTAGCACTGGCTCCAATGGAAAGGGGGCAGTCATGGCCAGGGAAGAAGGCGTCTTCCCCGCCCCTGATTTCCCTTTCCATTGGAGTCAATGCTAGCACGCCCCTCTTAGCTAACAGCTGGGGGGGAGAGAGGGGTGCGAACAATCGCGCTATCCCCAAGGGGATAGCCTAGCAGCTGGGGGGGGGGGGGGTGCCAGCGATCTTGCTGTCCCCAGGCCACCCAGGGACAGCTAGATTGATAGAGTAGCTGCCCAGCTGTCAGACAACTGAAGGGGGGGGGGGGAAGTTTACTAGTGCCATCTGCAGCAGCTGGCACAAACCCATGTGCTGCGGGCAGGGGGTGCCCATTTGAAGGGCTCCCAATGCTGCCCATGGCAATGACAGCAGCGTGGGGATGTCACAGATCGAACATAGTTTCTGGCTGCCTCCCTTCCCATATGTTAACACCCAGCGTTGTCCACTCAGCAGAGCAACTCCCGGTAGCAGGGATCATCCAGAAAATGAGATGGCTGTTCCTTTGCCTATAGGCTAGCTGGCCAATGGACAGGTCAATTGTTGAAAGTATTGGTCTGGGATACTGAAAACTCATTAATGCCTTCTCTGGATTCTCTCTCACATACAATGTTTTTCTCCAGATTTTATCATTTACCATTTTGTTTGCTATTTGCCGCTGTTTGATTCTTTTCCCAAACCAAAACTTTAATCTTACCAGCCATGCAGTCATGCCTAAACAGATTTCACAAAGCCTGTAACAGTAACAGAAAGTTTCTATTACAGTTTCCTTTTTAAGGAGAAATCCGAAATACAGGTAAAGAATTGTCAGTGACCCTCAGCTCTCAGGGTCAACAATGGTGATGTTGCATTCCAAGCACTATCAGGTGTGGCAAAATCTTCAGCTTTCTCTAGACAAGAAAAAAGGCTTGTTTTCCTTGGCTTGCTTTTTAATGATCAGTTAATCCTGTTTTAAACACCACTTAGCATCTGCTAGATCCAGCATAATACTTTTAGCCTGCAGAAGCTTGCCAGATTCATCTACTCTGAGCTCTTCCCTAAAGTAGACCTGGAAGTGTTAAACTGGCTTTTAAGAGGTTACACCACAACTACCTCAAGTCCCCAATCGTGTTTCATATAAGATTAACTAACCTTTTAAGCAACCTTCTTTAAAAAAACAAGCAAACAAACAAAGACAAGCCCAGCACTGTGGCTAAGGATCTAAAGGTACAAATATTTATTTATTTAGTACATTTATTAGCCACCCCCCCATGCCAATGGCATCCTGGGGCGGCGTACAATTCAATAAAACAACATACAAAATAAAATATTTTTAAAATCCAAGCAGTTTAAAACCAAAACAGGGTCGGGAAAAACAAATCAAAATAAAAGGTAAGGGAAGAGTTAAAACCCTAACCCCCCCCTCCCCCCCTCAGGCCTGAGCGAACACCCAGGTTTTATAAGTCCGCCAGAATGTCAAAAGGCTTGGAGCCAGGTGAGCTTCCTCTGTGAGGGAGTTCGAAAGACGCAGCCTGGCTACTGAGAATGCCCTCTCCATTGTGACCCCCTGCTTAACATGGGGGACCTCCAAGAAGGCACCCCCGACAGACCGAAGGAGCCGCTCTGGGATGTGGAGGGCGAGGAGGTCCCTGAAGTACAAGGGGCCCAGACCATGAAGGGCTTTATAGATCAATACTAATACCTTGAACCTGGCTCGGCATGCTATCGGCCGACAATGCAGAGTCCGGAGCACAGGTGTTATATGCTCCCGACAACCTGTCCCTGTCAGGAGCTGGTTCACCGCATTCTGCACTACCTGCAGCCTCCAGACCAGGAACAAGAGAAGCCCCACATAGAGCACATTACAGTAGTCCAGCCTCGAGGTGAAGAAGGCATGAATGAGGGAGGCCAGATCCGGCCCAGAGACGCATGGACGCAGCCTCTGCACTAAATACAACTGGCAGAAGGTGGCCCTCACCACTGCCTCCACCTGTCAATCCAGGCGGAGATCCGAGTCCAACACCACCCTCAGACTCCAAGCCTGCTGAGCTATAGGAGGATGGACCCCCCCCCCAATCAGGGGGGCCAACACCTCCCTCGCCCTCCCCATCACCATCACCTCTGTCTTATCGGGGTTGAGCTAGTCTGCTCTGGCGCATCCACTCCACCACGGCCCTCCAAACACTGGGATAGCAACGAGACAGCAGGGTCTGGGTCAACGAAAAAGTGAGGTACAGCTGAGTGTCATCAGCATATTGGTGACATCGCACCCCGAACCCTCTCACGACCTCCCCGAAGGGCTGCATATATATGTTAAATAATAATGGAGACAGAATGGAACCCTGCGGAACGCCGCAAGACAAAGCGTGGGGGCAAGATGTCTCAGCCCCCAGCACCACCCGCTGGCTTCTCCCCAAGAGGAATGAGCAGAACCACTCAAGAACAGTTCCATCCAGACCCCCCAGGTCTCGTAGCCATCTCAACAGCAGCCCATGGTCCACGGTATCAAAAACAGCCGAGAGATCTAGCAGGATAAGAAATGTAGAACATCCTGCATCCATCTCCCAGCGGAAATTGTCCATCAAGGTCACCAACGCTGTCTCTGTGCCATAGCCGTGATAGAACCCAGATTGAATAGGATCTAGGAAACCGATGCCGTCTAGATACGCCTGGAGCTGGATCGCCACCACCCGCTCAATAACCTTCCCTAAAAAGGGAAGGTAAGAGACAGGTTAGTAGCTGACGAGTGCGTCCACATCTAATGATGGTTTCTTCAGCAGAGGGCGCACCACAGCTTCCTTGAGGCTGGGAGACAACCTCCCCTGCTGCAGGGATGCGTTAACCACTCTCACCAGCACTGTCCCGTGTCTCCCTGGAGGCTTTCACCAACCAGGACGGGCAGGGATCAAGTTCACAACTGGTGGCTCTCACAGACCTCAGGACATCCACCGCATCAGCTGGCATCACTTCCTGAAACTCCCCCCACAAAGTTGGACCAGACAGGTCCTCCGTAGCCTCGTGCTCTCTACCCACTGTCCCCAACCCGGTATCAAAGCCGCTCTGGATACGATTTCTAAATATCCCTAGATTCAAAGTCCTAGGCTGTTTCTAGATTATCAAAGTTAGTCCAAATTAACTGTAAATCCGGAGTTGTCATTCAGGAGTTGTTATTCAGGGATAACTGTTTACATTATCATCAGTATTCCAGAATAAGCACTAATCCAGAATAAGCAGTTCTCTAGCCCAAATAAACATCTACAAAAAACGATTCCAGGCTTATTCAAGTCCGGAGTAGCGGGTTGAAATTAATAGTAAAAATTTTATTCACAAGTATTTCCAAGTTTCCAATGACTGGCTCCAAGTGTTCAGCCAGTCCTCGGAAACTCAATTGAATATTCGGTAGTCAGTAAATACTTGATAAAATAAAACCAAGTACTAAGTATTTTCTGAATTCCGAGTACCAATTAACCTTGTATAGGGGCAGAAAAAATCCCATATGTTGGTCCGAGTACTGGACTGAGTACGAAATACTGAGTACCAGAGTGATTCCTCGGGTACTTGGTAAAGCTGAGTCAAATACCGAGATGCTCGGTAAAAAAAATAATCAATTAATTTCTAATACTAAGGCCGCTTTTAGACGAGTGGGTCGCCGTCGCGCGACCCTCTCGCACGATCTTTCAAAATCCCACGACGCAGGATTACACGAGACGCCAGGCGGGAATCAAGCACATGAAAGGCGGTCGCACATTCTTTGCCGACTGCGAATTAAATACCTTGATTGTGAGCTATTTAATTCGCGATCGGCAAAGAATGCGCAACCACCTTTCATGCGCTTGATTCCCACCCGGCGTCTCATGTAATCCTGCGTCACGGGATTTTGAAACATCGCGCGAGTGGGTCGCACAACGGCGACCCGCTCATCTAAAAGCGGTCTGAGTTTCAGCACCAGTCCAGAGTAAATAAATATTCAAAAAATTAGGATGGATTACTATGGATTACAACAAGAATCCAGATCTATGTACTCTGGAATATCTGTCTACACATCCACTTAAATCCGGACTTAGAGGTGTTTACTGTGAACTTATGATCTTGTAGAAGCAGCTCTAGAGGAGTGTGATCCTCACTCCACCAAAGTCAATGAGAGTTTTGCCATTAATTTCAATGGACTCAGGAATGTACCCTTAGCAACAGAAGTAACATATAAGGTACTTCCTAGCAAAGCCAGGGCTGTGTTTTATAGAAGGATATTAGGATTTCATGGACCCTTGCAGCTTACGTGCATTAGCCCTTCTTTAAAAGGAGATGGGTTTAGGCCTTTGGTCTGCTGGGCCTGCTCAGGGTAATTACAACAACTCAAACAGTTGCGCAGCATAAACTATTTTACGTCCATATTTTGCAACTTGAGGACAAAACTGCAATTTCACAAAAGTATGCAGTCATAAGACCTAAGATTTCTGAGCTGCTTGTATCCCACTCAGCCACAGTATTAATAGACTTATTTAATCAATTTAACACATACCTAGTCTTAGGCAGAATCACATGGTGTGTTTACATAACCACAAAAATACTAGTATCTTATGTCTGACTCTTGTGTAGTAGCAGGAGCACATGACTTCTACTGCAGACAGGAGCTACATCTGACTTTTGTCAGGCATTTTTTCCATCAATTCCACAACAGTCCCATGAGCCACTAAACTAGTAACTGAGTCAAAAAAGGAGATAAGATTAGTCTGGTATGACTTATTCTTGACAATTCCATGCTGGCGACCAGTAATCACTGCATTATTTTCTAGTTGCTTACTGATTGACTGCTTTAGAATCTGTTCTGGGTATTGATGTCAGGCTGACCAGTCTATAGTTTCCCAGATCCTCCTTCCCCCCTTTTTAAAGATAGGGGCAACATTTGCCCATCTCCAGTCTTCTGGCATCTCACCCATTCTCTAAGAGTTCTCAAAGATGATAGACAGAGGCTCTGAGAGTACATCAGCAAGTTCCTTCAGTACCCTAGGATGTAATTCATCCAGCCCTGAAGACTTCAACTCATTTAGAGTAGGTAGGTATTGTCTGACCAGCTCTTTATCTATCCTGAGCTGCCGTCCTTCCCCTCATTATTCATGCTACTTTTGCGAGGTTGGACAGAGTTTCCCTTTTGGGAGAAGATGGAGGCAAAATAGGAATTGAGTAATTTGGCCTTCTCTTTGACACCCATTAACATTTCACCATCTTCACTGAGCAGCAGACCTACTGCTTCCTCCTCCCTTCCCCTTACTTGTAACATACCTGAATACCCTATTTTTATTGTTCCTAGCATCCTTCGCTAACCTCCTCAGGTCATTTGGTGCTTTTGCCTTCCTGACACCATGTCTACAAGTCTGGGCTACTTGTCTGTATACTATTCTTCTTTTGACTTCAGGAGTGAGTTTTTAGAGCAAGCATTTTGTTCAAAATAATTTTGCAGATCTGTAAATAGACCAAGATACTCTTTTATCACATTTCTACGGCCTCTTACGGGTATATCCCAAAAGCTTGTTCTAGGAACAGACCCAACGCTCTAGGGAAACCACTCTGGTGGTACATCAGAAAAACAGATGAGCTACAATCCACAAACCACTTACTCCAGAGTGGTGTCACTGAAGCTCTTATTATTTGTGTGTTGTAAAACAGAGAGAGATTAGGACAGGGGCGGGCAAAGTTCCCAAACTTAGCACACCAAAATCTTCCTATGGCCTAGAGCCACATGAAACAAACCTCTCCTACTTTCATGATTGGTTGTGGAGCCAGTGCTCTGTAGTTCTGGCTGCCAGACGAGATTCTGAGTAGCAGCTGAATATGTACTTGGGAACAATGAACTAAGGCTGGCGGTGGCGGGGGCATCCATGCAAATGCCATGACGGTGGGTGGGGGATGGGTATGCGTCCATGAAAACAGCCCAGGCGGTGGGGGGGGGAGCATGCGCGCTCCCACAAAACACTCACCTCCACCCATCTACACCCATCACTCACCCACTGAGCCATCTAGCAAACCAGAGGAAGCTCCATGGGTGGAGATGGATGGAGGTGGGTGTGTGCCTGTAGAAAAGGCCACCCACCCAACTCCTCCCACCACCAGTGCACCCCCATCCCCGTATCCATGCAAAAACAGCCTAAGACACAGGATCATAAGGGCAGCACAGGGCCCAGGGCCAGTTCTGGCCAAGAGGCAAACTTGAACTGTCCAAGAGCTGTATGTGGTTCCCAAGCCAGGGTTTGCCCACCCCTGAATTAGAAAGATTACAAAATGAATGACTATTGTGTTCTCATGCCTTACCTAAGTGAAGTCCTTTTATACTGATATCAGAAATATCACTCTTTAAGAAAGCGGTTGTCCAAAAGGTATGTTCTGATGTAAAACATACAAATAAGATTAATTTGATTAAGCAACTTGGGAAACAAACTGCTATTCAACTAAGGAGACAAGGCCACTGTGTGGTATTGGAGGTTTGCACATGAATATGCCTTTGAAGCGAGCAGACAAAGGGAGAAAAATGAGTGACAACAGCCATTCTAAGAGGTTATTTTCCCCTGCAGATTGTTTTTCCATATGAATTTCACTTCTTTGTTTTGCAGAATCATAACTGATTTTAGATTTCAAAGTTCAGGAGTTTAAAGTTTACCTCTGCAGCAAGCTTTGTGCTTCGCTCTTGTTGAAATACATTATTGGCATGGGTGGAATGTGCTCTGTTGGAAAGTTGGCTTCAGTTAACAATGTACTGGGAAATGCTCATTGTTATTTCAATAGCATGCTTGTCAATCTCCAGTTGTTATTTAATTTTATAATGGTAACTTCTTTAGCCTGCAATTACTCAGCATGAAAATAGGTGAGACTCGGTTTAGGGAAAGTTGCCACTTGCCACAGAGAACTGAACAGCCCATGTATTACAGTCTGGGATGAGGGGATGCCAGGATAGTTCATGGGAGAAGATGGGGTGCAGGCAAAAGAGAGGGAGGCTGGAGTAGGCAAAGTTGTATGAACTCAGCTCATTGTCCACTGCAGCCAGGCTCATGCAGGTGTGGGGGTGCTCAGCGCGAGTTCAGCTATCAATAGACAGACCAAAAGGCATTATAGAACCTAAATTTCATGATTATGTAGGTCTGGATTGTGATTTTTGAGATTTGGAGGTTGGAAATACTGTCTGAGACAAAAAGAAACAGTGAATGCCTCTCGTCCCCTCTCCACAAGCAGCTCAGAGAAAGGGAAGCTGTAACAGATCCCTGTAAATCTGGGCAGCCCAACTTCTTGTGGGGGTGGGTCACTGTGGGTACATTAGACCTCTGCTTCAAAGTCTGCACTGGCTACCAAGAGCTCACAATTCAAGGTGCTGGTTTTGACCTTTAAAGCCCTAAAGACTTTTAAAGCACAGCCTGGGCCCTGTTTATCTGAGTGGTTGCCTCACCTCCTGGGCGGCCCCTGTGGTCATCTGGGAGCGCCCTCCTGGACATCCCACATTATTGTCAAGTTTGGACGGACAGGAGGGCATTCTCAGCAGCTGCACCATCACTCTGGAATTCCCTCCCAGTTGAGGTTTACCTCAGCCCAAATCTTCAGGGGTGGTCTCAGTTGCTGCCCCAGTGTGGTAGAACTCCCTCCCCCTGAAGGTCCACCAGTGTACGAGCCTGAGCATATTCTGGAGGTGATGTAAGACCTTTCTTGATGGCTAGGTGTTTGGCAGGTGGGTATCAGCCAGGGGTTGAGTGAGTTATTTAGGGTTGTGGGTGTATTTTGTTTGAAGGGATTTTAATGCATTTTTGTGTGCCTTTGTATTGTGAGCCACCCTGAGCCTTAAGGGAAGAGTGGGGTACCAAATTTAAATACATAAATAAATAAATTAAATAGGGTTGCCATTTCTCACTGTTTCACTCCGAGACTGACATTTTGGCCTATGCGAGTCTCAGGGTGAAACCACGAGGTGTGGCAACCCTACCTGTAAATGCCCTGCCAGGCAAAGCTCTCCGTTTTGTAGGAAACCATGAAAGCTCACTGCACTGGACAAGGCTGTTTAAGAAGGATCAGCCCCATCTGTGGTAAACGAGTCCTGCTGGGAGTAGGAGGAGGGGTCAGCTTGGGGGAAATGATTATAGAAGCCCTACCTGGGGTTAGCGGAAGGACAACACCAGAGAACTGCAGGCGGCTAAAGCCTGGAGTAGAGGCAAGACAAGAGGCTGTTGGAGGAAGACTTATTGGAGGCAGGCATATTGAAGACCACCAAGACTAGGGGCACTATGGGTTGGTTTGTGTGAAGATGGCCTGGGGCATTTCTGGTGTCTGAGAGAACACACAGGACCATACAGGGTTACGCAGTGAGGAGAAAGGGAGTCCTCACTCTGAGTTTTCAAAGCCCATGTAAAAGCCAGGTACAATTGCAGAAACCATGCTGGCCTTCTCCAAGGATGTGAAGTGTCCCCAAAGGGAAAGCCTGGGGAGTCCATGAAATGACACATCAGCTCTGTGTAGCAGGGGACAGGAGATTACACTCTTGAAGTGGTTGCCGTCGGTGTGTGTTTACGTCTGTAAAAAGGCAGCAGGCCTCCTGGAAACCCATGTAAGATAGTGCAGCTTTGAGCATCCCAATGCAAGTCTCTGGCCCTTATACATGGACTACAGCGCGGTCGGGCTGCGCCGCAGTCTGTGTGCGGTGAGGGGAAGGGTGTAGACGGGCACACACCTATCTACACCCACCTTCACCCATCAACACAGACAGAGCAACCGCCATTTTTGTTGGTTGCTCCATGCGTGGAGGATGGGTGGAGGTGGGGGTGCATGCATGCATGTGGGAGTGCGCATGCATGCACCTCCACCACCACCCCACGGGATTTATACAGGTGGCACCCACGCAGATTTCTGGGTGTTCATGCGTGGGTACTGCCTGTGTAAAAAGGGCCTCTGCCTGATTAGCACAGTTCAACGCTAAGACAGGGCCCTGCCCTGGAGAAGGTATACTTACTTTTGTGACACCTTTGATAATCAGGGCCATTTTAATTTTCAAATGTCATATGTATT
Organism: Sphenodon punctatus; assembly: GCA_003113815.1. Lineage (NCBI taxonomy): Eukaryota > Metazoa > Chordata > Lepidosauria > Sphenodontia > Sphenodontidae > Sphenodon > Sphenodon punctatus. Next base: position 3,154,329 of record QEPC01001717.1, on the reverse strand, counting down.
TTTATTCTTTGTAAGCTATCCTGTGTCCTCTTTAGGGAAAGGGTGCCATATAAACCTGTTGCAGTAATGATAACAATGTAGCTGTATTGACACTTGGGAGCCCAGGGGAAGACGCCCTTCTAGGATGTGCAGGGGGCACCTGGTATAGCTTGTGTACACAGCACTCTCGCTGTTACATGCTGCTGGATAGCTCCATAAGGAGTTATTACAGGCAACCTAAGTTAGTGCCGTTCTGGCTTAAATCTGGGTCCCTGTGCCTTCTAATATCCTCCAAAACCTAAAATACCTTCTTTCCTCTTTACCCCCAAGGCTGTTCTGATCTCTGCTCTGCTGCAACACACAGAATCGCCTCTTTACTATACAGATAAACTTCCTGCTCACATACAGAACAACTCTGAGCACTTCTAGAAAGGCTCAGAGATCATAATGAGAACACCACAGATCAAGCTAATGCCCAAAGACCATGCCAGTAGAATTGCATGTATGCAAAATGATTTGCAAAAGTCAATTAAGTCTGTTATATCAAAAGCAATTTCCAGCATTACTCGTAAAGACACTTCACTGCAGTAAGGACGATTTCCATGTCAACTGTCAATTCCTTTTCATCACTAATCCCTAGTAAAGCTATTAGGGTGTGGAGTGGGAGGGCACAGTTGTGCCTGGGCCTAGGGCCCTGACCCCAAGGAAATTAATGACAGTTTGGGGTCAGTTGGGGAGCAGGCGCATGGCGGGTTGGTGCACTCAGTAAGTTCAAGTTCAGGTTCAAGTTTATTGAGCGTGGCCTTGGCCATTGCTAGGTCATACCAACATAGACATCCACAAAACAGGGTACATAACAAACATAAAACATACACATCAAACTAACCATTTACCTTCCGTACCCCAACGGCCCTAACCAAGTGGCTGGGGTGATTTAAATTTTACAAACTGTGATCTCCTTACAAATGCAGCCGTTAAAAACTTCACCACCATACCTGTCAGATCCTGGTTTAGATTGCTGAGCAGGATCTCCTTCATCCTGTCATCAGACCTCCCTGGCTGATTGGACAACCAAGTATCCAAAAATGCTACCCGCTGGAGGTCATAGAGATGGCACCTGAACAAAATGTGCTCAGTGGTTTCAACCTCTAACTGGTCAAAAGGACACAGTCTCTGATGGAACGGAATCCCAGCCAATCTGCCCACCCAGAGTTGGGATGGGAGAGCGTTAAACCTTGCAGCTGAAAACAGCCACTTTCCCCTGGCCGAGTAGCTCATAGCCAAATGCTGGGTCAGGGCATCAATCGGGGGAGCCATCGTCAAATAACATGATATTTATTTATTTATTTAATATATTTATATCCCGCCCCTCCTGCAAACAGCTCAGGGTGGCTATGGCTATATATGCGGAGAAATTGCCACCCAGGCCCTCTCCTCCTGGAGGTTCACATCTTTCCACCTACACTTTAATTCCGCCCCTGCTACCCCTGAATCCCTTACTAAGAGATAAGACCAGGGCAGCCCCAACCTGGCTATATACTTCTCGACTCTGACTCCGATAGGTGTCCTCCTGTAAGTAAAGGAATAACCCCCTCCTATGTAATTTAACAGATTTTAGCCAGATTTTGTGGACCCATGCCTGGAAAGTCCAACTCCGCTGTCCAGTCTCTAATCGAATTACAGTTCCCGGTGTCCCCCCCGGAGCCCTAAGTAACGCCCTCAAAAAGGATGATTGGAGTTTGTCTAAGTGAAGTGGGGCAAAGGGAGCCCATAATTCTGCCCCGAACAGGGCCTGGGTAGTAGGCTTGGCGTTGAAGGCCCAAAGGGCCATAGTAAACTCTATTTTCCCAGAGGACAAAAAAAAATCTTCGGATGGCAAAGGCAGATTGTTTGACCGCCACCATTGCCCCTTCAATATGCTTTTTCCAGCTCCCCGCTGATTGAAATGTTATCCCCAAATATCTAAACTCCCTTACTTGGAGTATCTGGGCTCCTTCTACACTCCAAGAATGCCAATTACCTCTCAGTGAGTTGGCAAAAACCATTACCTTGGATTTGGCGAGATTCAGAACAAGGGCATTCTCCCTACAATAGCCGGTGTGCACTCAGTATGAGGCTGAGGCTTTCTTGAGGCAAACCTCAGACACTGCTGGCTTTCCCTGCCCCACCCTCAGCCCGCACATACCATTGCCATTTTGCCCAGCACAGCCCGCTGCCTCCTCAACTGATGGCAATTGACTCACATACATTAAGTGAGTGAGTCTGTGAGAGAGCAGGGAGCAGCAGGGGCAGGATTGTGCACTGGGGGGCAGAGAAAGCAGGAGGCAATGACATCCAAAGACCGGTCAAACTCCTGGAAGAGAGACCACAGCTGGAGCCCAAAGGGTGGAATGAGAGAACTCTGGGCCACGAACAGGGTCTTGTACTGGGACTGAAAAATGAAGTCTTATGTGGGGTGCCCTGGCAGGGAGCAAAGTTTAGCAGCATACTGCAGAGACAACTGCATGCGGTATATGCTGAGCAGAGGCGTCAGCATACAAACTATGCACAGGAAGGTGTGAAATACTCTTGTTCACGGAGGCCCTGGTGATTGACAGGTCTAACTTCCACAGAACGGAGAGTCTGATGGATTTGTAAACAATGGAAGCATAATCCAATTTGGAGCACACAAGAGCCCAGTACAGCTGCAGCAGAGACCAGTGGTTGGCACCCCCAGAGGCAGAAGAAATGACATGCAGAATGTTCAGTGCTTTCTCACACTTGACTCGTAGTGGATGCACATGGGGGAGAAAAGTCAGCTTCCTGTCCAGCACCAAGACAAGAAACTTGGTTTCAGCAATAACAAGAAGGTGCACATGTCTCACCTGCAAATCAGGATCAGGATGGAGGTCCTCCAAACGGCAAAAACACATGCAAACCATCTTCTTTTCTGAAAACTGAAAGCCATTATTGGTGGTCAATTGAGAGAGATGATTCAGGGCTCTTTTCAATTGCTGTTCATTTATCTGCATACTGGACGACCGGCAGCAGATCTGGAAGTCATTCACATACAGGCAGTTGTGAATAGCTAGGGGCAGAGAATGGACAATTCCATTAATGTACATGGAAAACAAAGTGACATTCAGGACATTGTCTTGTGGAACCCCCTCCTCCTGCTCAAAACAATGGGAAAAGGTACGAATGAGGCAGACCCAAAACATCCTGTGCTGTAAAACGTTCTGGATTAAAATGGACATGTTACCCCAAAGCTCAAACCCATGAAGATTTTGCCGAATACCATACTTCCAGGAGGTGTCATCGGCTTTCTCCAGATCAAAGAACACAGAGACCAGGTGCTCCCATTGGACAAATGCCTCCTGGTTTCCAGGTGTAACACATGGTCCAACATGGAGTGCTGCTAATGGAAGTCACATGGATGTTAGCAAGCAGACCATTCATATCCAAGAAACAAATCAAGCAGTTGTTGACCACACACTCCAGCACCTTACAGATACAACGCATCAACGTTATTGGTTGAAAAGCCGGGTTCTGAGGGTCACAGATTGTAACCTGTAATCTGGGGATTGTAACTAATGACTATACACCACAACTCAGGGAATTTCCTGCCCTGACAGACCCTATTGTAAAGTAGCAACAAAAACCAAGAGCAGAAGGGGACAGCTGCCTCAGCATCTCATAATGTATGCCTTCTGGCTTGACAGCTGATTTGTCAACTGAATGCAACCTGGCAGCATGGAGTTTGCACATGGAGAAAGGCCAGTTGTAACTCTCCAGCTGTGAGGTCCAAAATTGCAAAGGTGCAAGGTGTTTGATGGCAAGAAAGGCCTCTGAGTAATTGGCAGAACCAGAGCAATGGGTCTCCCCAATGGCACTAAGAATGCCAGGTAGGTCAACCACCTTGTGGTCCTGGTGATGCAAGATTGGGACAGAGTGGGAGATGTAAGACCCAGAAACTTTCTGAATCTTATCCCAAACCAACTTTGTGTTAGTGGTATTAGAAATCCCAGAAACAAAGCAAATGCAGGATGCCTTCTGGCTCTAGTGACGGACACGATGAGCCAGAAACCATACCCACTTGAAGGCCAGAAGGCTGAATTGCATTGGATACTGGTGGAAGATTCCCCAAGCATAATGCATTGCTCTCTGTGGCATGACACAGGCAACATTCCATCATGGCTTCAGAAAATGAGAATAAGACACCGAGGACTTACAGACAAACTCCTCGGCTGCCCGAAGGATACAGGCATTAAACTCCACCATGCAAGAATCAATGGGTGAAAACAGACATGACACAACCACCCTTTAACCACCTTTGGTGGTTATTTATGCATGTTGCAGGGCTGTATTGGTGCCCTATGCAGCCCTGAAACATGCATAAATGACCACCAAGGGTGGTTAAAGGGTGGTTAGCGTCATGTCTGTTTTCACCCAATGTCTCCCTGAGTAACAACATTAGACTTGTCTGCCACTACAGTCAAGCTCTGAAATTTAACCCAATCCACCTACTACATGGAGTAATCGACCCAGAAGACATCCACTCCTGGTGGCATCCCACAGGAGGACAGGAAATTGATCATTCCCCCTAGGGGAATCATTGAACCTCCAAACGAAGCATGGGGCCAGAACCACAGAAGTGAGGGAAAGGTCAATGGCCATGAAGGAGTGACTGGGTGAGTGGAAATAGGTAAGTTCACCAGTATTCAGCACCGAAAAGCCATTGTCCAAGACAAAGTGTTCAAGGTAATGCCCCCGAACATTCATATCAGGTGATCCCCAGAGCCAATGATGGTCACTGAAGTCCCCAAGAAGCAGGAATGGTGGTGGCAGCTGAGAAACCAAATTCCCCAAGTCCATGGCATCCACAGCATCCCACAGAAGTAAATAAATAGAGCAGCGGGTAAGCACACCATGAAGCGACAGCCAGACTGCCACAGCCTGAAGAGGAGTCATCAGAGGAATGGGGGCAAATGGAGTTCCATTCCTGACAAGGACAGCCACCCCAACTGAGACATGGCTGGAGCTAACTGTGTCCTTGCAAACCACAGAGAAGTTTGTGATGGAGCCAGTCTGTGCAACAGACAGCAGAGTCTCCTGCAAAAAAGAACCTGGAGACTTGGCATTCTCAAGCTGGAAGCGAAGACCACAACAGTTCCATTGAATCAAGGTGGCCAGTTATGAGAGGGAGACAGAAGCCCAGAAGTCTGACAGCCACAAACCAGGAGTAGAAAGGAGCACAACTACATCAGTCAAAGGCAGTCTATCGAGGGGGTCTTGAAGGCAGGGCCAGGACATCACAAAGCCAGAGGGTCTAGCTGACCTGTCTCCATACTCTTAACTGCTGGACAGGAAGCAGGCCCTTCCAAGGAATGATGCTGACAGTCTTCCTCCCTGGACTGGTGGGGTTTGGGCATGGCAGGAGAACTTGGAGGTCGGAACAGAGAGGAGACATCCAACGAAGGACCCGTGGTATCAAAGGCCCCAGACGGCAGCCCAGACGGGTGGAAGAAAGCCTTCGCCTGTTGGGAAAATGACTCAGCTGGGAGAAGTGATATCGCTGTTTGCGCTACCATGCTCTTGGAAAGGCCAGAGTGTACCACTGCTGCGAAAGAGGGTGCAGCCGGGAAAGCAACCAGCCTGCAAGCCTCAGGAATGATGCTGAGCAGAGGCCCAAAGGCCTCAATGTACAAACTATGCACAAGGAAGGTGCGAAACACTCTTGTGCACAGACAGAGGTCCAAATGATGAACAAGTCTAACCTCCCCAGAACAGAGAGCCTAGTGGGTCCATAAACAATGGAGGTGAGCACACGCACCTGAGACTTTGCATCCGCTTGAATGTTTGTTTGTCTTCTCCCCTGTCTCGCCCACTGTCCCCTCTGCCTGTCTCCCCCTCCTTGTCTTTTAGATTGTAAGCCACAGGCAGGGACTGCGTCCATTTCTATGTTCTGTACAGCACCAAGTACATGACTGGCACTATATAAATGTTTATAATAATAATAACAACAACTTGGAGTGCACAAGAGCCCGGTACAGCTGCAGCAGAGACCAGCAGTCAGCACCCCTGCAGAATGTCCAATGCCTTCTCACACTTGACCCGGAGCTGATGTAAGTGTGGGAGAAAAGTTAGCTTCCTGTCCATCACCAAGCCAAGAAACTTGGCTTCAGCAACAACAGGAAGGTGCACATGTCCCAGCCGCAAGGTGCAATTTTCCCTGGCAGGAAAGGAGAGGAGTGAGGATGAAAGCCAACACGTGGACCCTCTGGAGGGGCCACGTGGATCCTGCAATTCCCTCAGTTCCTTTCCTGAATGGAGAGGTGATTGCAGGATCTGTGCAGCTCCTTCAGAGGGGCCATGTGCTGGGTTTGATCCCCGCTCTTCTCTTTTCCCACCAGGAAAGGAGAGTAGCTGCCACGGAAAGGAGGCTCACAGCCTTCCCTGGTCATGATCCCCCTTTCAATCAGAGCCAGCACTAGCGTGCCACTCTCAGCTAACAGTCAGCTGGGAGAGGAGAATGCAAATCACACCCCTGAGAGCTTATGGCAACTTTTGCTCTCCCCTCTCGCAGCTGGCTGTCAGCTGATAGTGGTGACACGCCTCTCTGGTGTTTGTGGACACAAGAGAGGCAGCACAGGCAACAACAGCATAGGGTGGCAAGTTGAAGGAGGCAGCAAAAACTGTAACTGCCTCCATTACCGGTGGGGTGGGTAGATATTGGCTGGGAGGCAAGGACTCTGGAGCCACAAGCCCCTCAGAGCCCTGCCAACCCATCGGTGCCTGACATGCATGCAAGTTGTGCACATGATGCACACAAGCTGCAGAAGCATCTGCACAGGAAAGGAAACAAAATTGCCTTTGCCTAGGGTAGCAAAAATTATCGTGCAGCCTAAGAGCACACATGGGACCCATTCACTCCAATTGGACTCATGTCTGCACTAACATATATAGTATCCTTCCAGGGGGATCATGACCTAAAGGTGGTAACACTAAGGGGAAGTAGTCCAGGTTTCTTTACAGTGAATAAGAAAATATTGAATGCATGTCCATTCTTGTCAGAGTTTGGCTCCTGGGTTTTATAACGTTTTAATAATGTACTTTCTACACAATTTGTATAGAGTGAATTTCTCATTTCCCCCTCCTTTTCTTTATGTAGTCATTTACTGGATAACAGTGCTGGCTATCACTTGTAGTGTAATGAGGATTCTATTTTTAAATTCTAATCTTTTTGAAGTATGTGGTGTGGGTTATTTTCTCATTTTGTGAACAAAACAAAACAAGTTGTTTTTAAAAAGAAAACCTGGGGGGGAAATCATTCCGATGCACATAATATTTCCCTCCGATAACACAGGCTTGGATCCTTGACCTGCGGAGCACCTATTGACTGTGTGTGATTTTTTTTGTTGAATTCAGCCAGTGGAGAAGTAATTAACATACTAGCCCAGTTACTTCCACAACTGTATTCTACACAGTTACAATAGAGTAAGCATAGCGACATGGCTGGGTAACTAAACTTTAGGTCCATCATGCTAGGTAAGTCCCAGCAGAGGACTCTCTGCCTGACACTCTGGCGGAGAGGCTTGGGTCACAGGGGCAGTGGAGTGGTGCGCCCTGAGGGTGCAGCCAAACAAGCAGGGCAGGCCCAATCCCTGCACCATCTCTGTGGTGGGCAATTGGCCCTGCCACACTGTGGAGCCAGTGCAGGGAGCCGGGCACATGACCAGCTGTTGAGAGGGGGAATAAAGGAGGTGCACACTCCTCCCCACCCCCACCCCCGCCTGTCAGCTGATGGGGAAGGGGATCCCGGGAAGAGCACGTACCCTTTTCCCAGGCTTCCCGTCCCCCCCATCAGCTGTCAGTTGGTTGGATCGGGGGAGAGGGGAGTCTGGGAAGACTGCAGGCACCCCTCCCCAATCCATCCAACTGACAGCTGATGTGGGGAGCCCAGAGGAGCTGCATGCATGCCCCTCTCCCGCCCACATCAAATAGCTGGTCAGGGGAGGGGGACCTAGAGGAGCCCACCTCCCCCCAGCAGCCCAGGGACTCTGGACTCCTGTCCCGGCTATGATGTGGCTGTGAGCAACAGGCACTAGAGCCCATCACTCACAGCTCACAGGGTTGCCCCAACAGTGGTCAATCTCGATCACATGGGAGAAGAACCAACAGTCACAATGGGCAATCCATTCCCCGTTGTTCACTCCCAGCTCCCAACAGTAAGAAGTTCATCCTGTAAGCTACTTGGTTAATAGCCATTAATTGACCTAATCTCTAAGAACTTATCCAGTCCTTTTTTAAACCCAGGTATACTACTGGCCTTGACAACATCCTCTGGCAACAAATTCCATTAGTTAATTGTGCGTTGAGTGAAAAAGTACTTCCTTTTATTTGGTTTAAATCTGCTGGCAGCTAGTTTCATGGAGTGTCCCCTAGTTCTAGTACTATTTGAGATGGTAAATAACCATTCCCTATCTACTCATTCCATACCACTCAAGATTTTATAAACCTCTATCATGTCCCCTCTGTCTTCTCTTCTCTAAGCTAAAGAAATCCAGTTTGTCAAACCTCTCTTTGTATGGAAACCGTTCCATACCCTTTATCATTCTCATTGCCCTTCTCTGTACCTTTTCAAGTTCCGCTATGTCTTTTTTGAGATGAGGCGACCAGAACAGCACACAATATTCCAGCTGTGGTCACACCATTGATTTGTATAGAGGCATTGTGACATCCTCAGTTTTATTCTCTATCTCTTTGCGAATAACTCCTAACATTCTGTTTGCTTTTTTGACTGTTGCTGCACACTGAGCCGAGGATTTCAGTGAATTGTCCACAATCGCACCCAGATCCTTTTCCTGAGTGGTAACTCCTAGCTTAGTACGCAGCATTGTGTACTCATAGTTTAGATTATTTTTCCCTATGTGCATCACTTTGCACTTGTTCACATTAAATCTCTAACATTTAGATGCCCAGGCACCCAGTCTCATAAGATCAGATCCTGTTGCAGTTCTTCACAGCCTGCTCATGTGCTAACTATCTTGAATAGCTTGTTGTCATCTGCAAATTTGGTCACCTCACTCTTAACGTCCCTTTCCAGATCATTAATGAGTACATTAAACATCACTGTTCCCAGTACAGATCTCTGGGGCACACCACGTTTTACATATCTCCATTGTGAAAACTGACCATTCAGTCCTACGCTTTGCTTCCTATCCTTTAACCAGTTACCGATCCATGGTAAGACACTACCTCCTATCCCATGAATTTTTAATTTTCTCAAGAGTCTTTTATGTGGGTCCTTATCAAATGCTTTCTGGAAATCCAGGTACACTATGGGTGTTTTCAGACGTTACAAGATCACAGCCAACCACAGTGAACCACACTCAACCCCGCGGTGGGGCCAAAGGGCCCTGAATGTCTGTTCGGCAGCCGCCAGATGTTCACCACAGACAATCCCCACCAGGGGACAAAATCAACCACCCTTCTGGAGGTCCAGCCCGGACCATCTCCAAAAGCATGGTCAAAGCAATTACCACCAGGAAACAACAAAACGTAATGTCTGAACGGCAACCACCAGCCGGAATCAAGCAAAATGATTCCCAGCTGGGGACAAAGCATGCAGCATCGCTGCCAGGCAACGAGCAACGACACAGGCCAGGGAGGGAGATTTAAAGGGCACACAACAGCAGGGGGATGTGGTGGGATGGAGCGAGGTGGAAGGGAGAGGAGAGCGGAGGGTGAGAGAGCAAGGGAGGAGGTGGAGGAGGAGGCAGCACAGGCAGAGGAGGTGGTCGTGCTGCACATGGAGGCGGTGGAGGGACAGCAGCAGCAGCAGCAGCCGGGACAGGCCACCCCAGAGATGACAACCGGCCTGGGGGACGAGGCACCCCGGAAACAGGTAAGGGGACCGAAGGGGGTGCACGGGCACAGGGGCACCAAGGGAGGTGGGAGGGCCGGAAGGGGGGGTAGGGGGAAGGGCCGCGGGACTGAGGCAACCTGACAACCAACCTCCCCCCCCTTTTATGACCCACTGACATGGAAACGGGCCCGGTAGCCCGAGCCCCTGAAGGTGGTGGGCACCAGCCAGGAGGAGGAGGAGGACTGGGAGGGCCCATGCAGGAGACGGCCATACCACCGAGGGGGGCAATGGGGGCACAGGGAAACCCAGGACTTCATCAGGAATTGGGGGACCCTGGAGCGTCAGCTGGAGATAGCAGTCAACCAGAGGGATGAACACGTCTACTTGGAGATCGTGTGGGACATGGAGGCAGCGGGGCACCACAGGACCATGGCCCAGTGCCGATCGTAGGTCAAGGAGCTCAAGAGGGGGTACAAGGCCATCAGGGACAACAACCGGTGGTCCGGCCATGGAGCCCGGACCACCCCCTACTATGATGCCCTGGACTGCATCCTGCACATGCAGGGATCCATTGTTGCTCTGCGCCTCGTGGGAAGCACCGTGGTCCAGGGCAGGGAACGGGCTGAGGTACCCCCTCCCCTCGCCGCCCCCTAGAAGGCACCGGCTCCAGGGGCCCTGACCCCCAAGAGGAACACCCCGGGACCTCGGGGACCAGCAGGGCCCCCTCATGCACCAGCCCCAAGAGCCCCTGGCCCCTGTCTGGACCAGGAGAATCTGAGGCTGGCACACTGGTAACCCTTAGCCAGTGGACACAGGGGGACCCCAGCAACACAGAGGGACTGACCTCGGAGGGCTCTGAGACCGACATCAAGGGTAAGCAAGCAGGTGGGAGGGGAGACGGACTGGGGGGATGGGCTGAGGGGAGTAGGGGGCACACTGGGCATGGGGCCACCCCCCAAGCAACACCGGGCACTCCAGACCATTGGAAGGGGGCCCGGGGGTCACCAGGTAACACATTCAGCCCACCCCCACCCAACCCCTCCCATATCCCCACAGGGCACGGCACACCCCGGCACCTCCGACAGGTGGGCAAGGGGGACGGCGGAGAGTAACCCCGGGAGCAGCCAAAGGTCCCAGGTGAGGCACACTGGCAAGTTGTGGGGGACAGGGTGATGGGAGAGGCCGTACGGGGGACCCGGGGCACGCGGTGGGGGGGGGACCTGGGTGCAGGGGAACGCTGGGGCAGGGCACCGGCCAGCAAGCTGGTCCCATGCCCCCAAGCACAACAGATGAGGGAGCACCGGGCACAGGTACAGTGCCGGAGGAAGGAGCAGGCAGAGGACACAGTCCGCTCAACCACCGAGCAGGGCGAGCGGATGATCGCAGCCATCGATCGGATGGAGGCAGCCACAGAAAGGGCCGTGCAACAAGCGGAGGCAAGGGACTGGAGGCTGCAGGCGGAGGTGTGACTGGAATGGAGGCAGGAGCGCCAGGAGCACAGCGGCAGGTGGAGGCGTTTGGGTGGCTGGAACTGGCCATCGACAGGATGGTGAGGGAGCATTCGGCCAAGATGAACCGCTCCCACGACATCGACACCTCACTGCTCCTGCATGCGGGGACCATAAGCGCCTACGTGATGGCAGCTGCCCCACCCTGATGCCAGGCCCCTCAGCGCCCTCACCACCTCTGCCACCGCCCCAGCCACCGGCACGCCCACTGGGCTCACGGATCCGTCTCCCAGTCCCTGTAGGCCTCCGGAGAGAACAGGCACCCAGGGGGACCTCTCCGGCCCTGGGTCCGCCCCCCCACCCTCCCACCACCGCCTGCCCCTCAGAACACTGAAGCCTCCCAGGATACTGTTGGGGACATGGACAGTGGGGGGGAGGGGAGCTCCCAGAACTCCACGGCACCCACAGGGCGACCAAGGGGGAGGCCCCGGAGATGTGGGGAAGGGGGGGAAAGGGACATGGCACTGGATGGTTGGGGGGGCACCTGTAGGTGGTGGTCACAATAAATGTATGGGTACCACTGTCGTCTCCATGGTTCTGTTCATGGGCCTGGGACTGGGGGCGGGTGGGTGTTTTGGGGCGCGCCCAGGGTGCTGGTGTGGGACCCGGGGTGGTGGAGACTGGGGTGTGTGCCCTCACACCTCAGCCTCCTGGCTGATCCATCTTGCCAAGGCTGCATGGATGCGCTTTGCGTACCGGTACTCCCGCGGGTTCTCTGCATTCACATAGAGAGGCACGGGGCCTGGAGGGCGTCGGGGCACAGGGTAGTCGAGGGCAGCCCCATTGGTCTCACACACATGCAGCACACAGCAGGCTCCAATCACCAGGGCCGAGGTCTCAACCGTGTATTCCAGGTGGCCCGCGAGGCTCCTCCAGCGCTGCTGGAGGGCCCCGAAGGCCCCCTCGACCACGGTCCTGCTTGCACACAAGTGGGTCTTGTACAGTGCCTCCACAGGGTTCCTAGAGACCGGGTATGACTTCATCAGCCACCGAGTGAGTGGATAGGCCAGGTCCCCCAGGATGCAGGGGGGCATCAGCACCCCCTTGATCTGGGTCATCCCCATGTCCGCAAAGTCCCCGCGGTACATCCAGGCATAGAAGGAGAAGATGGTCATGTTCCAGGCATCATGGCTGCACCCAGAGTGGCCCATGAAAATGTCTATGAACCAACCCCGGTGGTCCACAACTGCCTGTAGCTGCAGGGAGTGGTACCCGTGTCTGTTGACATATTCCGCAGCCTCTCCATCTGAGGGGCGGAGGATCTCGATGTGGGTGCCGTCCACAGCACCCATGCAGTTGGGGAACCCTCCAGCCATGAAGCCAGCCATCACAGCCTCCTTGTCTACCAGCTGGATCACTTGGTCCAGGAGCATGCCCTCCACTGCCTTGCAGATGTTTCGCAGGATCCCGGCGACGGTGCTCACCCCGACACCGAAATGCTGCGAGACAGACCAGCAGGAGTCGGGCATTGCTAGTGCCCAGACCCCGATAGCCACCCGCTGGACCATGGGAATGGGGGTCCACATGGGGGTGTGCTGCCACTCCAGCCAGGGCGTTAACAGCTCCGCGAGTCACAGTAGGGTGCGCCTGTCCATTCAAAAGTGCACTCTCCAGGCGGCCTCATCCCACTGAGCCAGCGCCCTGGCCCACCACCCCTGTGCCCACTCCGTGACCCATAGCCATCAGGCAAGGAGCATAGCGAGTTGGGCAGCACAGCCCATGGTCTCCTTATGTCACTAGAGCCGGCCGGCCACCTTGCGGAGTGCTGCAGCCCGCTGCCGGGTGCAGATGAGAGCCTGCCTGGCCATTCCAGACACTCGCTGGGCCCTGAGCCAGGCCAGGGAGCGCCTGCGACCGTGGTGGGCTCGCCAGGCTCTAGCAGCGCTCCAGGTCATGCTCACCCGCAGCCGGGTGGCCAGGTGCACCTCTGTGGTCTGGATGCGCAGGAGGTCCATGTGCGAGCAGTACCACTCCGCGCAGACTGCTAGGTGCATCCCGCAGGCACCCAACCAGCCCAGATTCATGGTGAATGGGGGCCCGGGTGGGTTGGAGCTGCACCCGTTATAGGCTGGGGCACGTGTCACCCCACCCCCTGTACGCGACCTGCCTACCAGCCAGAGGGCCCCAGGTCACCTCTGCCCCCCCCAGCCGGCTGGGCCGGTTCCCACAGGGTGACGGGGGCGGGGCAGCAATGGGTGCCCCATTGCGCACACCTGCAGTCCCTGCATGGGGCCTGGCACATGGTCCAGCCTGCGCCCGGGCGTGTGCGGCCTGCAGCTGCATTCCTGCTGTCATCACCTCCCACCTCCCTGTGTTTTGGCTGCCTGTTGTCCTCGCCGCCCTGAGCTGTGTGTAGGATGTCCTGTATGTGTGCTCGGTGCCAGCAGCTGTGCTGGGTCTGCACCCCACGTCTCGCTCATTAGCCGGGCAATGCTGCGGTCTGTGGCCCTATCGCTTGGCCTTGGAGCTCCCCTGCTTCCCCTCCCATCCCTTCCAGGGATTGTGGGGCCCCTCTCGCCTTACATTTAGTATCAGTGACATGCTGGACCATGGGTGGCAGAACTTCCCCGCCGCTCGCGCGCCCCTCCACCCCCGGCGCTCCCCATAGCTGGACCTTCCGTGAGACTATGGCCCTGTGTGACCTGTGGCATTCCCTGGCCATGCAATTGCTCCTGAGCTGCCCAGACAGCCTGACAGGTGCCTATGCGAGTCTGAGCTCTGGCCTGCACTACTTTGGCTATGAGGCGAATGCCCGTGTTTGCCGCCTGCACGTGGAGATGCTGGGTCTGCGTCTGTTTCCCGATGGGCGGATCCCAGAGATGAGGTGCGCGCATGTGGGGTGGTCGGCGGTGGAGATCGTGTCTGCCCACTGTGTGTGCAGCCTGGCTGCCTACACGGCCTGTCTGATGGAGGGGGGCCCCTCCCTGGCCGTGTCCTTCTTTGGCTGTGTTCACGGGGCCCGTGGGTACCAGTGGTCCCGTGGGGTGGTCTATCACCGGCTATTGGATCTGGGTCACCTTCCGTGGCCCCCAGCTGCTCACTATGGCTTGTCAGAGCCGCCCAGGGTGGAGCTGGTGGCACTGTCTGGTGTGTGGTCCCATTCCGATGTGAAAGTGGGGCTCACCATGCAGGATCCCTTCGAGGCATACTACCTGGTCGCCCACCACATGGCAGCATTGGGATACCATCGGGGCATGCTTCAGTGGCCCCACTTCATGCACCTGGCGGGCCACCCAGCCCCGGGCCCCTTCATGGCCCCCTGCAGCTGGCTGTGAGACCCCCTGTGCCTTCTGGGGCCCGGTTGCTGGCCCCGCTGTGAGCATCCGCCTCCACCTTGCTACTGTGGGTCACTGCCCGCTCCCTCCATGATGTCCCGTCCTTGCTGCTGTGCTGCCTGCTTCCTGGGGTTCTGCTGCCCCTGCCTGTGGCTCTGGGCCCCCTCCACGGCTCCCCCCTGTCCTCCTCTGCAACCGATGTTCCCCTCCATGGCTGCTTTCTCCAGTGGCCGTGTCCTGATCTCCAAGCCGCCACCCAGCACCCCGGGGTGCTGCTGACCTTCCTCATCCACCTGCAATCCCTCCTGTGCCCGTGCCCCCCCCCTTGGGTGACTCTGTGACCGTGGAGATCTGGGGCCCCCGGACTGCACCTCCCGGCATCCTCCTGGGTTGTGTGTGTGTGTATTTGGACGGGCTGCACGACTCCGGCTCTCCTCCATCCCATCCATCGCACCCTCAGCAGTGCGTGGGGTGCCTGTCTGCCTCCTGTACCATTCCCAGGCCGCTCCCTGTTCCGTGTGGCCTCCCCCTGTACCTGTGCTCTGCCCCTGTGGGGTCCCCCCATTCTGGGACTGGCTGTGTAGCTGTGGGGGTGCCCGTGCGGGATGTGATGTGTGGGGGTTCTGGATGCCATTCCCCGTGTCCTTCCCTGCCCCTGGGCCGGTTCCCCCCCTGCTCCCTGTCCCCATCCCCCCTCCCTCCCCCCTGTGCCCATTGTGCTGTGTGTGTTGTCTGTCCCACTGTGTCCCCCCCTTCCCTTCCTTTCCCGTATGGGTATGTATACGCCCGTGTGTGTGTGTGTGCTGTGTGTTCCACTATGACCTCTGCGTCTTTGTGCCTGCTGTGTGTGCCGCCTCACCGGCTCTTCTCCCTCCTCCCCCTCCCTTCCCATTTCCCTTGTGTGGGTGTTTCCTTTTGCCACTTTTGGCTTCCTTTACCCTCAGCCGGCCATGTCTGCCTCCCGCCCCTTCCCAGTGTCTTCTGGGTGTTTTGACCATGGCCGGGAATCGGCATCACGTCTGTTGCGCTGCCCTGGGCCATGGTCTGTCTGTCCAATTCCCTGCCGTGGTCCCGGTCCCGTCA
>QEPC01001717.1:3053892-3125427 GCA_003113815.1 Sphenodon punctatus | reverse complement strand
CCATGTGCCCCAACCCCCATGTCCCCGCTGCCCCCTCCCCCCCAGCCCCGCAATTCACTCAACGCCGGCGGCTCCTCTCTCTCAGGCTCCTCTCCGCCGTCCTCTCCTACTCCTGATGGCTGCGTGGGAGCTCCCAGGCCCGAACTGTTCAGTTAGGCCTGGGAGCTGTCACATAGCCAGACTTCCCCAAGTTCCCCTCCTCCCTCCCAGAGTCGAGTCAGTTTGACTCGACAGGGAGGGAGGAAGGGACTCAGGGAGGGGGAGGGCTGGGAGCTGCGCACGCGGCAGGAGCTCCCAGCCCCCCCCCTCCCTGCATAGCCGCAGGACACTGGGTTGTTCATACCAGGGCACCTGTATGCAGCGCCCTGGTATGGACTTTAACCCTGCCCGGCCCCTGCAATGGCATAGTGCCCCCCTGTGGCACTATTCCATTGCAGGTTCCCTTTATGCAGAATGGACGGCGCTTCTAGCCGCCCATTCCGTATAAAGGAAGAAAACGCCACCCTTTTGTTCCTGAAAGGCTTCCTTGTGAAGCCTTTCCAGGGAGGAGTGAGTCACCGGTTGTGTGCGCACGCACACACACAAGCAGTGAGAATGTTCGGAGCCATCTCGAAGAACCTGGTTTAGAGCAGCATCCTTCTGAAGGTTGCAGCTCTAAACCAGGTTCTTCAAGATGGCTCTAAACATTCACCGCGGCACACGCAGTCGCTTTTTTTTTTTTAAGCACCTGTGTCGGGGCCAGATGGGGCATTGCCCCTCCGTCCCTAGGAAGCCCACCACCCCTGAGTCAAAGAGAGTGAGCGTGTAAAAAATAATTAGCTAAAACTAAGTGAACAAGCAAAGAATGCAAATCTGGAAGTAAACCAGAATCATAGGCCCTTTTTACACAGACACTCTTAATACTGATGAAATGGGTGTTACGTTTTATTATACCTGTTTCAGGGCACCCATAGAGCACACCTGCAGCCCTGCAACATGTATAATACAATGTAACACCCATTTCATCAGTATTAAGAGTGACTGTGTAAAAAGGGCCATAGTAAACCAGTTAACCAATAATGATATCAGTATTTTGGAAAGTCAGTTAAGCAATAATGGTATTCAGTAACCAATTGGCTAACCAATTGACTGTCCATTAAAATACAAGTAAACAGTTATTAACCCTGGTTACTGAATATTAATTTCCGCTCTACCTCCAATGACGCCCCTTCTCACCACCACCTTGCCAACCACACAAAACCCACATTAGCAACTCCTCAGTCTCCCCACCCCAGTGACCCTACTCCCACCACATCAGTGGCCTCCCCTCTGCTCTGGGCCCTTCCGATTCTAAGACCAGTCCTAAATGTGCTACCTGGGAGGTTATGCAAGACACTCCCTAGTCGGCAAGGAAATGTGACTACCAAACAGAAGCAGAGAAGCAACAAGCAAAAATTGAATGAACACTGGATCAGATAAAAGTCCCAACCACCAAAATGGACTTTGTTCCCTCTATACTACGCAAACTGGGGAACCCAGCTTTGTATCTGATAAGACTTGAAAAAGGATTTTGCTGAGAAATTGAAATTACAGGGTGAGGTTTTAAGTAGGAAATCATTCAAGTAAATTTAGCCTGCATGGCTTTTGACTTCTCAAAAGCTGCTGTCTAACTCTGAACCAATTCTTTTTTTATTTATAACCTGACCTATTTGCTTTTATAAAGGTTTCCTTCATTTTAGGGCCTTTTTACATGAGACGCATCCACTCAAGCCCACGCAGGTCCACTGCATGGGCATGAGTGGGTGCTGCCCATGTGACTGCCACGGTGGGTGGGTGAGCATGCATGCATGCTCCCACAAATCCCCCATGCCCACCCACTTCCTCCCATCCCCCACTTATGGAGCAATTGACCAAAACAGCTATTGCTCTGAGTGGTGATGCATGGGGAATCGTGGGGGATGGGTGTGTGCCCGTGTATACCACCCCCCTCCTGTATCACCCACACTGCCACGTGCATGCTGCACACCCATCCCCCCACAGCCACACCCTGTTTATAAAGGGGCTTAAAGTTTGTGTGAGGGCATTTGATGAATTTGGCAGCAGAATTCTCTGTTGGACATAGGTGAGCCTCCCTAATAATTTTTTTCTTTTAACAGGAAACATGGAATATGTCAGTGGTTAATGGTTTTCACTTTTGAATCTGGCTTTCTGTGCTTTGGCCCAGAGAGCACACTTACAGAAGTAGCTTGAAAGAACCCCCTGAAAGTATTAGTCTGTAAGATTACAAGTGGGACCCCGAGTCATGGCTGTGTTTGGAAGTACAGTGGGTTTCAGTTAAAATTAACCATTTCCCAGTTACAGTATCCTGCTGCAATCAAAGATGAATGTGTCATGGGTTGGATGTCTGCACCCCCACTTTACTGGGTTTGTGTGACTCAGTTTCCCTCGTGTACAGTCCACTTGAATCAGTTTTCGCTCTCTGGCTGATTCAAGTCTGCAGCAGGGACAACCCCTTTGTCACCCAAGGGCCCAATCCTTCCCATTTACAGACTCTTTAATCTCTGGGTTCGCAAGAGCTTGAGAACTCTTGTTGCTCAGTTGTGTTCCAATGTTAGACACAGACACTTCATAAAGATAAGAAGTAAGTTTATTGATTACATAAGCAAGATTGTTGATACAGAGTGGTTACTAGAAGTCAAAGGTAAATATAACGCATTCCTAACCTATACTGGTTGAGTTCCTAAATAAGCATCTTACAAAGGTCCATAAGTTCCTCTCAGTCCTTGATGTAAGCGGCTGAGTCTTCAGTCTTAGAGTTGCTAGAAAGCAAAGTCCCCTCTCTCAGTTCATGGTTCGGCTCAGCCCTCCTGGCTGCAAGATGTTGAGTGAGTTCCCGATAGTCACTGTCCCCTCTGGGGTACAACTCCTTATATCCCCAGGAGGAAACTCCTCGTATCTTCTCGAGGCTTCTAGAATTCCTTTTGTTCTCTTTATCAGCTTTTCTGTGTCTCTTGCATGTAGGCAATGGCTGCCTGCATTAGCATATTAAATGTCTCTGGCCATCCGTCTGGGGCAAATCCACAAACTGTCTTTCCATTTCCTGGAGCTTGGTCAAGTGTCAGAGTCTTGATTTGAGTTTTATAGTTCTTAATTGTAACATTACATACATGTTGAACCTTTTGCTTTACATATTTACTAGACTTATAGTCTACATGTAGGCCAGTATCACACGTGTGTGACCCTATGTTCCTCCATGACAGAATGTGTGAGGGTAAAAAAAAAAAAAAAAAAAAAGCCTAATACTTCTAAAATTAAAAAAAATCAAAAGTAAAGGTTACAGCTATGTCAAAATTTCATAAAGAATTATTTTTAAAGTCAGGCAGAAAAGAATAGCTATGGGTATAATGTAAAAATTCAAGTTTAGTTTATATAGCAAAATGTAGTTTTTCATTTTTCTCATCTCCCTTGGCTTCTGAGACACAAAGCATTCTTTGCCTGCTTTGGGGGGAAATTGACACAGACTTAACATAGCTGCACTAACACAGAGACAGAGAGATTGAAAAAAGCACTGCTTTAACTATCTAACAGCTCCAAAGGAGTAAACCAGCAGTTACTTAAGTCAGACCAGCAATTACAGCTTCTGCTAGAGATGGGGACATTTTATGTCACTTGTGGGAAATGTTTATTCATCTGAAAAAAAATAATATATATTGCTAGAGTTCAAATGTCAGAATACTCTTTGAATATGAATTGGAGAAAGGAATACGACTCGAGACAGTACAGTATGTGTGTTCAGCCTTAAGCCTAATAGGAGTAACTATAACCCAAATGTTTCATTGCAAGAATTGGAGAATCTTAAGTATATTTTACAGTGTGATTCCCCCACCCCGCTTACATTACTACTCTAGATTGTTGTATTTCCATTTCCCCAGTCTTTTAGAATCTAAAATAGATACAGGAAGGCTATTCTTACCTAAGTGATACAATTCATAATACCCTCCTAAGATGGATTAGGTAACCTTATTTAACTGTTTCCTCTTGGGTTTTTAATAACCTTCTTAACATATTCTGTCATTCCCCTCTGCTTTAATTGAAGGCTGATTGTACTTGTTCTCCTTAAAACTGGAATCTTCCGGAACAGATCACCTCAGCGGCTGTGTTAAGCAGATCCAGCTAATAGCAGTTTCAGAATGTAAATACAAAGCTTTCTATTGTGAAGTTACCAATACTCTTAGGTTTGCCCTTGCTTAGTCTACAGGCAACCTTGGAAAACTAAATATTAGCCTTGCCCATTGAAAAGCTGAGAGAACTGTGGGGGGGGAGAGTACATTTTACCAACTCCTGCTTAATCTGCTACTGTTTCCCTAACTGCCAATTCTATGTCTATATCCCTTGGGAAATATGTTGAACACAGCTGAAGGTTAAAAGCGAAAGTACAATGAGCGTAGCAGCCAGCCAATCAGATTCAGAAAGGTCTAAAGATCCGATGCCTCCAGACAAATAGTACAGAGTGATGCTGATTATGCTTCCTTGTTGCATATGAATATAACATACATGTTGCAAATGCCTCAAGTACTGGCACAGCCTGCCATGCAGGTCAGATAGCTGTGAAGGGGCAGGAGTGCCAGGATACAGGCACATGTCATGTAACTCGCTACTCCATGCAACATCAGACAAGCTGACTGCAACATTTCTGTACTGGAATGCTCTCATTTGAAGGTATTTGGTTCCTTTCATTGTTAACTTTCATTCAAGACTGCCAGACTGCAGGCATTGTTACAGTGTAGATGCATGAAGCTAAATTATGGATTTTCAAGATGTTTTTTAGCCTAAGTCTAAATTGTGAGTGGGGTTGTTAATCAGGAGAAATAAATAGTTCTGTATTTTCTACTGTAACTTATTTACAGTCGAATAGTCATTTACAGATTTTGAAAAAGCTGGTTCTTCATCCTACTCTTTTGTTCCTGTTGCTGCTCTTCCAAATCAAGACTTGGTTTTGTTTGTTCCTGTACATGACACAAAT
This sequence comes from Sphenodon punctatus, assembly GCA_003113815.1. Taxonomy (NCBI): domain Eukaryota; kingdom Metazoa; phylum Chordata; class Lepidosauria; order Sphenodontia; family Sphenodontidae; genus Sphenodon; species Sphenodon punctatus. The sequence goes on along the minus strand of QEPC01001717.1, from coordinate 3,120,425 downwards.
ATTTTTGTCTTAAATCTATGAACAGAAGCCAGCGAACAATGCCAATGTTAAAGCACAGTACAGTAATCCCTGCCATGTATGTAAATAAATATAAAGTACTGTGAGGTGGCAAACTCAGAAGTGCATGCTAATTTAGGCTGGGTTTAATAATGGTGTCAGAATGGGATATTGCACAGGGCTTTACAGCCATGCACACAGACGTTTTATGAAAATGTGCTACTTTAATTGTGCCTTGTCTTCAGTATTATTATTGTTTTGGAGGATATAGTAATGGCTTAATGATCATCCGTAGTTGTAATCAGCCAGCAGCATATTAGGAACACTTCTATTCGTTCCCAGGACAATAGCAATGATCATTTAATAGGACACAAAGTAACTGACGACCTATCAAAAAGATAAGTGGCTGGACACGTGGGTTTTAGAGTGTTTATTCTTGTAGTCAGAGTCTTCTTTCATCTTTTATCTGCAGCAACCATCTATCAGCAATGATTAACAGTTCAGTGGGCTAGAACACACACAGTGCACTTAAGCTACGGCTATTGTCCCTTATGCAAACAGTTTTGAGTCTAATTACAATAAATGCAGTATGGTTATTAATGTAATGAATTATCAATAGAACATGGCTTCATAAATTAAAATGTCAGTGTGTCCTTAATAAGTAATGATAACAGCTGAATCAGTAGAGATCTGCTCCAGTGGGCTGTGGGGCAGGGGAGTAGGTGTGCTACTGCTACCATTAGAGGGGATTTTTAAGTGATACAGACAAGTCTATATTCTAATTTTACCATCAAATTGCAAAGGTTGCACATCATTTTCATCCCACTGAAGACCTCTACATCATTTCCTCCTACTAACAGCATCAATTCAAGTGAGTGGAATATGCCATGCGTAGCTTTAGAAGGCGGGAAGGATGAATTCAGTTATTGGTTACATGCACAAGATTGCAAAACATGCAATTTTGTTAATCTTTCTTGTTTGAGTTTCCATTAATCATGTCCTGTTTTGATTGGTGTCTCAAGTCCTCAGTGGCATAATGGGATATCTATCACATTATAGTGCAATTTGTAATATGGTTTGGCGGGTGCTATACATACAAGAAGACATAGTAAACAAAAAGCAATTGTTATGAACACCATGGTAGCCACCAATACATAATTTGTAAAGAAAAGGGGGGGAAAATGTTGGGGCCCAACCATGCCCCAGAAGCCACGTCCCGTACTCCAGAGGTCATGCCCCCTGCCCCAGAGCTTGTCATAGCAGGGAACTGAGCCCAAGTCTCCAGCTAGCACCCCCACTACTGGACCACCCTGCTTCTCTACATCTGAATGTAAGACAGTAGTTCTTGTGAAATAAGTAATATGATGACCAGCACAGGGGTGGGGCCAATATTGGCATTTTCCTCATCTGTCACATGTGGGGTGCGCACTCCTACTGGGAAGTTCCTGGGGCTCAGGCCCTCACCCCCTTGAATTTACTTACCAGGTTAAGCCCTGGTAGCCACTAAAATGTTGGGTAGAATTCTATCAGGTACTTAGTGTCTTCTAGGAAGTGCTGAATGCCTCCACTTCAGCTTAGTCCAGAATCTCACAAGATTGGGTCCCATATCTCCCAACATTTGAAGTGGCCAAGCAGGAATACAAGTCCTGCCCCCTCATTCTCGCGCACGCACACACACACACACTTGAACATTAGGGATGGGAAAATCAGAATCAGATTAATCCGATTCACCCAATTTTCATTGAAATCAGGTTAATTTGGTTGGTCCGTCCCTGGAGGCTGATGGAACCGCAGAGGTTCCAGGAAGCCCTGGGGGACGTGTCCTTAGACCTTGAAGGCCGCTCGGTTGATGATTTTGTTTTAGTTTGGAACACCTTGCTGGGTGAGGTCATCGATCAGGTGGCTTCAAGGCATCCACTCCCACTGCTTTGTCACCATAGAACTCATTGGTTTACTGAGGCGCTGTGGTGTCTGAAGCGGGAAGGGTGGTCATTAGAGCACTGCTGGTGCTGCTCTCATGCTGAATTCAATCGGCTGCAGCATCAGACCCATTTGCAGTCTTATGCTGTGGCTGAGGACGGCAAAAAAGGAATTCTTTGCCGCCCTCATAGCTGCTATGAAGTCGCATCCAGCAAAGCTTTTCCAGGTTGTAAGGGGGCTGGTCAGCTCAGCCTTCCTCCACCTGGAGGGGGAGGTTTCCCAAGCCTGCTGTGAGGAGTTTGTAAACTACTTCATAGATAAGATCGCTCGAATCCAGCATGATTTCCGGGCTGAGATTGATGCAGAAGGAGGAGAGCCGAGGGTCATGGATGCCCCGTCTGGTCCATCTTTGTGGGATCGGTTTCAGGAAGTAACGCCAGCCAATGCTGAGGGGGTTCTGGGATCTGTTACGGCTACTGTTTGCGAATTAGATCCGTGCTGGTCCTGGTTGGTGAAAGCCTCCAGGGAGACTTTGGGACCGGTGCTGGTGGGAGTGATCAATGGTCCCTTTGGGAGGGCAGGGTGCCTGACTGCCTCAAGGAGTGGGGGGAGGTGCAGCCCCTGCTCAAAAAACCATCATTGGATGTTGACTCGTTCGCTAGCTACCGGCCGGTCTCTAACCTTCCCTTTTTAGGTTTGGCTGCAGCTTATGTCCTTTATTCGTTTCTTCTCTCCTGACTTCCTTTTCTTCTATTGCTATTAGTTTTTTGTCCCCATTTTGTGTTTCCTGTTCAAATAAATCTATCCTCTCCACACACTTCCCCATTACTCATTACACTAGTGCTTCAGAGGCTGCACCCACACGAGACAGGCTGGGAAGGCTACCACACTTTAGGTAACCTTACCGCTCCCCTGGGCAAACAGCCATGCAATGCAATGGTTCATGGGGGCGGGAGCAACTGGCTGTTCTACAACATATCCTCAGAAATTCTGATGATGTGTTGTGCAGCAGCATTACCTCAAGTGCGGCAAGGCTGCCCAGGGTGGAGTAATTCGTGTGATGGGTCACGCTTGCCCCACCATGCACAGAGCAACACCGCAGGGCCATGTGCGATGGGCACTAGGACCTGTTGCATGCAGCCACATCAAAGCCGGGTGCAGGCTTTCAAGCGGCCCTGGAGAGGGGGCTGGGCTAGGCACCCGCTCATGTGGACAGTGCCTCAGGCTGCCCAGCCATAGCAGCAGCTCCGACAGGGGTCAGCCTGTCCAGCCTCCCTGCAACCATCTGGCCAGCTCCCCATGCATGCCCTGCAGTGCGACGGTGGCAATTGGGGCGGTGTCGGGGATCAGGCCCTCCCTGTTCGTGTGGAGACACCCAGAGTTTCCACTCATTCCCAAAAGTCTCATATGACCTGGATCCCACATATGTGAAAGACCATCTCCTCTTCTCTGTCCCAGCATGGTCCCTGAGGTTAGCTGAAAGCACCTTTTTGCATGTGCCATCAGTGCATTGGGTCCATCCAGCAAGGATGTTCAGAGAGTCATTCCTGGTGGCTGCTCCACAATTATGGAATTTCCTTCCCTCAGAGATTTGTAAAAGTCCAAGTCTGAGCATTTCCAGAGGTAATGCAAGATGTTTGATTGGCCAAGGTTTGGCAGGTGGAGTAGGGCTTGAGGATAGGGGCTTTCAAATGGTTTTATTTAGTTATATCTATTTAATATCCTTTGTATATGTTGTAACCTGCTCTGGGCCCCCAGGATAGGGTGGGATTTAAATTTATATAAACAAGTGTGGCTCTGGACCTTATTGGAGCCTAACAGGAAAAAAAAATCTGTGCATATATCCGGGGCTTTCCTGGTAGCAAGAATGTTCAGAAGGGACCTTTACATGTGACACCAAAGGGGGAAAGAGTATGGAGAGGAACCACAAAAATCTCTCTTATCCACATACCACAAAATAAAGTGGAAACTCCTACAATTGATGATCCCCACATGTCCATGGGAGTGAACAGGTGGAGGCTAGTACTGCTGCTATTACAATACCATTGAATCATAGACTCATGGGACTAGAAAGAACCGTGAGGGTCATGGAGTCCAGTATCCTGGTGTTTCAGCAGGAGGCTTCTGCAAGTTTCTCACTGTCTATTTAGGGCACTCTGATCATAGTGTCCTAGCCTCTAGCCTGGCGCAGGATCCACAACACTTAACCCATTCCAGACATATGTTCATCCAACCTCTTCTTGAAAACCTCCAATGATGGAGATGTTCCACTACCTGGCTGTCCTTATTTTCAGGATGTTTTACCTGAGGTTGAATCTAAGAGCACATTCATTCATACATTAAATCAGCGCTTTTTTCTTTCCCCCCCGCATATTAGAACGATGTGGGAAAGACTCCATGCGCTTATTTAGCAGTTCTCCCGTTTATTTTTCAAGTGCATTGAGGGGCAGCCAAAAGCTACCTTTACAAGCGTGCATTTGAAATGACCCACATAAATCCTCTTGTCAGAATGAACTGACACAATACCGACTAGGCTAGTCAGTATCATGTCAGATACACAGCACCTCACTTCCCCGGCTCCGCTCCTCTCCCCTCTCCAGGAGCCAGGGAAACGGGGCCCTGTGTAATGAAAATGCTGCTTCCTAAATACAGTCAATTTCAAAATGCGCTTAAATAAACCCATATGTGAATAGGGCATGGGTTTATTTAAGCGCATTTTGAAATTGACTACATTTAGGAAAAGCAGCATTTTAATGTATGTGTGAATGCGCTCTAAGTCTGCCTAGATGTCTGCTTGCTTGGACTGAAAATTCTGGCCAGAGCCGCCCTGAGCCATGTGGGAAGGACAGCATAGAAATTTGAAAAACAAACAAACTAACTAAATAAAAGTACCTAGCCAGCCGAATTTTGCCAAAAAAGGGTTGGGGGCAGGGAAGTTCCTGTCTGCACCCAGATGGATCTAGAAAGGGAAATTTCAAGCAGATTCCAGCCCCAGGCTAGAAAACGGTACATAAGACCCAAAGAACAGTCTTTCATCAGTCTACCAGCCAAGGGGATCGGCCAAAACAGGGGACAAGACTTGGCCAGGGATAAGGGGTCGTGGGTATGCTCAGCTTACGGAGGGCCAGATAAGGGAACCGAGTGCCATTAGAAGCTTACATGGTTTGCCCTTTGCGTTTCTTTTGTTGCCGTCACCTTGCCTTTTTCAGACCTTTCTCACCTATTGGCTTTGTTCTTATACTTTGTTGGAATAAATTGTTTTTCCTTTACTACAGTAGGGTGTGTATGGTCCAATGCCCCTTAGACCTCCAGGGAAGCCTGACCTCTCTGTCTAGTCAGAGAAACCCTATCCTTTGTCCACACCCAAGGGATTGAGCTATCCACTCTGCAGCTCTGGTGCTGGGCAGTACTCTTGTCTCTTGTACTCTTACCTCTCCCGATGTTCACCTTTCCCTTGTCTCCCCCTCCCTTGTCTCTTAGATTGTAAGCCCCTTAGGGGTAGGGACCTGTCTGTAACTATTGATTGTACAGCGCCAGGTACATCGCTTGCACTATATAAATTAATAATAATAAAATTCCAAAACAGGGAGGAATATGTAGCTGCTTATTTTAAAGCCTGCACAATTCCAGAAAGAATCTGTAGTGTAGGTTTCTCAGGATTGGTTCTCTAGTAGGGGTGAAATGGCAAGCGACAGAGACAGCTTTTTTGTGTGTCAGTAACGGCCAATCCAACACCAACTTAATGACACGACAACCCCCATTGAAGCAGCAGCATTTGCCGATATTTGCTGCCGCTATCCACTCAAGCATGTTGCCCTTTTCGACCTTTTTGAAAGTGTCAGAGACTCTCGGGGACTTCCGGGAACGGTCATAAACTTGCGTGAACTGCCGTAAAATTTCGGAAACTGTCGTAAAATTCTGTGAACTGACGTAAACTGTTGTAAACTTTATGGGGGAAACTGTCGCAAATTGTCATAAATTTCGCTAAAATGCTCATAACTGTTGCAAATTACCGTGAATTATTATTATTATTATTATTAAACATTTATAAAGCGCCAGCAACAACCTGGCGCTGTACAGAACATATAATCAGCTGCGGTCCCTACCTGTGGCTTACAATCTAAAAGACAAGGAGGGGGAGACAAGGAGAGGGGACAGTGGGAGAGACATGGGAGAAGACAAACAAACATTCAGGCGGATGCGAAGTCTCAGGCGCGTGTACTTGGCTTGGTTACAAGGTGGTCGGTAGCAGCAGTCAGCAGAGGAGGGCCGACAGTAAGAGCAAGGGGAAAGACTAGAGGGCATTGGGAAAGGCAGCATGGAAAAGGTGGGTCTTGAGGAGGGATTTGAAGGAGCGGAGGGAGGAGGCGAGGCGGACGTCGGCAGGGAGGGAGTTCCAGGCATGCGGGGCAGCGAGGGAGAAGGGACGAAGGCGGTTGGGCGAGCAGGAGAAGCGAGGGAGAGCGAGGGAGGGGACAGCGGAAGAGCGGAGAGCGCGCGCAGGAGCGCGTAGGGCGATTAGGTCCGAGAGGTAAGGGGGAGCTTGGTCATGGAGCGATTTGAACGTGAAAACCAGGAGTTTGAACAGGATACGTTCCGGAAGGGGGAGCCAGTGAAGGGAGAGGAGGAGAGGCGTCACATGGTCGAAGCGACGGGCAGAGTGAATGACCTTGGCGGCAGAGTTTTGGATCGCCACAAGGGGGGACAGGTGGGAGCGAGGGAGGCCAGCAAGGAGGAGGTTGCAGTAGTCGAGGCGAGAGATAACCATGGCATGAACAAGGATTTTGGCCGAGGAGACAGATAGAAAGGGGCGAATGCGGGCAATGTTGAGGAGAGCGAATCGGCAGGATTTGGCCACAGAGTCAATGTAAGGTTTAAAGGAGAGGTGCGTGTCAAAAATGAAGCCCAAGCTGCGGGCACGGAGAACAGGACGGATGGTGACCCCATCAATGCAGACGGTCAGGTCAGAGGGAGAGGAGGGGGAGGGAGGAAAAATGAGGAGTTCAGTCTTGGCCATGTTCAGTTTGAGTTGGCGTCGGGACATCCAGGCGGAGATATCAGAGAGGCAGTCGACGAGGCGTGAGCGGACAGAGGAGGAGAGAGAGGGGGTAGAGAGATAGAGTTGGGTGTCATCAGCATAGAGATGGTATTGGAACCCGTGGGAGGCAATAATTTCACCAAGGGACCGGGTGTAGATAGAGAAGAGGAGAGGGCCAAGGACAGAACCTTGGGGAACCCCAACCGAGAGGGGAAGGGAGGGGGAGGTCGACTCGGGGAGGGAGACATTAAAGGAGCGGTCAGAGAGGTAGGAGGAGAACCAGTCAAAGACAGAGCCACGGAAGCCCAAAGAGTAAAGCGAGTCCAAGAGGAGCGAGTGGTCGACAGTGTCAAAGGCAGCAGAGAGGTCAAGGAGGACAAGAACGGAGTAGTGGCGCTTCGATTTAGCGACAAGTAGATCATTGGTGATCTTGGCCAGGGCAGTTTCAGTAGAGTGGAGGGGGCGGAAGCCGGACTGGAGAGGGTCCAGGGAGGAGTTGGCAGAGAGGAGGTTCAGGCAGCGGGAGTAGACGACACGTTCCAGGAGCTTCGAAGCAAAGGGAAGGAGGGAGACCGGCCGGTAACTAGAGGGATCGAAAGGGTCCAGGGTAGGCTTTTTGAGGATGGGGGAGACAGTGGCATGTTTGAAGGCAGAGGGGAAGGAGCCTGTGGAAAGGGAGAGATTGACAACATGCAGAAGGGGGGGAGCGACAGTGGGAGCAATAGAGGTCAGGAGGCGGGAGGGGATCGGGTCAAGGGGGCAGGTGGAGGGGTTGGATGAAGAGAGAAGAGCAGAGATTTCCTGGAGAGAGGCAGGAGGGAAGGATGCGAGGAGGGAGGGGGGCGGGGGGCGGAGGGAGGCAATATCCCGACGGATCTTGTCAATCTTGGAGGTGAAGAACGACGCAAGATCCTGAGCAGCAAGGGAAGAGGGCGGAGGAGGGCAGGGGGGTTTGAGAAGGGAGTCGAAAGTAGAGAAAAGGCGTCGAGGGTCGCGGGAGAAAGATTCGATCCTAGAGGCATAATAGCGATGCCTAGCTAGGGAGATAGCCGAGGAGAGGGAGGAGAGGGAGAATTTGTAATGGAGGAAGTCAGGGAGGGAGCGGGATTTGCGCCAGAGGCGTTCGGCAGCCCGGGTGCAGGAGCGGAGGTAGCGGATGGCAGGGGTAAGCCAGGGGCGGGGGTTGAGGGGGCGGACGGGGCGAGCAGAGGGGGGGGCAAGAGAGTCAAGGGTCGAGGAGAGAGAAGCGTTGAGAGCAGAGACAGCAGAGTCAGGGGAGGAGGAGGCGAAAACGGGGGGGAGAAGGGGGGAAAGATGTGAGGCAAACTCCGAGGGAGTAAGGGCCTGCATATTGCGGAAGGGGCGCATAGAGGGGGAGGAGGAGGGGGGTCGGTGGGAAAGGCTGAAGGAGGCGAGGAAGTGATCAGAATTAGGGCAGGGGTCAAAGGAGAGGTCAGTAAGAGAACAGTTTCGAGTGAAGATGAGGTCGAGGGAATGGCCGTCAGTATGAGTGGGGGAGTCGGTCCAGAGTCGGAGATTAAAGGAGGAAGCGAGAGAGAGAAAGCGGGAAACAGAGGGGGCGGAGGGCGTGTCAACGTGAATGTTGAAATCACCAAGGATAAGAGTGGGGATATCATCGGAGAGGAAGAAGGTGAGCCAGGATTCAAAGTCCGGGAGGAAAGAGGAGAGGGAACCCGGGGGGCGGTAGATGACAGCAACCCGAAGGTGTAGAGGGGAGTATAAGCGCACAGAGTGGGCCTCAAAGGAAGGGAAGGAGGAGGAGGGGGGAGGGGAGAGGGTTTTGAATTGGCAGTGCTTAGCAAGGAGCAAGCCCACACCACCACCCAGGCCCTCAGGGCGGGGGCGGTGAGAGAACGACAGGCCCCCGGAGGATAGAGCAGCCGGGGTAACAGAGTTGGAGGGCGTGATCCAGGTTTCCGTAAGAGCCAGGAGTTGAAAGGGGCGAGAGAGGAAGAGATCGTGGATGAAGGGAGCTTTAGCCACGGACGAGCGGCAGTTCCAGAGGGAGCAGGAAAAAGGCAATTGGTGTTTGGGAAGGCAGGGGATGCGGATGAGGTTGGGGGATGGGGAACGGCCGGGTTTGGGGGGTGTGAGTCGTGCACTGGCCTCGTATTGGCCACAATGGTCTGTGGAACACCTGGGTGTCGCGGGTTTGGGCCTAGGGGGAATGGGTAAGGGGGGATGAGGGTGGGGAGGGGGGATGGGCGTGGGTGAGAATAAGGGGTAGGTTGGCTGGAGAAAGGCCGCTGGTGATGGAAGAGGGAGAAGGAGGGGGTGCGTGAGAAAGGCTAGAAGGAGGGAGGTGATAGAGGGCGAGGAGGTGAGGGAGGTATAGGGAGGCATCATAGGTCCTCACTCCGGCCTCACAACGGCCACAAAACGGCCAGCGCCCTTTTGTCGCCGCCCTTCGGGCGCCGCCCAAGGGCTGCCGCCCGCTGGGCGCGGGCGTGCACCTTTGGCTTGTGGCTATGGGGGGGGGCCCTGCTCACCTGGAGGGGCTTTCTGGGCGCTGCAATGCCTGCTGGGCATTTCTGGGCACTGCAATGCCTGCTGGGGGATTTCTGGGTGCTGCAATGCCTGCTGGGCCTTTCTGGGCGCTGCAATGCCTGCTGTCATAAATGCCCCCAAAGTGCCATAAACTGCCACAACTTCCATAAACTGCCATAAAATGCTGCAAATTTACATGAAGTATCGTAAATTGCCATTGGTTGCCATCAAATCAGTGGCAGACAAGCTGAAAAAGTGGCAGCACAAAGCAGAACGGTAAACAATGCTGCTGCTTCACGCCTACTCTAAAGCAATGTGTTTTCAAAATCGTTATCTTAACTATTGAAATCTTACAAAAGGCTTTGAGGTTTTAACAACTTTGCAATGTGCCTTTAGGGCATAATCCTCTGGCAGTTTAGTGCTGATGCTATTACACCAACATGGGTCTCATTGAAATGAATGGAACTTGCGCTGGTGCTAGTGCTAAACAACCAGAGGATGACACTGCCCAGCATAGCCTGGCTACATTCCCAGTACTACGTCTAATCCACCCCACAAGCTGAGGTGAAGTTTATTATTATTGTTCTTTGCTAAGAACAAAGATCATACTCAGCACTATACAAAACAGAGACATAGGCTCTGCCCTCTTAAGAACATACCACAAAGCTTCGTCAAGCACAGACTCTTACTCCCATGCAAAGTCCCTTTCAATAGATTCCATGTAGGAGTTAGGTTCTGCACTTGCAGGAACAGAGGTCTGTGTAAACACAGAAAATGCTGTGTACAGATTTGGTGCGCTGGACAATTGGAGCGGAATAATAATCCAAAAGCAGCAGAAGATCATTATTGTTGCTGTTGTCCTTCAAAACATTCCTTGGAAAAGAACACTAGGTTCCTAAAGAAATGTGCTTCTTAGACGGATTTAAAGGAGGAAAATCCTTGACACTCAGGTGTTCATATGTAGGTCCTATGCTAAGAGGGACCATGGGGGGGGGTGTTGCTTTCAGACAAGATGGCCTCTATAACCCGAAGGGCTACCAGTTCCTTGTTCTCAGCCAATAACAACATGTATAGGGGGGGGGGGGGTGTCTTGTGTTTTTTAAGAACACCTCTCATGACAGATGTGTTATTCATAGATAATGCTTATGTGAAGTTGTCAGACATCCATACATGATCTGATTTAATTTAAGATACCATTGCTATGGTAATGCAGTAGGTAACTTGGTAGGTACCATCTGTCTCTGATTTCCATAAACCTATGCTACATTTTCAAATAATGGATCTGGTGTCACCCCAGGAGGCTTCTGCAGTTTCTCACTGCCTGCTTAGGGCACTCTAATTGCTGATCATAGTGTCCTAGTCATACCAATTTTTGTTGGATACTCAGTACAGCAATAGCATCAATAAATCCCTCTATCAAAAGCCTGCCTTTCCTTCGTTAGGGTAAACTTGTAACCATGGCAACATTCTAATACCTCTATAATGGTTAGAGAGCGTCACAGCATTTATCATCTTGTCCTTGATTTTCCTGCTCCCCTTCCTGAGTCACGTTTTTATCCCTTTTGTGGCTAGGTTTGTTTTTAACCTCCAGTTCTGCCTTTTCCTAATCAACATTGGTTGGAATTAGCCCTACTCTGAAGTGGTTACGTCTGAGAGCGGAACATTTACATGCAATGATTATTAAGTATCATTTCACTGCCACTTTTATCTAGAAATAAAATAGCAGACATTTTAGTGCTTGGGAATGGATGGACTGACAGCACCAGACAAAATTCGCCGTTTATGAATGAAACATAGACAGCCTGTGGCAATACTACCTTCCGGTCTGCTTCAGTCCAGATACAAAGGAACCAACAGGATGGCAATTCAATCCTTGGGCCTCTCTCAATGATGGCAGCCATGTTAATTTCCCCCCAAGTACATGCAACTGCGTGCTCCACAAGGGACAAAACTGATGAGTGTACTGGCTCATTTATCATAAGCCAGCTGGAGAGAAGAACTTCCAGTCAATATTGATATAGGCTGGATTTGAATCAGTGACACAAAAGCTTTGCTAATTTTCCGCTGCCAGTCCTGGAAAATCAGCTTAAGCTCTTTCCAATTTCCACCTCCATATTTTGCCATCTTTCATTTGATGGGTTTCCTTTGGCCCTCACAATACAACTGGCAACTCTATAGTTTTCTTCTCATGCTTTAGTTTCTCCCAAATCTTCTGCCATTTAGGTCCAAAGAAAAGGAGAGCAAATAAGAGGTTTTCAGCATTATGGCCTGAAATATGCACTTATTAACATCACCTTAATAAGTGCATATTTCCCTTCCACCACACCCACTCAAACTCAAGCCCAGAAAATGGGGAAAAGAAGCTGTGGTGAAGCACTGGGTTAAATAGGAGCAGGCCAAAGCAGAACTTCACCACTTGCTCACCTGACCTGGTGGGTTAATCCACACAACACATGGAGTAGGGAGCATCATGTGACCAAAAGGAAGTGGGTCACGTGCTCTGGACTGTGGGCTAAACAGAGCATTAGCCCAGCCTAGGGGAGTGTTAGCTAGGAGACAGCAGTGTGTGTGGAGCTCCAATGCCAGCTGGAGAGTGGAGACACCCTGCTGGGGAGGTCAGAGGGAACCCAGACCCCGCCAATGGACAGACAGGTTGAGGGGTTCAAGCCAGTGAGAGCCTCAGGGCAGGCTGCAGTAAGCAGGGAGCCCTAAGGAGACACCTACTCAGCTGAGGACATGACCCAGGGCAGGAATATTATTATTAATTATTATAAGCATTTAAATAGCGCCAGCGATGTACCTGGCACTTTACAAAAAGACAGGATAGACCCGATCCCTGCCCGAGAGCTTACAATCTAAAGACGAGGAAGGGGAGACAGGGAAGGGGGAACAGAGGGAGAGACAAGGGATGCGACATTCATGACGATGCAAGAACTCAGGTACACGTTCTAGGCTTGGTTACAGTAAATTGAGAGTTTACAGATAACAGGTGGGGGATAATCCTGGGTGGGGATGATTAGCAGGAGTTGGGAGGGCAGAGCGGAAGAGGTGGGTTTTGAGGAGGGACTTGAAGGTGTGGAGCGTGGGGGCAAGGCGGACGAGGGCAGGGAGGGAGTTCCAGGCGTGCAGGGCAGCAACGGAGAAGGGACAAAGGCGGTTGGGGGAGCAGGGGAAGCGTGGGAGGGTGAGGGAGGGGATGGAAGAGGAGCGGAGTGCTCGAACTGGTTCGGAGGGAGATCAGGGCAGAGAGGTAGGGGGGAGCAAGATTGTGAAGGGCTTTGTAAGTGAGGACAAGGGGCTTGTGCAGAATACGCTCAGGAAGAGGGAGCCAGTTGAGAGAGAAGAGGCTGCACATGGTCAAAGCGACAGGCTAGGTGAATGATCCTGGCTGCAGAGTTTTGAACAGAGATGAGGGAAGAATGGTGAGAGTGGGGAAGGCCAGCAAGGAGGAGGTTACAGTAGTTGAGGCATGAGATGACTAGGGCATGAATGAGAGTTTTGGCAGAGGAGACAGACAGACAAAAGGGCGGATCTTAGCAATGTTGTGGAGGGAGAAGCGGCAGGATTTGGCAACAGAGTCAATGTAGGGTTTGAAGGTAAGGTGCGAGTCGAAGATGAAGCCCAAGCTACAGGCAAGAGGGACAGGGAGGATGGAGACCCCGTCAATGGCGATTGACAGGGAAGAGGGAGAGGAAGGATTGGGAGGGAAGATAAGGAGTTCAGTTTTCGTCATGTTCAGTTTCATTTTCTGCTACAATGCCCACATTTTGACAGCCTGCGTTTGGCTTGGTTGGCTCCACTGCTAAGGGAGGACATATACAACACAGTTGAGCAATGCTATCAGCATTTGATGCTCCTAGCAGAGGAGGAGCAGATGGTGGCCATTGCAACTTTTGTTTGGCTGGCCACTAAGAAAAGGCATATGATCCAAGGCAGTCAGGCGAAACTGGGTGGTAAATAGGCCAAGGAGAAGGAACAAGCCTAGGACAGCAGACAATTAGGAGTTATGATTTTAGTTGCATTTTCTATATACTTTTATATTAGTCATACACAGTGTTTTATTATGTTAATTAGTTTTTATTTTAGAGTGGTCTGGGGTTCCCTTATAGGTATCCCCTTGTGGATGGAGGTGCAAATTCCTAAATGTGTTATATAAAGTATGCACCTCAGTTGAGCCATTCTTCTGTATTATTAAATTATAAAAGTTATTGATTTGGTTGATCCAGTTGATAAATCTATGTTGTTTTGTATCTATTTTACGCATATTTGTATATATGTATAAAAGAAGGGGCGATAGCAAAAGCTTCGCCGTCAATAAATCGTCATCATCATCATCATCATCTTCAGTTTGAGTTGGTATTGAGACATCCAGGTGGAGATATCATAGAGACAGTTGGTGAGATGAGCTTGAACAGAGGGGGAGAGGGAAGGAGCGAAGAGATAGAGTTGAGTGTCATCAGCGTATAGGTGATATTGGAACCCGTGGGAGGCAATGAGTTTGCCTAGGGATAGGGTGTAGATAGAGAAGAGGATAGGGCCAAGAATAGGGCCTTGGGGAAGCCTGACCAAGAGGGGTAGGGAGGAGGAAGAGGAGTTAGGAAGAGATACATTGAAGGAGTGGTCAGAAAGGTAGGAGGAGAACTAGTCGAGGACAGAGTCCCGGAATCTAAGGGAGTGAAGCGATTCAAGCAGGAGCGAGTGGTCAACAGTGTCAAAGGCAGCAGAGATCAAGGAGGACAAGTATGGAGTAAAGGCGGTTGGATTTAGCCATAAGAAGATCGTTGGTGATCTTGGCAAGAGCGGTTTCAGTGGAGTGAAGGGAGCGGAAGCCAGACTGGAGGGGGTAAAGGGAGGTGTTGACGGGAGAGGAGGTCAAGGCAACGGGAGTAGACAAACCCGTTGAAGGAGTTTGGAAGCAAAAGGGAGGAGTGAGACAGGACGGTAGAGGAGTAGGGGCCTAATACTACAGGCATTCTACAAAACACACATCCGCTCAGCGGAGGACTGATTCAGGGCACCAGGGTCAAGCCAGTAAGTCCCTGAGAGGCCTGGGAAAAGCTAGGGCTCCGGGGTATAGGATGCACCTAGTGGGCTGGGGAAGGTAGGGCTTGGACTGAGGGAGAATTCTAAGTGGTGGCACCCCAGCAGCCTAAGACTCCAGACTGCAGTGCAGACCCAGGAGCAGCAGCAAGAGAACAACATACACACCCCTCGGAAGGGGGACAATGGACTGCCCAGGAGGCACACCATGGGTGGAGGCCCATGGGCAGAACTAACTGGAACCGGGAGCTAATTCCTCAAAGACAGCACCTACACTGGCAATGGGGACATCCTACAAAAAGGAACATCGCCAGCAGGAAGCAAGCAAGTGCTGAGACCATCCCCCACCCCGGGAGAAAAGGTGGAACAGCCAGGAGGACTTTATAGTCAGGGTGGCAGCCACAGGAAAACATGAGTAGTGCCACTCCAGAAAGGACTAATGATCAGGCTGGGGCTGTGACTCCTTTACAAAAGCCAAACTCTCAAAACAATCCTTATAATGATAACCCCACAATTAATTTATAGGATGAAATTGAATGTTTTTTTAAAAAACTATTAAACAATTTCATTTGGAGGTCACTATATTTTTTCTGTAGAAGACTTACTCTTTGACAGTGAGGTGACGTTGGCAAAGTAATGAGGCAGGGCAAACTCATTTTAAAGAAACAAGCTTATTCTGGGAACCGATGGTCTATCTTGGAAATACATATTTATTTACTTTACTTATACTGAGAATCTGCATTTCAAAACAAAGCATGAGCCCTATGGAAAGAGTCTTGTTAGGCTTTATGAAGTTATGCCAGGTTTATGAAAATGAATGAACTGGGATAGCCAGCATCTGTAGGGGACATGACAGGAAAAATTCATTCACATCTCCTACATGACGATATTGTACACAAACAACAAGAAACTGGCAACCAGTACTTTTGTTCTAAATTTAATATATACAAGGAAACTGTGCTTCTGAAAATTAACAAAGACTAATGTCTATACTGCAAGTATACTGTGCAGTGCAGTAATTAAGGAACAATACTACATTGAGAGGGAGATTATGGGTTTGGATTTTTTTTTTTATAGTTTGTTGACATTTTTATTTGATAACAATAAGGATTACAAAATGCAGTTTTTGTTGATGAAGAATGGAAAAAGAACTCGACTGTGAGAGAGTCTCCCAAGGGAAGTGGCTGCAACTTTGCTGCTTCACGCATTTGAATCCAGAATGTGCAAAACACTAGAAGATCTTCTTTAGAGGGACTATGCTTCTTGGGCTTTCCTGTTGCACCTGTCCCTACAAGCTTCTTTTTGGAACCAATTCTCTATCTTGGAAATGCATATTAATTGCTTACACTGTGAATTTGCATTTGGATCGGCAATCTGCAATCCTGCACTTGCAGAAAGATGGACTAGTTCTAATAGTTTTTCTTCCCCTCTAATTTTTCCAACATTAAGAGCTTACATATATTTATTTTTATTTATTTTATGGATTTCTATCCCACCCCATCCTGCAATGCAGCTCGGGGCGGCTAACAACAATAAAACAATTAAAACAATTAAAATACAAATATAAAATATACCAATAAAACAGGGCAGAGTCCAATAATCAATAAATACATCGGTGGGGGATTAAAAATCACCCCCCCACCCTCCCTCCCAAAGGCCTGGGCAAACAGCCAGGTCTTACAGTTCCGCCGAAATGTCAAAAGGCTTGGGGCCAGGCGAGCTTCCTCCGGAAGGGAGTTCCACAGCCGCGGCCCTACCACCGAGAATGCCCGCTCCATCGTGGCCCCCCGCTTAACACGGGGGACCTCCAGGAGGGCACCCCCGGCAGACCGCAGGAGTCGTTCCGGGGCGCGAAGGGCGAGGCGGTCCCTAAGGTAAGAGGGGCCAAGGCCGTATAGGGCTTTATAGATCATTACTAGGACCTTGAACTTGGCCCGGCACACTATCGGCAGCCAGTGCAGCGCTCGGAGCACCGGTGTAATGTGCTCCCGGCGACCCGTCCCCGTAAGAAGACGGGCCGCCGCATTCTGCACCAGCTGCAGCCTCCGGGCCAAGAACAAGGGAAGCCCCACGTAGAGCGCGTTACAGTAGTCGAGCCGCGAGGTGACGAAGGCATGGATGAGGGAGGCCAGGTCCGGGCCAGAGACATACGGACGCAGCCTACGTACCAGATAAAGCTGGCGGAAGGCAGCCTTAGCGACTGCCTCCACCTGCCGCTCCAGCCGCAGGTCTGCGTCCAATATGACCCCCAGACTCCGGACCTGCTGAGCTACAGGGGGGCAAACCCCCCCAACCAGGGGGGCCACCACCCCCTTCGCCCTCCCCACCACCATCACCTCCGTCTTATCTGGGTTGAGCTTCAGTCTGCTCCGCCGCATCCAATCCGCCACGGCCTCCAAACATTGGGATAGCACCGAGACAGCAGGGTCTGGGTCGGTAGAAAACGAGAGGTACAGCTGAGTATCATCAGCATACTGGTGACATCGCACCCCGAACCCTCTCACGACCTCCCCCAAGGGCTGCATATAGATGTTAAATAATAATGGAGACAAGATCGATCCCTGCGGAACGCCACACGGTAAGGCGCGGGGGCTCGATGTTTCTTCCCCCAACACCACCCGTTGGCTCCTCCCCGAGAGGAATGAACGGAACCATTCAAGAACAGTCCCGTCCAGACCCCCCCGGTCACGCAGTCGTCTCAACAGCAGCCCATGGTCCACGGTGTCAAAAGCGGCCGAGAGATCGAGCAGGATGAGAAATGTCGAACATCCCGCATCCATCTCCCGGCGGAGGTCGTCCACCAAGGCCACCAACGCCGTCTCGGTGCCATAGCCGGGGCGGAACCCAGATTGAAAAGGGTCAAGGAGCCCGATATTATCTAGATGACCCTGGAGCTGGAGCGCCACTGCCCGCTCAATAACCTTCCCTAAAAAGGGAAGGTTAGAGACAGGTCGGTAGCTGGCGAGCGCGTCTACGTCCAACGATGGTTTTTTCAGCAGGGGGCGCACCACAGCCTCTTTTAAGCAAGGCGACAACCTCCCCTGCCGAAGGGACGCATTCACCACCCTCGCCAGCACCGTCCCCAACGTCTCCCCGGAAGCTTTTATTAACCAGGACGGGCACGGATCTAGTTGACAACACGTGGCCCTCACAGACCCCAGGACATCCACCACATCGGCCGGCGTCACTTCCTGAAACTCACCCCATAAAGATGGACCAGACGGACCCTCCGCCCCCCCGCGCTCTTCCCCTACTGCTATCAACCCAGCGTCGAAATCGGCCTGAATCCGAGCAATCTTGTCTGCGAAGTAGATGACAAACTCCTCACAGCGGGCCCGGGACAAGTCCCCATCCAGGCGGAGGGAGGCCGGACTAACCAGCCCCCGCACCACCCGAAACAGCTCCGCTGGACGCGACTTCGCAGACGCTATGAGGACGGCGAGGAATTCCTTCCTCGCCGTCCTCACAGCCTCCACATAGGACCGCAAATGGGCCCTATGGAGAAGACGATCGGAGACAGACCGAGTCCGACGCCAGCGTCGCTCTAGCCTCCTGCCCACACGCTTCATACACCGCAGCCCCTCAGTAAACCAAGGGGTCCTGCGGTGACGAGACCCAGGCAGAAGGCGCCTCGGAGCCACCCTGTCAATGGCCTCCTCCAGCAAGATGTTCCAATGCTGGACCAGCTCATCCACAGAGTGACCGTCCACATCCAGGGTAAGCTCCCTCAGGACCTCCTGGAACCGCTGGGGTTCCATCAGCCTCCGAGGGCGGACCATCCTAACTGGTCCCTTCCCCTTCTGGAGGGGGCGCGCTAAAAGACCGGCCTGAAGGAGGTAATGGTCCGTCCACGACAAGGGCACCGCTGTCACCTCCCCCACAACCGGACCCCCCGCCTCAAGGCCAGAGCCGAAGATCAGGTCGAGGGTATGTCCCCCCACGTGGGTCGGGCAGATCACCTCCTGGGACAAGTTCATAGTTGCCATGGCGGCCATGAACTCCCGCTCCGCCCCAACAAGGCCGGCATCGGCGTGGACGTTGAAGTCCCCCAGAACCAAAGTCCTGGGGGAGCCCAACACCACCTCCGAGGCCAGCTCCGCTAGAGCGGTAAGGGATGCCGCCGGGCATGAAGGGGCCCGGTACACCAGCAGCACCCCTAGCTTGCCCCCAGCCAAATCGATCACCACGTGCAGAGCCTCTACACCCACAATCTCCGGCACTGGATACCTCCTAACAGGCCAGTCTTCCCTAAAAACAATAGCTACGCCTCCTCCCCGGCCGCCCATGCGGGGCTGATGCTGCACGGCATACCCAGCTGGAACCAGATCCGCCAAAGTTGGACCGGCCAGATCATCCAGCCAGGTCTCCGTGATGCATGCGAGGTCCACGGCCCCATCCAAGATCAAATCGTGGATAATCGGGGCCTTGTTCACAACGGACCTCGCATTCATCAGCACCAGCCCCCCACGTGCGGACCCTGGACCCGGCACCTCCCTCCCCCTTAGTGGGGGGGTGATGACCACCACCTCCCTCAGGCACCGTGGACCCTAGGGGCATTGTTATGACCTTTCTTGACACCTGCAGGACAGAGGCAGCGGCAAATATTGTCCTTGCTTTAACCAATGAAATCTAAGCATGTAGAAAGTGAAAGTCAGTAGGCTAAACTGACCAGATATTCCAGTCATACTAGGACAGTCCACGTGTTTTCAGACTTAGCCTGATCAAAAATTGACATACTTGCCTGAACCAAAGTGATTTTTAATATTTGGCTATTTCTCTTTTAAGGGTGTTCCAGAAAACCTTCCACGAATACCAGGAATTTAAGCAGCTTGGGTCCAGTTAACCACAGTTGTGTTTAACATGCCTTCTTTAAGAAGTTATGATGAAACTCTTATTATGAAAGCACTATGCTGTCCTACTGTACACAACTATCACGGCATTAAGTTTTCCTTTCTTCCAAAAATGAACTCGCATTTTAAAAATCCATTATTAATATATAAAAACTATATACCTGAAGAACACCTAGCATCAATGCAAATAGCTGGAGCTTACTACAATTACAATCCTAAATCTTTAAAAGGATAACTTTAGATCATGCCATTTCTGAAGTTTTCGACAAATGCCAAAGAAGGTCTGAAATTATGGGCATCCCTTTCACATATTTGCCTTGCCTTTAAATGTAAATGTTAGCACAACTAAAATTGAATTCCTCTTTTATCTAGAACCTTTCCCACTGCCCACATTTGGGCTGTTCCTGTCATCAGCTCTACTGTACTTCTTGCCATTCATTCCTGTAAGTCCTTACAATGATCGCCTTATGCCTCGCCACTCTGCCCTGCTGGCTGCCACACACTCATCATGAAGATTCACACCAAGTTGCCACTCTGCCCTGCTAGCAGCCACACCCCCAGTCACAAAGCTCCACACCTTGCCGCTCTGCCCTGCTTGGAGACATACTCTCCCTCCCTCCCTCACAAAGATTCACACCTTGCCGAGACACCACTTTGTCCTGCTAGCAGACATACATATACACACCCACACAAAGATTGTCCGCTGCTACCTTGAAAGCTATTGCTCAGAAAGGGAAATCCAGATACAGCTTAACAGAGTCCCTCTCACACACTTCTCAAACTGTTATTTCTCATTTACCATCTAAACTAAAATGAGATACAGGTGCTTTTCACACGAGATGCCCCCTTCCCCCATCTCCATGCAGTTTTGATGGGTGGAGAAGCCCATGGGAATGCCACGGCACATGGATGGGGGGGGGGGTGCGCGCTCCTGCACAACACCTATATCTACCCATCACCCACACACAGAGCAAAAGGGATCCAGACACGATCCTGGAAACTTCAGAGCAGTAAGCTTGACGTCTGTGCCGGGAAAAATGGTGGAAACCATCATTAAGGACAGAATTACAGGTCTTGCCTCACTCACCTGTTGGAATTCTTTGAGGGTGTAAATAAGCATGTGGACAAGGGAGACCCAGTTGATATAGTGTACCTGGATTTCCAGAAAGCATTTGATAAGGTCCCTCATGAGAGACTCTTGAGAAAATTAAAAAGTCATGAGATAGGAGATTGTGTCTTACTATGGATCAGAAACTGGTTAAAAGATAGAAAGCAAAGGGTAGGAATAAATGATCAGTTTTCACAATGGAGAGATGTAAAAAGTGGTGTGCCTCAGGGATCTGTATTGGGACCAGTGCTATTTAATGTATTCATTAATGATTTGGAAAAGGGTGTTAAGAGTGAGTTGATCAAATTTGCAGACGACACCAACTTATTCAAGGTAGTTAAAGCACGAGCAGATTGTGAGGAACTGCAACGGGATCTTACGACACTGGGTGCCTGCGCATCTAAATGGCAAATGAGATTTAATGTGGACAAGTGTAAAGTGATGCACGTAGGGAAAAATAATCCAAGCTATGAGTACACAATGCTGAGTACTGAGCTAGGAGTTACCACTCAGGAAAAGGATCTGGGGGTGGTTGTGGACAATACAATGAAATCCACAGCGCAGTGCGCATCAGCGGTCAAAAAAGCAAACAGAACGTTAGGAATTATTCGGAAGGGGATAGAGAACAAAACTGAGGATGTCATAATGTCTCTATACAAATCAATGGTGCGACCACACCTCGAATATTGTGTGCAGTTCTGGTCGCCCCATCTCAAAAAGACATAGCTGAGCTAGGAAAGGTACAGAGAAGGGCAACAAAAATGATAAAGAGCATGGAAGGGCTCCCGTACGAGGAGAGGCTTGGTAGGTTGGGGCTCTTGAGCTTGGAGAAGAGACGACTGAGAGGAGATAGGATAGACGTCTATAAAACCATAAGTGGTGTGACACTAATATACAAGGAGCAGTTACTTATCCTCTCAGCTAGTACTAGAACTAGGGGACGCTCCATGAAACTCATGGGTGACAAGTTTAAAATAAATAAAAGAAAATATTTTTTTCATTCAGCGTATAATTAGGTTGTGGAATCTACTGCCAGAGACTGTGGTAAGGGCCAGTACTATAACTGAGTTTTAAAGAGGTTTGGACAAGTTTCTGGAAGATAGGTCCATTAGCAGCTATTAGCTAGACAGGCTCAGGTAACATGACAGGAGCTGGGGGCAAAGAACAGGGAATGGATTCCCCATTGTGACCTGTTGGGTGCTTCTCCCATGCCACCATGATTGCCCACTGTCAGAGACAGGATGCTGGGCTAGATGGACCATTGGTCTGACCCATTATGGCACTTATGTTCTAATGGGCTCCAATGCCAGTTGCTCCATGGGTGGAGTTGGGTGTGCACCCGTGGGAACAGGCACACACGCATCCCCCCACCCACTGAGGCCCATTTGAAAAGGGCCATGGATACAGAGCTCCAGGTCTCATTACATTAAATACAAATGCAAATATCAGCTGCACTGCACATCCCAAGCAACTAGTAGAAGGGAGTCCCTGTCCATATTAGTCCAGGTCATTGCTGGCTGGGGTTGTCAATGCCTCCCTTAGGGAGGGCAGAGTGCCGGACCGCCTCAAGGAATCGGTGATGCGGCCTCTGCTCAAGAAACCATAGCTTGACATTGACACCCCTGCCAGCTATCGACCAGTCTCTAACCTTTCCTTTTTAGGGAAGGTTATTGAACAGGTGGTGGCTCAGCAGATTCAGGGACATCTGGATCAGATCAGTTTTCTTGATCTCTCGCAGTCTGGCTTTTGCCCTGGGTTTGGCATGGAGACTGCGCTTGTGGCTTTGGTCAACGACCTGCGCTGTGAGTTGGACAAGGGCAGATCATCTCTTTTGAGTCTGCTAGATCTGTTGGCAGCATTTGATACCATTGACCATGAGATGTTGGTGGCTCGCCTATGGGACTGAACAGGGGTGGGCGGAATTTTTCTTGATTGGTTCCGCTCTTTCCTGACCGGAAGAACTCAGAAGGTGGTGCTTGGGGAGTGCTCCTTATCTCCCCGGGACCTCATGTGTGGAGTCCCGCAGAGTTCTATTCTGTTCCCCACCCCCTCCCGCTCAACGTGTATATGCAACCTCTGAGTGAGGTCGTGAGAGGGTTCGGCGTATGATGTCATCAGTACACTGATGATACACAGCTTTACCTCTCTTTTTCAGCAGGCCCAGACCCGGCAGTCTCAGTGCTTACCCAGTGCCTGGCAGCTGTAGGGGATTGGATGAGGGCGAGTCATCTGAGGCTGAATTCTGACAAGACGGAGGTGATGTTGGTGGGTAGGGCTGGGGGGGTTATGGCTCCTGTCGTTGATGGGGTCTGCCCCCCTAGTCACTCAGGTCCGTAGTTTGGGGGTGTTCCTCGACCCGCAGCTCTGCCTGGATTCTCAGGTGGAGGCGATGGTGAAGAGCACCTTTCGCCAATTACATCTGGTGCGACGGCTGAGGCCGTACGTTTCAAACTCTGATCTGGCCACCATCATCCATGCCGTCATCACCTCTAGGTTAGACTACTGTAACGCACTCTACGTGGGGCTACCCTTGGTGACAGTCTGGAAGCTGCAGCTGGAGCGGAATGCGGAGGCCCATCTTCTTACAGGAATGGGCCGTCGTGAGCACATTACACCAATGCTCCCTTCTCTGCACTGGCTGCCTATTGTTTTCCGGGCCCGATTCAAGGTGTTGGTGCTGACCTATAAAGCCCTAAACGGCCTAGGCGCCGCCTATCTGTGAGACTGCCTCATCCCCCAGACCGTGATACGTCCCCTGCAGTCGGCCGGGGACACCCAACTCAAAGTCCCCTGAGTTTCCCAGGTGGCAGTGATGGGGAGGACGTTCTTGGTGGCCATTCCTAAGCTGTGGAATTCCCTCCCGTCAGAGACCCGCCTAGCCCCAGACCTCCTTTCTTTCCGATGACAGTGTAAGATCTGGCTGTTCCGCCAGGCCTTTGGGGAGGGAGACAGATAGAGGTGGTTTGGTTGGGGGGGAGGAGTTTAATTCTGCCCTTTTAAAATGTAAATATCTTTTATGAATTTTATAAATGTTATTGTTTTATGTTTTTTGTTGCTGTTGTGAACCACCCCGAGCTGCCATTGGGTAATTTCAGATGTGACAGGCCCGGAGGCCTGCCACACTGAACCCTAGACCAGGATTCGTCTCGGATCCCAGTCCGTGATCAGGCCGTCTGTCCTTTAGACGTGCCAACCTGATCTCTTACAGGAATCAGGGAGGGGCGGGGCTGTGCGGCTGCACATTGTGCCTCACAGCCCCCCCCCCCGTGCTCCTTCGGCCGTCTGCCCTCAGGGAGATGGGCGGGCGCAGCGGCCAATGCAGCCGCTGCGCCCGATCCCATACCATGATCGCGGCCATGATCCATGATGGGCCAAGGTAACAGATGTTACTTTTTGCCCATCCCAGATCGTGGCCAATCTAACCAAGGTTCTCGACCTTCGGCCGGCCGGAGGTCAGCTTTGATCCCCGCCAGAAATTCACCATGGTGAACATCTGGCGGGGATCAAACAGACGTTACTGCGATCACTGCCACCACAGAGAATCCACTGGGATTCTCTGTGGCGAGCAGCGATTTCATAATGTCTGAAATTACCCATTGCGTGCAGGAGAGGGCAAGATATAAGTATTTGTAAATAAATAAATAAATTAAAATATTAAGGCGTGAGGCTCATAGGCAGAATTTAACTAACCCTGTAAGCTCATGCTGTCTATCACAGAGCCCTGCAGGCATCAGTGCTTGAGCCATAGGATACTCTCACTTCAGCTCTGTAAATACAAAATTCAAACCATGCCCATGCTTGGGGTAATGCTGCAGCAGGATTTTTGTTTCTTCAGTAGCACTAATTGCATTCTAAAACAAATCTATCTATACATACATATGGTACGTGGCAAGTCACAGTGCAAAACTGTCTCTCTCAAGTCTTCAACTTCATCCCTAGCACAATAAAAATGCTCTCCCTGTTCTGCACTGTCTTTAGTGTTCTATGACAAAACGTAGGCCGTTTTTCTTCAAATAGAGTTGTGATTTTAAAATGTACTTTTTCTGGTGTCAGTTCTGTGGTCAAAAAAAAAAAAAAAAAAAGGCTTGAGGTTTCATCCAAAGAGTGAAATGACAAATCAAATAACGTTCCTGTTGACTGAAACTTTTAAGGGCCGGTGAATAAATTAGTGATTCACAATTATTTCGATTCTGGCAACCACTGCCAAGTGCCAACCACCAAACAAAGTCAAAGCAAATTAACTGACAGGTCCCCTGGTAACATGCTTTTTCTTCAATGTACTTAGTAAGTAAGTAATTTATTACGGCAGCAGCTCTCACCATGGCCAAGGCAGACAATACTGTATAACAACAAATACAGCAACAGTTATATAAAATATATCAGGAAATATAGGAAACATAAAATTTAACAACAAAATACAAAGATACAATCAAAGACTTCTAGACCAAGACCAAATTTCAGGGGTATGAACAGGCAAACTCCTGGGGAAAATAACAGTACAGTTTACAGTAAGTCCTCATGCTTCAGCCGTGGACAGGAGGTGAGGACCACCTGATTCCTGTAAAAGGAGTCTGCTCTAGGATTATACACAATTTGCATCAATGGTCATAACATATAATTTCATGAAAATGAAATCGCAAAGTTAAAAACAAAGACTTCTAAGCCAAGAACGAAGTTTCAGGGGTATAAACAGACAAACCCCTAAGAAAAAAGATAACTAGAACAGTTTGCAGTAGGCCTTTGTTCTTCGGCAACGAACAGGTGCTGACAACCTGGTTCCTGTAAAAGGAACTCCAGACCATGTATTTAGTGTTAAAACAAATCACTTTCTTCTGTTTGTTTGTTAGTAAGTCAGCTACTGCTCGCTCCAGGATATAAGACTGAACTGATTCCCACCCCCCAGATAAATATTATGTTCCCCATAGGCATGTGACTTTTAAAGATAACATAGCATACCACTTTATGCACATAGCTCAAGGTGAATGCAACAAGTTCTTCATAAGAAACTGAATCCAATTTGCTGTAACTTAAAGTTGATCTTGCTCCCACATTTGTGTCAATAACAGAACTCCCATAGATTGCAGGGCAGAATCAGGTTCTTGGTGATCTAAAAAGACATCTGAACAGAGGTATGCAAGTTTGCTCTATTTTGCTTTAACTTTGATAACCAACCAATCAATATATATAAATTTTCATGAGAATTGCAAGAATGATTACTAAGGTTCTCAATCCAGGGAAGACTGAGGTGATGCTGGTGGGGAGGTGTAGCCAATATGAGGATGCCTTCCTCTCCCTCAGTTGAGGGGGAGGGTGGAGGTAGTGGACCAGGTAAAGAACTTGGGCATCATTTTTGACCATGCTCTGTCCATGAAAATGCAGGTATCGGACATGGCTCAGAGATGTTTTTTCAGCTATGCAATTTGCATAAACCATGCCCTTATTTATACCAGGCTGACATTGCCACAGTGACCCATGCCCAATCACCATGAGATGTTTGTAGTTTCCCTTTCGATCGGCTTCCAGCAGTGTATCTCTGGCTTGCAGCTTGTTTAGAATGAGGCAGTGCAGGAATGAGACAGCTGCTTATAGGTTTGGGCAGCCATGATCATATTGCTCCTTACCTGCATTGTCTGCCTGTAGAGTGTCGGATTGAATTTAAGATTGTGTTCCTGGTTTTTAGGGCCCTGAATGGTATAGGCCCGGGCCATATACAAGACCTGCTTCTGGAGCCGCAAACTGATGGTTATCTGAACTCCAAAAATGACCCACTGTTGGGGATTCTGCCAGCATCATGAGTTGATGGGCAATCAGGCATTTGCTGTGGTGGACCTCTCTGTGTGCTTCTAGGATGCACTGCTGGTTCCCCTTAATGTGTTTTCCCCTCCCTTTTTGCCTTCCCCTTTTAAATGGTTTTTAAATGGGTTTATATTTTAATTGATTTTAATAATAAAATAATAATAATTATAATAATTTTATTTTTATAGCACTCCCCCTGTCTACATGACACTCAGAGCGCTTCACACATCACATAAAGTAAAAAAATATAAACAATTTAAAACAAAGTAACTTAAAATAATAATTTTTTAAAAACTAAAAATAGGGGAAGGAAAAAGGGAGGACAGAGTACATTAAGGAGATCAGCAGCAGATCCTAAAAGCACCTAGAGTATAAATACATTTTCAGGTGCTTTTTAAAGGTAAGGAGGGAGGAACGGCGACAGACATCTGGGGGGAGCAAGTTCCACACCGAAGAGTCCGCCACAGCAAAAGCCCTATCACCCGCCAACTTAATGTATGATGGCGGAACCCCCGAACAGTGGGTGCTTCCTGAGTGCAGATTTTGGTTTATATTTGTTATGGGACATAGGGACTTTGGTTGTAAAGTACTCTGAGCACTATTGGGTGGGTGATGCTCTAGAAATAAATAAATAATAATAACAATGATAATAATTAATAAAACAGCTGAGAGTCAGTGGTTCTTAAACTTTTTATACTGTAGCAGCCTTCCTCTTGTCTTATACTTGGCATTCACTGTCCTATTACACACATGTACATATCCCTCACCTCTGTTACTGCTGCTAGTGTAACCCTTCATAACTCAAAATGGTTGAGCTGGGAAGATTTCCAAAGTGATACCGGTTGGTCACTGCTAGAATGTTAATTTTTAATGGTGGTTGTAGCATCCATCAGAATTTGTGCTTCAGAAGTGTGCAAACCTGCAACCATTTTTTAAATGACTTAGCAACTGCACCTCTTCTCTATCCCCCAGAATACATTCCATGCCTTCTCTGTGCTGCCTAAGGTTTAATTTTAGGTGAGGCGAGTGGGGGTGCAAAATCTTATTTTATTTATTTATTTTTATTTTTAACCCACCCTATCCTTTCAGGTTCAGGGCGGCTATCATAAGACATAAAATACAAAATAAAATCCATAAATCTCCATAAAATATTTATAAATACCCCACCCCAGGATCTACCTTTGCTTGCTAAATGCATGGTTGAATAAATAGGTGTTACACCGCCTCCAAAAGATGCTCAGACTAGGGTTTAGGCAAACCTCCAAGGGAAGGGAGTTCTAGAGCTGTAGAGCAGCCACCAAGAACGCCTCCCTGGGTAATTTCAGACATTACGAAATTGCTGCTTACCACAGTGAATCCCAGTGGATTCCGTGTGGTGACAGCGATCGCAGTAACGTCTGTTTGATCCCCGCCAGATGTTCCCCATGGTGAATTTCTGGCGGGGATCAAAGCCTGAAGTCCAGAACCATGGTTAGATTGGCCCCAATCTGGGATGGGCCAAAAGTAACATCTGTTACCTTGGCCCATCACGGATCGTGGCCGCAACCACGGTACGGGATCGAGCGCAGCAGCCGCATTGGCTGCTGCGCCCACCCATCCCCCTGAGCGCGAGCAGCCAAGGGAGTGCGGGACTGTGCGGCTGCACGTTGCGCTGCGCAGCCCTGCCCCCACGGAGATTCCCCAGTGTGATGGAGCCAGCACGTCTAAAGGACGGCCGGCTTCATCACGGACCGGGATTTGAGAGAGATCCCAGTCCAGGATTCAGCGTGGCAGGCCAAATGGTCTGTCACGTCTTAAATACCCTCTGTGTGCCTAGGTTGTATGGACCTGGGCCAATGACAGAACTTGCAAGACGGCACTATCAATCTCGGTGGTCATGGAGGAACATTGGGACTTTTTTTTTTTTTTTTTAATAGTCAGGCCCTAACCATTTAGTAACCTGGGTAGAAACACTGCACTACTCTACTAGTCTGCAGGAATGAGACTGTTCATAGTTATTTAGATGTTCTGTGTTAATCTAGACTAAACTGCAATGCACTCTGTGGAGGGCTGCCCTTGAAGAGTGTCCGAAGCTGCAACTGGTTCAAAGTGTGGTGGCCCACCTTCTGGAAAGAGCAAGTAGCTGGGAGCATTCTACACCTCTGCTTCAAACTCTGTGTTGGCTTCCCATAGGACACAACTCAAGGTTCTGGTTTTGACCCACAAAACGCTAAACAGCTTGGGCCCAACACATCTGAAAGACACCTTCCCCTCTATGTTTATCACTGTCCATAAGTACAGACAGAAACAGCCTCCTGCTAATTCCATTATGGCACCAAGTATGTACAGCCAAGACCTGCAGTGAAGCCCCCACTTTCAGCACTCTGGAACATCCCAGAGCACAGCCAGTGGAGTGGGTAGCCCAAACCTGGGGCACCGGCTGGAGGCAGAACTGTGGTTCGTCTACTTGGTGGACAGCTGATGCAGCTCCATTCTCAGCATTGTCCAGGGCAATCCCCAACTACAGAGCTGCGGGCAGCAGCCTAGAGCATCGAGTGATTCACCCGCAGCTCTAGAGTGTGGGGGAGATGGTGCCGTGTGGATGGACCATGGGCCACAGCAGCTGCTGGGTCCATGTTAACCCAGTGCAGCTGCTGGGTCCATGTTAACCCAGTCCAGGGGCTGCTCGTGCGGGACACTGAGCTGGCCACCCCCAGAGCAGGTATGGTGGTAGCTAGCTCCAGGTCCATCTAAAGACACCCATAGTAAGGCCTTCCTATTTGACCTGGCATTTGGTGGATGGGGATAGGCTTTATGAGTAGCATTTGCAGGGGGGATTATGTATATACTGTGTGTTGGTTTTGTTTTATTGTAACCCACCCTGAGCCCTCAGGATAGGGTAGACTATAAATCAAAATAAATAAATAATTATTTAAAAGACAAAAAACCAATGGCACCCCTTACCTCCAGGCTTGAGTTTTGTAAAAGGTTTCATCTTGTGACACAGAACTATAAAAGCCCTAGACTGATCAATTTGAGATGGTCGGGAACACCCACAAAATTGCACCTCAGCCTCTAATTTTAAACAGCGGTATCTCAGCCCTTTATAATCCAATTTGTCTGAAACTTGGACAGTTTCAACTTCTCACTCAAGCGCTCCCACATAATAAAATTCATAGTGATCGTATAAATCATCTCATTGTTATAAGCAATAGAATGGTTGTGCTTTATAATGGAGAGTGCGCTTCGCCTTAACTATACAAGCACTAACATGCCTGTATAATACATAAATATTTATTTAGATTTCTAAAATGAACTTAATGGCTTAATAGCTTAGCCCCTCCCCCAGCCTCTGTGAAATTTATGCCTATTGGCCCAACCCTCGAAGAACCATTGTCATAGGGTAATTTCAGACGCGCTGGGCCTCTAGGCCCAACAGGCTGAAACCTGGACCAGGATCAATGTTGGATCCTGGTCAGTGATGAAGCCAGCCATCCTTTATATGTGTCAACTTCAACATGCAGGGGAATCTCAGAGGGAGAGGGGCCGTGTGGCATGATGTCCGGTCGCACAGTCCCGTGCTCCCACATCCGCCCGCCCTCAGGGAGATGGGCGGGCACAGTGGCCAACGCGGCCGCTGCGCCCGATCCCGTACTGCGGTCCGGATCACGTTCAGGAATGGGGCAAGGTAACACACGTTACTTTTGCCCTTTTCCTGATCTTGGTTCAGCCTCAACCCCAGAATCGCAGTTAACTTTGAACCCTGCCAGGAATCCACTGTGGTGAACATCTGGTGGGGCTCGAACAGACGTGCCACCCATCACAGCCATCACACTGGATCCAGTGTGGCTGACTGTGGTGGCATCATGTCTGAAATGACCCATAGGTATTTATATTTCCAACAACTATTGAATCCAAGCTACCCATCAGAGTATCTCTGTACTAGGCACAACATTTTGCATTGAAAATTCAGACTCTTAAAAAGAAGTTAGTACATGTTGATACAGGGATCAAAGTTATGAGGAAGGCAGAAATATAATAAGAAAAGATTACAATTAATCTTCAGATGGAGCAATTGAAGATCAAATGTGACAATCACAGAACAGTGTCTCAAGCTTTGAGGTACTATGATTTTCACCACACTAGCTGAGATAAGTCAAAAAGATTTACAAACACTTTGTAGTTTAATATTATTGTATATTTTAAACTTGATTAAAAGTGCAGTTTTTGTAAGACTAAGCACACACAAATGATGTAAGAAATGGTTATACACAGATATTCCCCTTAATATCTTTTCTAATCCGTAACCTCTTTTCCTGAAATCAATAGCTTCTAATAATTTAGAACAGTATGCCATACATGGAATGTTATAATTTTGTCTGACTAACTTTTGCATCCTGACTTTTCTTATGTTTGTAAGGGCATTCATGGTGGTTACTCTGAAAGATTGGTATCATAGCATTCTCTCTCCAAAAATTTACAGAACCCACTTTAGTGTTCTATATTAATAGCACCAATGCCATATTGTTTATGCAAGGCTTCTAAATTATTACGTTATAAGACACACACACACCCATCCCCAATCTTCAGCTTGAATTAACTCCAGTCACTCTTGCAGGGATGAAGCCCAAAGCTGTCATATTTTGTCCAACTGAGAATACAGAAAGAAGTCTAAGTGTTTAATATAATATTGCACATAATGTGAACAGAGAAAGCACCTGAGAAAAAGGTGGCCAGGAAAGTTGTCCATATTCTACAACTCTGCCTAAATGCTGTCTCCCAAAAGGTAGGTCAGATGATATTTTGTAAGTAAAACATGGCTGTATTTAACTGGATTGGTGTCAATCGTTGTGCTTGTTGGCAAGGAGTTTTTACTGCAAGGTCTTGGCTGATATTGAGTTGAGTTTCTAGGACTGGAATGGACTTACTTTTTATTTTTGCAAATCCCACAGTATAGTCATTGACCTAAAGCACCAATACATTTCTAGCTTATTAGTGCAGAAAAAAACTTAAAAATTATGCCACAAGAGTAACTAAAAGCCAAGAAACAATAAGTCAAAGAGCCCTAAAGTGAATTCTAAAAATCTCATTGTTTTAAAGCAATTTCATGATTTGGAGGGATTGGCTCATCATTTTTTAGCATTTGAGTTTGGCAAGCCTGCTATTGTGTAACACTACAGCCTTATTTTTTAAATAAAGGGCATGCAGTAAAGTGGCTATGAAACTTCTACCACCTAATAATGAAGAAATTCCGTTAGCGACAGAATGATTAAAGAATCTAATCATAACTGATGGTTGCAATAGCATTGTAACCCAATTAGTTAAACTACATTTCCCAGGAGAGTAAGATCGGAAGTCCAAATTCACACCACCAGAAGAATAAACATTTCCTCCCCAGCCCATAGATGCCTATTCATTGCTAAGCCTTCTAAACTGGCAGAATGTGGCAGCATGGTAAGTAACAGCTGCCCCATAGCTGGCTATATTGTTAAATTTTTAAAAGATCCTCACCCTTTACTAATTAATTAAATTCTTAATTATTATTATTTGTATAGTGCCCCCTGCCTGCATGACATTCAGAGCACTTCACATCTTACATAAACACACAATATAAACAATTTAAAACAAAGTAATTAAAAGGTTATTAAAAACTGTAAGATTTGGGAAGGGAAAAGGGAGGGCAAAATACATTAAGGTGACCAGCAGTGGATCCCCAAAGAACCTAGAAAACAAATACATTTTCAGGTGCTTTTTAAAGGTACGGAGGGAGGAACTGAGACGAATATCCAGGGGGAGCGAGCTCCACACCAAGGGACCCGCTAAAGCAAAAGTCTGATTTCCCGCCAACTTAAGACGCGATGGCGGAACCTCCAGACAGCGGGTGGCTTCTAAGTGCAGATACCCATCAGTGTGAGGCTCCAGAAGAAGGTCTCAAATATAGCCATTCAGAGTCCTGAAAACCAGTAGTGCAATTTTAAACTCGATCCACCATTCCACAGGCAGCCAATGCAGAGAACTCAGGGTGGACGTAATGTGATCACAGCTGCCCAACCCAATAAGCAGCCACTCTGCCACAATCTGAACAAGCGATGGATAAGCACTACCGGTAGCCCGTAAAAGAGGGAATTACAAAAATCAAGCCCTGTAGTCACCAGGGAATGGGTCACTGTGGCAAGGTTAGCCTTGGATAAATAAGAGCGTAACTTATGCAAATTGCATAGTTGAAAAAAGCATTTCTGCACCACATCCAATACCTGTGTTTCCATGGACAGAGCATAGTCAAAAATGACACCCAAGTTCTTTACCTGGCCCACTACCTCTACCCAAACCCCCATCACATTCAGGGGCCCGAAGGAGGCAAGGGCATCCTCATGCTGGCTACCCCTTCCCACCAACATCACCTCAGTCTTCCCCAGATTGAGCACAAGGTAGCTCTGACGCATTCAGACAGCTATGTCATTCAGGCATTCCTCCAAGGCAGAGGCTGAGTTGGCGTGGTTCACAGGGCAAGAGATATAAAGTTGTGTATCAGGGTACTGATGATTTTCAACCCCATGCTTGATCATGACATCCCTAAGGGCTGCATGATACGTTGAACAACATGGGTGAAAGAATAGAACCTTGAGGAACGCCACAATTCAGGACCCTCAGGGATGACACATATCCATCCACCACCACCGATTGGCTTCTCCCTTCCAGGCATGACTGAAACCACCAACCAGCAGCTCCCATCACACCAGCAACGTCTCTCAGCCGCCAAGCAGCAATTCATGATCAATCATATTGAACACTGCCATAAGGTGCAGCATGACCAATATGGCCAGCTGTCCTTGATCTAAAATCATCAGTAGATTGTTCAACACCCTGACAAGTGTGGTCTCTACCCCGTGGGTAAGTCTGAACCTGGACTTGAATTTTCCCCAAATGTTATTGGAGTCCAGGTGTCTCTGTAGTCGCACGACCATAGCCTTCTCAATCACCTTCCCTAAGAAAGAAAGATTGGAGACCGGGCGATAATTGGCAAGCACTCCAACATCAAGAGATGGTTTCTTAAGGAGGGAGCAGACCTTAGCACATTTGAGGGAGGTCAGCATCCTCTCCTCTCTAAAGGAGGTATTGTCTGTCAATAAAGGTACCACCACTTCCACACCTGCCCTCAACAGTCAGGATGGGCACAGATCAGAGGCACACGTGGTGGGTCTCAGTGATCCCAACAGCACACGGACTTCTTCATCGTTCGCCACATCGAAGTAAACCAGGGGAATTCAGTCCTTCAGGACTCCGTGGCTCTCCACATCAAAAGTTCCAACGAGTCCCACCTGGAGTTGCCCTGTCTTCTCTGCAAAGAATGTAGAGAATTTCTCGCAGGACTCAGCTGAAAAAACTAGACGGACTGAGGCAGTCTGGATTCACCAGATGCTCACCACCCAAAATAAGCTGCACCAAACTGTTCCCTGCAGCGGCTATGCCCGAGGACAAGTCCAAACGCTTGGCCTCAGTAAGCCCCTCTGTACACCCACAAACTCTGTACAGCTGAAGATCGGCCTCCAGATGGCTCCTTAAGCATCTGCTCTCCAATTTATGCCCCAGCCTCTTTAAGTCCACCAGATATTGTTATACCACAACAGTCTACAGACCATCAAGACAACTAGGGTCTGGTGAAGAGCCAGGGAATTGAGGACCCCTCTAACAGCTAAGAATAGCCGTCGGGGAGGCTGTCAAACCCCTGGTTCAAAGGGGCAGATGCATCAACTCCAGCAGTAAGAATGAGGTTGCTGAAGTCCACCAGATTCAGCAGCCTCCGTGGCCGTATGACAATCTATCGGCCACATTGCTGTTGGTCAGGTAGAGCAGCACCTGCACTGAAAGGTAGTGTGCAAACAAAGGTAGTGTGCAAACAAAGAACAGCATTAGGCCATTTCTGGCTAGACAACTGCAATATGCTCTACGTGGGGCTGCCCTTGATGACTGTTGGAAAGCTGCAGCTGGTGCAGAAAACAGCAGCCCGGCTCCTTTTGGGGACTGGTCGCCGCGAGCATGTTACACCAGTGCTCTGGAGTCTGCACTGGCTACCTATAGCTTTCCGGGCACAATTCAAGGTGGTGGTTTGACCTTTAAAGCCTTAAATGGCCTGGGACCCATGTATCTGAAAGACCACCTTTGCTACCATGCTCCATCGCGGCTCCTGCAGTCATCCGGAGACGCTCTCCTGTGGGTTCCCCCTGCCACTCTTGCTCGTTTGATGGGGGCGCACAGCAGGGCCTTCTCAGTTGCTGCCCCAGTGTTGTGGAACTCCCTCCCCCTTGAGGTCCATCTGAGTCTGGGCCTGGGCATCTTCAGGAGGTGGTGTAAAACTTGCCTTTTTGGTAAACCATTTGGCGGGTGGGGATAGGGATTCGGTTGAAGGTTGTTGGGGGGGTTGGAGTGGGTTGGTTTTTTTGGGGGGGAAATTACATTTCAATGTCTTTTAATTGTACTTTGTAAGTTGCCCCGAGCCTTCAGGGAAGGGTGGGGTATAAACGTAAATAAATATATGAATTTGAAATATGTGTCAACCATTGCATTAAAATTAGCCCTTTGTAGCTTGTATAATTATTTTATTAGTTCTGTAGAGAGGTTTTTTCCCTTTCTTTTTCTTTTTTTAATTCCTTCCCAATAAGCACAAACCAAACCACACCACTACATACACAAGAATCTTCTTGAAAAGAATCTTCTTGAAAGAACAATGGGAACAAAACAATGGAAGGAGAACAATAGAAGTAAAAGCTGTGGAGGGACAATGCAGGGGAAATATCTGCCCTGAACTTGGTGAAGAGACTACAGACCCCTTTTTAATTTGCAGGAACGGGAGGGCCTCTCCCTTGTGCCACTCTACTCCATGGTGGCATATGAACTTCTTGTAAGCTCAAAGCCAGTGGGCAGAGCCAGTGCCATTTTAGAATAGGTCAGGAGAATGGACTTTGAGGGATCAAAGGGAAGAAACTGCATGTGCACATGCAGATGCCCACAACTGATGAAATCCAAATGATAATATAGATAGAAGCATGCTATAAAAGAATGCAACTGTCTATTCTTTGTCCAAACTGAAGGTAGTAAGGCTACTAGGGGGTTGTTTTTTGTTTAGTAACTCAAATAAGCAAGCTATCTTAAAATATTAATTTAACCCAGCAATGTCTCTCTTCTGTCATCCCATCTCTCCTGCACATACCATTTTGTATCATCCTTCAACAGTTTTTACTTTTCAACAAGAAGGAATTTTTTACTTAGCTGAAAATAGCAGTCACTTTGTAAGGTGGTATTTCTCTTCTACAATTATAATTAAGCAAAGTAGCATCTGTTACAAAGTTCACTGGCTGAATATAGTACATTTCTTTCAACACTATTGTGCACCATTTGACTCCAATTACATCCCCAAAAGGTGTTGAATATATGGCAGACACTGTGCTAATGAAGTTAAAAAGATTCAGGAACAGTAGAGGCTCTGTTCTCCAGTAAATTGATCTTTCCAGACATCCATTAAATCTGCAACCACACAGAACCTGAATTAGGATCAAAAATGGTGGGAACTGACAAATTCAGATGTTTTATCTGACCAATTCATGTTTTTGTTATTTTAAAAAATGCTACCTAACTTTGGGGACAAGAGATTACTGGTTTGACAGAACAAATTTGGAATGATACCTTTGTTAAGGCAATAAAAAAAACTCCATAGCAGTTCCCTTAAAAGAAAATTGGTATAAAATAATTTATCCGTGGTATCTGACTCCCTGTAGATTGAAGAGAAGGTTCCATGCTTCTGACAGATGTTGGAAGTGTGGTATAAATGGGGCAACTTATCTGCATTGTTGGTGGGAGTGTATTATCGTACAGGCTTTCTGGAAGCAGATAGAAGACAGGATTCAAACGATATTGGGTTATGATTTCCAGATTACACCCCTAGAGGCATTATTGGGGTATCTGAAAGACTCTATCCAGGAGAATGATATTGAAACGGTACTGAATCTTTTGGTGGCAGCAAAAAATGATTGCTAAAAATTGGAAGAATTCAGCCCTTGGAAATAACAGAAGCTGGGATATTTTAAAGATGACTAAATTAACATATGTTCTTCAGTCTAGCAGTCTATGGAGGGTTTATTTGCCCAGTGGGAGAAATGTATCAATTATTAGTCTTGCTGTTATGAGAATTATGTTGATTTGGCTTGGCTATTGAGATATTAGGTATGTGTGTATTTTTGTGTTAGTTAGTTAGTGTTGTTTTTTTTAAAGAAAATGCTACCTAAAAACACAGACGTGAAATCAATAAGGAGAAACTCCATTGTGTTTGATCCATGGTAGTGACGGAGATCTCCAGAGTTTCCAAAAACTTGGACACCAAATTATTTGAGTTAATGAGGACGGTCTAGTGGAAAACATAGGCAAACATACATTAGTTTAAGGATTATTTCACATTATTTATATTATCAGTTGCCAGGACAAACTCTATGAAAGCCGTATTGCAATTTGCCCATTTTTTTTTTACTGGACGAGGGTGGGTGGGGAATCTTTCACAAGAAAGTTAACTTGTAGGAGTACTTTTCTTATGCTGAAAATAATGACAGCAGAAACCCTCTAGCCACAATGCAACTTTGAGTGGTATAATTTAAAAAACAAAACAACCCATGGTCCAGATTCCCAGCTACAATAGAATAATGCTTTCTGAAGTTAAGGAATTGGAGTGGGTTCATCATGAGACTCCCCCAATTTGTCTAGGCTACTGGAAGCTAGCTCAGCTATAACACGAATTAGAGCAAGTTCCAGCAGTAATGCATAATTCGTCAGTAGAGAAGTCATGAGTCAAGCTCTTTAAAAGTTAGGTATTTGTGGCAAAAAACATAAGAAATTGTCAGGAGCAACTGAAAGCAGAAATCCAGGCTCTACCTGAGTGTGGACTACTCATCAGGTGATCACACAGGATGTTAGCAAAGACGGTAGCCCACACCAGGTGGATGTCTACCTTCCCATTTATTAGATGTTTGCCCCCACTGGCCACGTGGCCCCCACCCATGGACACACAGCTCCCACTCATGTCAGGGTCCCAGAGCAAGCGGAGCCCACCATGCAGGCGAACATATGCCCACGTGTCCACATCCCAGCAATTAGGTTGTGTGCAGCTTCCACACATACAGGTCCACTGGCACCATAGGGTCATGGGCAAAAATCTCAAGAGTGTTCTGAGGAGCAAACCACTTCCAGACCATCTCTTCACTCTCACCCTCACTAGCGCAAATGTAACAGCCGCCTTAAAAGCCCACTGTGCCATTTTCAGACATGCATTCTCCTCCTGGTTGGCAGTATGTGCTCAACACTTCCTCTTTCCCAACTGTTACATTCTCCGTAATGACTTGTGGAGGATTACCAATCACCGGGGCCATGGTTCAAATCAACAGCCAGACAACAATCAGCACCCCTACCACCACAGTGCAATCTCAGGCCACTTTTAGACGATTGTGGCGGCGCCCACGCTTATTTTTCAAAACTACCAGGAGGCGGGTTTACACATGACACCGCTGCTGATTATGCGCATGTGTGGGCAACGCACGTCCATTTCCGGCCGCATATGCCCACCCTCAATCGGCGACCCGGTCAGCTCGCAGCCGAAAATGGACGTGCGTCGCCCACACATGCACATAATCGGCGGCGGTGTCACGTGTAAACCCGCCTCCCGGTAGTTTTGA
This sequence comes from Sphenodon punctatus, assembly GCA_003113815.1. Classification (NCBI taxonomy): domain Eukaryota; kingdom Metazoa; phylum Chordata; class Lepidosauria; order Sphenodontia; family Sphenodontidae; genus Sphenodon; species Sphenodon punctatus. Next base: position 3,082,475 of record QEPC01001717.1, on the reverse strand, counting down.
AAAACAAGCGCGGGCGCCGCCATAATCGTCTAAAAGCAGCCTCAGTTGCTCGCCACCTACCGATCCACCCGCCAGTGCTGCATTCCCTGGACAGAGGAAAAGTCCAAGGCCTTCATCACTCAATGGGGGGTGAGCAAAAGGTTCAATATGCCCTGGTGAAGTGCTACAGGAACAAGGCAATGTCCCAAGAGATCTCAGCAGGGCTACACCCAGGATATGAACCAGCAGGCCAAGGACTTGAGGCACGAATACAAAAAGATTCAGGACAACAACTTTGCCTCTGGCCGCAGGAGGCAAACATTGTGCTATTACAAGCTCCTTAACTGGTTCCTCTCTGTGGATGCAGCCACTGTTGCATCCCACCTGTATGTCTGTGCTTTCGCAAGGGGCCAGACGTGGATGGATAGAACTCCCCCCACTGACTGCAGTTGCTCCTGCTGCAACCACTCCCGCTCCCACCACAGAATTCACAACCCTCAGCAGATGTTCCTTTATGCCAATCCCCTCTCCGGAGCCAGCATGGGTCAACACAAACACGAGCACGGTGACTCTCACAGTGTACCCCCTCCAGCTCAAGAGCCAGCCCTTGTTCAAGGAGCCATCCAAGCTTCTGATCAAGGGCACAGAGTACCCAGATGTCACCTTTGTAGAGGAGGCAGAGGAGAACGGTAAGTGAATGCAACTTGGGGGGGGCAGGGGGTTGCATTTACACAGGTGCATGATAACATTTTTCGTTTACCGTTATCTAATTATGTTCTTTATTTTTTACTGCGTTGCCAGGGAAATGCAGAGAAGGAGCAGGAAAATCATTGGGGAACAGCTCCAAAAGGATGGGAATAATCTGTACAGGAGTGGGGAGGGGGGGGAGGCACGATGGTGGGCTGGGGGGAAGCTGAAGGCACCATGGCAGGACGGTGGGCTGGGGAGGGGGGGAGCCAAAATGACAGCAGTGTGGGTGGGTGTGCAAATAGCCGTGGTTGTTTTCTGTATGTTCTTCACTCCTGTATAATGATCGCGGGAGAATTGTGTGGCACTGGGATCCCGCCACAGCAAACACCCCAACAGCTGCATAGGCCAGTTACTCATTCCCACTTCCCTTCAGGTGGGCAGAAGGCTGAAAACTGGATGGGTGGAGGCCTGAAACACCAGGCGGGAAGGTGCGTGGAGCAGCCTGACCTAATGGCTTTCCTGTTGCCTTGCCCTTTCGCAAGGGGCAAGCACTCTCTGTACAGACCTCTAGTGCAGCAGTTTGTTCCTGAAGGGTCTGTTCCTCCTTCGTGCAGGGGCCTAAGCCTCCCAATAGCAACACACTGAGGTCTTAATGTCCACTGTTTCACACTGATCTCTTTCCAGATTTCTCCCTCCTATTTATTGGGATTTGATAATTAAGCTTATTTAATTTTCTGAATCAATGATCGTGACTTTAAAGATACAAAAATAGAGATTATTTAATAGGCAGTAGTGCTTAGGGAGGCGTTTCCTTAGGTGAAAAGCATCTTATCTAGATTATTTAGAACAGTAACTATAAGTAATTACCTGGGGGTGGGGGGAGAACTTACTAAAAGTAATTTTGCAAATTACATACACCCTGCAGCCTTGTTGTTTGAAGTTAGAGACTTGACGCAGTCACAGTCTAATGAAATTATTCAATTATTTATTGAGCTGGATAAGCAATATTTTCAGCTCATTATAATAACTGCCTATCTGATCGTATCTCAGTGCACAAGCTGTGGAGTCTACCCATAAGATCTTTGAATTCAATCATGTGGTTCTTCCATTTATTGAGATTCCTGGTATACTCGGTACTGGCAGGGAAAGCTGGGTGATGTCTGTGGGAGGCGCAGGTGTTTGCCAGCTGTCAGGGCTTGGCTTCAGTAAAAGTTTTGCTTCAGCAACAACTTCAGGATCTGGACCAGTCTGAGGGGCCATGCTTCCCAGAAACTCCCCTTTCTCAGAGAGCGAGAGAGTGAGGGAGCTCCAGGAGGCTGGTAGCAGGATGTGTTGACTCTGTCACTGCTCCCCTTGGCAGGCTCCTGCATTAGATGTAACCACTGTGCCATGGGGCTATACTAGAGTGATTGGCTTGGGTAGGCTTAGCCCCCTCAAGCCTCCAATATATGCCCTTCCCCCTCCCCGTCTCTCCTTCCCCTCCTTTGAGGCTCACTCCGTCCACCTCTACTCCCCACTCCACCTCCATGTTGCTGTTATCTACCGCCCGCCCCCCACCCCAGCTCCCTCTCCTCCTTTCTCTCTGAGTTCGAGTTCTGGCTCACCTTATTCCTCTCTGACGACATCCCCACACTCATCCTCAGTGACTTCAATATTCATGTTGATGCACCCTCTCAGCCTTGCATTGGTCACTTCCTCACCTTAGCCTCCTTCTTTAATCTCCAGCTCTGGACTAGCTCCCCCACACACACTGATGCTGGTCACTCTCTTGATCTCGTGTTCTCTAGGAACTGTTCTGTCTCCAATCTCTCCTTCGAACACCATCTCATCTCTTACCATTTCCTTGCCTCCTTCAACCTCTTCCACTGCTCCCACTCCTCTCCCCCTCCCTTCTGCGATCTGCAGGCCATTGTGCTCCAGGAATTTGCCTCCTCCCTCTCTCCTCCCCTCAGTCCAATCCTCCTCCTCCCCCGATTCTGCTATCTCCGCCTTCAACTCTTCTCTCACCTCCACCCTCGACTCCCTTGCCCCCCTCTCCTCCCGCCCCGCTCGCTCTCGCAACCCTCACCCTTGGCTTACCCCCACCATTCGCCATCTCCACTCCTGCACCCGGGCTGCGGAATGCCTTTGGCGCAAATCCCAATACCACACTGACTTCCTCCACTTCAAATTCTGTCTCTCATTGCTCAAATCTGCTATCTCCCTCACTAGACAGAAGTACTATGTCTCCCGCACTGAGTCCTGTTCTCAAGACCCTCGCCACCAGTTTTCCACCTTTGACTCCCTTCTCAAACCCCCCACCCACCCATCCTCCTCCTCCCTCTTCTCTCTCTGCTCAGGATCTTGCTCTCTTTTTCACCTCTAAGATTGACAAGATCCGCCTGGATATCACTTCCAAGTCCTCTCCCCCTCTCTCCCTCCTCCCCCCACCTCTCTCCTGTCCTCCTTCCTTCCCATCTCCCTTGAGAAAATCTCCTCCCTGCTGTCCTCCTCCAACCCCTCCACGTGTCTCCTGGACCCCATTCCTTCCCACCTCCTGACCTCCATTGCCCCCACCATCACCCCTCCCCTCCTGCACATCATCAACCACTCCCTCTCTACCAGCTCCGTCCCCTCTGCCTTTAAACATGCCAGTGTCTCCACCATCCTCAAAAGTCCTCTGGATCCCTCTGAACCCTCTAATTACCATCCTGTCTCGCTCCTCCCTTTTGCTTCCAAACTCCTTGAACGGGTTGTCTACTCCCATTGCCTCAACCTCCTCTCTGCCAACTCCTCCCTTGACCCCCTCCAATCTGGCTTCCCCCTTCACTCCACTGAAACCGCTCTGGCTAAGTTCACCAATGATCTTCTTGTGGCTAAATCCAACTGCCTTTACTCTATTCTTGTCCTCCTTGATCTCTCTGCTGCCTTTGACACTTTTAACCCTGTCTCTTATACACATCTAGATGTGTATAAGAGACAGTCCTCCAACCCCTCCACGTGTCTCCTGGACCCCATTCCTTCCCACCTCCTGACCTCCATTGCCCCCACCATCACCCCTCCCCTCCTGCACATCATCAACCACTCCCTCTCTACCAGCTCCGTCCCCTCTGCCTTTAAACATGCCAGTGTCTCCACCATCCTCAAAAGTCCTCTGGATCCCTCTGAACCCTCTAATTACCATCCTGTCTCGCTCCTCCCTTTTGCTTCCAAACTCCTTGAACGGGTTGTCTACTCCCATTGCCTCAACCTCCTCTCTGCCAACTCCTCCCTTGACCCCCTCCAATCTGGCTTCTCCCTCCACAACATTGCCAAGATCCACCCTTTTCTGTCTGTCTCCTCTGCCAAAACTCTCATCCATGCCCTAGTCATCTCACGCCTTGACTATTGTAACCTCCTCCTCACTGGCCTTCCCCACTCCCACCTTTCTTCCCTTATCTCGGTTCAAAACTCTGCTGCCAGGATCATCCACCTAGCCCATCGCTCTGACCACGTGAAACCTCTCCTCTCTTCTCTCCACTGGCTTCCTCTTCCTGAGCATATTCTGCATAAACTCCTCATTTTCACATACAACGCCCTTAACCTCACTCCTCCCTGCCTCTCTGCCCTGATCTCCCTCCGAACCCCTACTCGAGCACTCCACTCCTCCTCCATCCCCTCCCTCACCCCCCTTGCTCCGCCAACCACCTTTGCCCCTTCTCAGTCACTGCCCCGCATGCCTGGAACTCCCTCCCTGCCCTCATCCGCCTTGCCCCCACCCTCCACGCCTTCAAGTCCCTCCTCAAAACCCACCTCTTCTGCTCCGCACTTCCTAACTCCTGCTAATCATCCCCACCCAGGATTATCCCCCACCTGTTATCTGCAAACTCCCAATTTACTGTAACCAAGCCAAGAACGTGTACCTGAGCTCTTGCATCCTCATGAATGTCACATCCCTTGTCTCTCCCTCTGTTTTCCCCTTCCCTGTCTCCCCTCCCCCTGTCTTTAGATTGTAAGCTCTCAAGCAGGGATCATGTCTATCTTTGGAAGCACCAGGTACATCGCTAGCGCTATATAAATGCTAATACAATAATAATAAAAATAATATATGGAAATGCCTTGTAATATGCTTACCTGCTTATGACATTGGAGCCTGAGATAGGTGCACTGAGCATGTCTAAACAAATAAAGGAGTGTTTTCTCAGCTCCTTCCAAAAGATTATAATAAACACAATCACTGGCTGTACTTGGTAATACAAATGCACAGCTGAAATCTTCTCCGTAAAACCATCATAACAAGGTGCAGGCTGGGTGCTGAATCTCAAAGCCAAGCTACACTAATCCTTCCCTACACCTTGCTATTACCAAAGCCTTTGAACGCTTTCATGCACGGAGAAGGAATGGATTTATCTGCACAGCTGCATGTAACTTGATTAGAACGCATAATTAACGACTATTCATGGTGCACGAATTGCTTAAGATGCAGCATTAACGTATAATGCTGTGGCTCAGCATAAAATTTTTAAATACATTATTTGTCTCTTAATATCTTCTCAACTACAAGTTTTGCTGGCAGACTCACAGATCTGATTTCCAAATATGAAATATTTTACATTATTTGGATTGGGAAGTTTAGCACATGATTGGATTTGTTTCCTAAGGGTTGATTTTAGTTCATGGTGATAAATTGCTTAAAAGAAAAGCTTGATTCACAAAGGACTGAAAATCCATATTTGTGTAGCGGCTTAAGTGTTTTAAGAGGAAAAGATTCAGGGTAAACAGCGTGTTCATGCAGTTCAGAAAACCCCTTTCTGAAGCATGCATGTGGATACCTTTTAATTACTGCCAGCAGCAGAACTGGAGTCATGCAAGAGGAGAAATAGAGTTCCAAACTGAACTTCTTGTAGCTTTAGGGTGTTTTCAGCCAAGCGCCATGCGCTTGTGCCTCGATCGAGGTCTTTAATTGGTGCCTTTAAAAAAATGTACAAGCACTATAAGCCGCGTCCCCACCCGTCGAAACCCCGCCCGTGCTCTTTTTCACAGGCACGTGGTTTTTAGGCACGAGCCTTAGGGAAACTGCCTTTAAACAGCTGGAAACAAAGGAGGCAGGGAATCCATTTTCAGTCATCCTGCCCTCATTGTCATGAAGACTGTTTTATTACAGTGGTCACCATATCAGTATTGCCCACCCTCCCTTTTAAATCAAAAGGCTTATGAAAAACACATGTTTCAAGGCTACATTGGCTATGACAAGCAACTAGCATGACTTGTTCTGTGGTAGAGAAAGCAGAGAGAATTTCAATAGTGAATGGCAATGCAGGGTGCAATACCTTAAAACAAAAACAAAAAACCCACTGTTAGACTGGTGTATGTCAGAGGCTGGCAGGAAAAACATTAATACGACCATATCCATAACAGTGACAAAGCAAAACAGCAAACACGTTAAGAGATTTTTATTTTTCTTGCTTATCCAGGATGGTGTACTTTTCTAAGGGCAGAAGGGGAGAACTTTTAAACTTGTTGCAATGCAAGATCACAGTTGGTCACAGGAATATATCAATGGAATCAAAGCGAGAGGGTGTTTTTACATGAGACGGGGCAGTGGGTGGAAGCACAGCCGTTGCGCAGGGTAGGGATGTGTGAACAGAACCAGGTGCGGATGCTCGGCCGTTTGGTGTTTTGGGTCGAATGTTGAGTTCAGATTTGGTGTTCAGTTCAGTCTTTAGTTTGGTGCAATCAGGAACTGAAAATGATAATTGGTTTTTGAAATAAAGGGAAAAAACTGAAAAACATATTTTTGGCTATAACATTTCTGTTTCTTATTAATATTTGATGTAATTTAGAGATATTGTACGCCTGATGGAGGGCACTATGTGTACCAAAATTCAGAATGATTAGATAAAGGGAACCTATTTCAGAAGCAATTGAATGTTGTGATTTTAATAAATGCTCCATACACATTCATGGCTACAACTTCTTTATCTTGCATCCACTGTTCATGAAACTTGTGCATATTATGTCCTTCCATATGCTTAGTACTTCTGCAAATTTTCAGAAAAAGTGGATAAAGGGTCCCAAGGGTATAAGACATTAACCTGAAAATACATTTCCAGCTGTAACATTTTGATATTCCATTCTGTTTACAGGATATTTGGCAAGAATGTATCAAATACCCTTCCTGCCATTTCAGAAAATGTACAGGAGATTTTGAAAGAGGGCCCCAATTATATAAGCAATTGATGTTGTCCCTGTGAAGATCATTATTCAGATAAATACCAGCATATTCAGTCCCAGTCAGAGGCAGGCACCCTGCATGGCAGGGGGAGAGAGACTGTAGGAGGAAGGATGTGGAGCAACCCCAAAGACTGACAGACACATTCAATGGCCAAACACATTACTGCAAGCTTCTAGATTTACAGGACCAGTTGGTAGTGGCTTCAAGGTGGGCATAGGGGGCGGCCCTGAGGCGAGCATAAGCAACATAACTGGGACATCTGAGATAGCATCCCAGCAGTCAGGAGACTGAGTTTAAACACATCCAGGCTGACCAATTATCATCACAATCACATCCTGCAGCAGCACTGAGACAGAGGACATAAGAGAATTTATATTGACTCTTTCCTAAACAGATGCTTCTGTTTTCCCAGAAACAAGTGGGGAAAATATGTTGGGATGGTCCCAGCACAGAATGAGGATATCTGGTTGACATTTCTGTTGGCCAATTCGCATCACAAACCGATCTTATACCACAGTGACATAAGAGAATCCCAGGCATAGGCCCCCTTCTCTACATATGTTGTACAGGCATATAAAATTGGGATCCTTTATAAAATCTTTCTGATATTTGTCAGAGATGATCATGAAAGTGCAATATATAGCCCTGCCAAATTTTGTGTACACCGGTTGGACTACAAAGATGTTATAGTCAGACATACATTTATATGTTAATTGCTTATACCACCAAGACCCTTTTTCCAATCCTTCTGAAATTTGGCAAAGATACTAAATATGGGAAGGGGTATAAACTGAACAAGTTTCACCTACATTAGATGTGAGACAAAGAAGTTACAGTTAATAATGTATATGTAGAATATTGCAAAATACAATAATTCAACTGCTTCTAAAATCGTATTCCTTTATCCAATCATTTCGAAATTTGGTACACATAATGCTTTCTATTGGCGGTATAGGCACCCCAAGATTCAGCCACATATCATAAGAAACAAAAACGTTACAGCCGGTAATGTGTTTTCCATTGAAACCAATAGAAATTCAATTCCGAACTCACCGAACACATCTGAACCAAACGTTCAAATTCAAGTTCGGTTCACACGTTCGGTTCAGTTGACCGAACTATTCAAGTTCGGTCCGAACTCCAAACTTCCAAACTGCATTCGCCCATCCCTAGCTCAGGGTCGATTCACGGGCGCTGTGCAGCGTGGAGTGCGTCACACGAGCAGCCCCACATGCAACTGCCCTGCCCACGCACTGCCCACCCTGTCTGCACATGGGGCACTCTGACTTTTTCCCAAAAGCCCCATACATGGGTGGGGGGGCAGGGATGGGTGGGTACAGGAGTGTGCACGCACACATACCCCCGACATTCAGACAAGATGGGCCCCACGCAGGAACAGGCACTCCTTGCATGGGGCCATCTCATTGAAAAACACCCAGAGAAAGAGAATGGTTACCATATTGGTTTCAAGTATAAAATATGGAAGTAGTTCAGATTATAACTTTAATTGGACCAACTCCTGGCGGTGAGAGCATGCAAGCTTTCAGGCCACACAGGACCCTTCCTCAGAACAATCAGAAACATAGACCAGGGGTCAGGAATCTTTTCCCTCCCAGCATCCACTGAAAATTAGTCCAAGCTCCAAGGGCTGCATAGAAGCTGGTGGTAATGGTGAGTTTAACGAGTTTGCTCAGAAAGAGGAGAGTTCAGATCATGGATCTGTGCCATGGATTTGTCACCTTATCCTTATGAGCATATTCTCATCTCTTCTCCCTTCTCTTGAGCTCAGTTCTTCAGTGTTTGGAGGTAGGAATTGGTTCCAGGGCCAGATCCAGAAACTGGAATGAGACCAAATAAAAACTAGCCATGGTCCACATTGGCCAGAAGTTTCATATCCCTGCTATAGACTAAGCAGAAATGCAAGACAGTTGGGAGGAAGATATTAGGAAAAAGGTTCATTAGCATGTGAAACATTTTTTCTCCTTTTTCCTGGAAGCTTGCACACTCTCACCAACAGAAGTTGGTCCAATAAAAGATATTATCTGAACTGCTCTGTCTCCATCTCTTAGGTAAGGTCAACAAGAAGTTTCCAGTCAAATTATTTTAAATGGAAATGCAGCTTTGTTTAAAATGTAATTTTCCAGAGGGAAAGATTGTTAGGACTGTTTTGTACAACTAAGACAGTTTTTACACGGACACCCCCACCCCACTCAGTGTTCGGGTGGGTGCGGGGCATCCGTGTAAATGGATGGCGGTGGGTGGGTGGGGCATCCGTGTAAATGGATGGCGGTGGGGGGGGAGATGGGTGTTCACTCGGTGTTCATCCATGTGAACACCGAGCGGGATGGGTGGGGGTACGTGTGTGCGTGCACGCTCCCACACAACACCCATCTCCACCTACGGAGCCCTCCAGAAAACCAGAGGAGGCCCCATGGGTGGAGGTGGGGGGTGTCTGTGTAACAGACTTCCACCCACTTCCACCCACTGTGCCAGAACACCCATCCCCATATGTATAAAAAGGGCCTAAAAGTTTTCATTTTGTGTGTGCTGATGCCAACCTCAAAGCAAGATGAGGATGCTTGTTTGCCAGAGAGTAAAATCCAAAAATCCATCGGGGGGGGGGGGATGAGGCATAGACCAGATTTGATGCACCATGATGACTAGATGCTGCGCTCTGGACAAAGATTTTGGTCAACTAAAGGTCATGTGGACAATGCCCAGCAGGGAACAGGACCCCCAGGACACAACCTTGCATTTTGAAAGCAGTACTAAAAGGGTGCACTGACCCGCTCAAAATCACATCCCTCCTAAGAAGATTGCCAGCTTGGGCAGAGTTTTCTACCTTGTCTAGTGTTGAGTAAGCTACCTCCTTGCCCATTCAAAATGTGTACTCTGCAAAAGCAAGCAGAGAAGTGGATTTTTGTGGGAGCTACCATATAGGGGAATCCAGGAACCAGCTAGGAGAGAAAGCCCTCACCCTCCTCACCATTTGTGCTGTGTTGCCCAGGATCATTTACAATGGAAGCCAACAGACCAGGCAGGTCCATTTGTTTCCCTTGTGATTGTAGCCAGCAACAGCACAAGCAGCAGGGGTGAGGGAGGGGGCAGGGCAGCTTTCAGGGCTAAACTTCAGGGTAAATGTGAAAACTTGTATTCCAGCATGGCTACAATTTTTATTTTTATTTTATTTATTTTAATTAAAAATTTATATCCCACCCCTCCTACCCACAGGGCAGCCTGGGGCAGCAAACAACAATCAATAAAATAATTTTAAAAATTAAAACAATTTAAAAATACAATATGTTTTGCAATGCTAAGAAAATTGGAATTTGAGGAAAACCAGGTAATTCTTCAATTATAGCAGAGTGACTGTGGTATATTAAGAGAAATTCTGCAATCTACTGCATTGCTGGTCTAAATTTATATATATGGTCTTATGAAAATAGCATATACTCACTCCCACCATCACAACTCACAACTTGAAGGTTAATGGTACATGACAATTTGCATATGATGGCCTCTCCATTATGGGTAATTTATGGTTTTCTTGTTGGCAGCACTATAAATGTACCAGTGAATTGTCCAACCTTTTGCCTTCAAACATATTAGAACAGATGAGCTACAAATATATTGAATGAATTGATATGTCTCATTATTATAGCATGATGTCAGCAACTTTAGTAGCAGTATTACTTCCAGAGTTATTTATGTAAAGAATTTTTATTCTTAGGGCAAAGTCTTAAATCTTTTGGTGATGACCAAATAATATAACATCAGAAACTCAAGTCGTATTGCTCTCAAATTAAATCGTGGAGCTGGATATTATACCTTTTAAAAGGAAACTTTATCACACAATCACATTAGTCACATAAAAGAATACTGTCAGCCAGATTAGACTGTGGCATAGATGAGTAAATTACTTTTTGAGACACTCATGTTTAGGTTGCAAATGACTCAATGTAACATGATATTAATGTACATTTAACAGCAGTTTTATTTTTCTGTTAGTGTACCTCCAAGAAGATACTTGCGATTTATCCAACCACTTTGGAGGCATATAATCTTAAAGATGTTAGCAACGTCTTGTTTAAAAAAAAATTAAAAAATCTTATAGACTAGGAGGAGAACAACAGTGAAAATTCAAACCTAGAACCTTCACTCGGAAGCAAACTGTTCTTAAATTTAACAGAGGCCTGAATGAATGCAGGGGAATATTCATTTCCTCTTACTATATTAATTTAATTAGCTTTTCCCATATTTATCATTACGTAAACGATTAAAATAACTAAACAAATATCTTCCCCCAAAGAAGTATAACAGATCCTATAACACAGGAAAAGTCAAAAAGGTAATACAAAAAAATAGCGAATACTAATTACTTACTTAAATTAAAACCTAAATATAATTCACATAATAAAAAATATATCAAACCATTAATTTACATTTATATTCTGCTAAATAAGCAAAAGTTGCCAGAGCTTTCATATGATCCTCAGAGGCAGAGGTCAGCAATATTTACAATTTCTTTTTTAGAGGTAGATTTGTCCTATACCCCAATATTGGATAGATCCAATTATTTCTTAGTTCCTCATAGAAGGGACAGTTAAAGATAATATGCTCCAAGTCCTCTACTTCTCCCAAGTCACATGGGCATTTACGGTATACAAATGGAGTACCAGCATACCTCCCCTGAGTGACAGCTGACTCCAGCAGTTGGAATCTTATCCGAGTATATGCTCTCTGCAACTTTTTAATTACTAATATAGAAAGACAGGGTTCAAAGCCAAAAGTGTTCTTATAACATGGGGCAACCTTCCACAACTTCATTGTAGCCAGAACATCTGGTTGGGCAATATCAATATACCTTTGCTTAATTACTGTAATGGAATTTTGGTCAAGATATATGAAAAGGAAAATCCCACCCTTGCCAATATAGATTTCACTTGATGGCTCCAGCTATATCCAGAAGTACCCTCATGTTCCAACTGTTCTAAGAGACATAGGGTGATTTCAGACGTTACACGTTCCAGAGTCATCACAGTGGATTCCCAGCGGTGGTGAACCGAACAACCACCTCACGTGGTCAATAAAGGCCCCAAAACAGACATGGTGGGAGCGGGACCATGGCAGGGAATCGGGCCGCCAGATCATGACCTGGGGCAACGCAACAGATGTGACACCGATTCCCAGCCGTGGTCAAAACACCCAGAATGAGCTGGGGAGGGGCGGGACACAGACATGGCCACCTGAGGGCAAATGAAGCCAAAAGGGATACAAGGGAATGCCCACACAAGGGAAACGGGAAGGGAGGGGGGAGAGGGAGAAGAGCTGCCCAGGTACCACACACAACAGGCACACAGACAGCGAGGGTACAGTGGAACACACAGCACAAACACACACGCCCGGACAGAAAGGGGGAGGGGAGAGACACAGTGGGACAGACAACACACAAGGCACAATGGGCACAGGGGGGAGGGGGGCAAGGGACAGGGAAGAGGAGGGGAAACGGCACAGGGGCACAACGGGACACAGGCAACGGCAACCAGAACACCCAATACAGAACCGCCTGCACGGGCACCCCCACAGCAACACAAGCAGTCCCGGAAAAGGGGGGAACCCCAGGCAGTCCAGGCACAGGCATAGCGGGAGCACACACGGAACACAGAGCGGACCGGGAACAGTCCAGGAAGCACACTCGGAACCCAAGCGCCTGAGAGGGGGTGATGCAGGGGAGACAGGAGGTACAGGGCAGTGAGGCAGGTCCAAAGTCACACAAACTCCCCCCCCCCCCCGGGAAGGAAGCCGCGGGGGCCAGTCCCGGGGCCCCAGAACTCCGAGATCACATGAGCACCCGGGGGGGGCAGGGCGCAGAAGGGAGCACAGGCGAACAAGGATGGTCAGCAGCACCCTGGGGAGCCGGGGGGGCGGTCAGGGCACCAGAGGTGGACAAGGACGATGGTGGCCACAGAGGTGAACACCAGGGACAGAGGCAGATGGGGGGGCGGAGGTGGTCCGGAGCCGCAGGCAGGCCCAGCGACACCCCAGGAAGCAGGCAGCACAGCAGCATGGCTGGGACAAAAAAGAGGGAGTAGGCAGCGTTCCACACCAGCAGGGTGGAGCTGGGAGCCCGCATGGGGGCCAGGAACAGGGGGACTCACAGTCAGCTTCTGGGGGCCACAAAGGGCCCAGGGGCCGGATGCCCTGCCTGGTGAACGAGGTGGGGCCAATGAAGCATGCCCCAGTGGTACCCCTGCACGGACATGTGGTGGGCGATCAGGTAGTAAGCCTCAAAGGGATCCTGCATGGAGAAACCCAACTGCATATCAGAACGGGACCACACACCCAACAGCACTGACAGCTCCTCTGCAGTAGGCTCAGACACGCAGCAGTCAGCAGTAGGGGGCCACGGAAGCTGACCCAGCTCCAACAGCCAGTGATACACCGCCCCATGGGAGCACTGGTGCCCACGAGCCCCGTGAATGCAGCCAAAGTAGGATACGGCCAAGGCAGCGCCCCCCTCAACCAGACAGACCGTGTAGGCAGCCGGGCTGCACACAGACAGGGAGGACATGGTCTCTGCTGCAGACCAGGCCACATGCGAACACCTCATCTCCGGGATGTGCCCATCGGGAAAGGGAACCAGCCCCAGCGTCTCAGCATGCAGCTGGCAATCCCGGGCGCTCGCCTCATGCCCGGATGTACCAGGAGGACTTTGCAGACATGGGGATGGCCCAGATCGAGGGGGTGCTGATGCCCCCCTGTATCCTGTGGGACCTGGCCTACCCCCTCACCCGGTGGCTGCTGAAGGTATACCCGGTCGTCTGGACCCTGGCAGAGGTGCTCTACAATACCCGCCTGTGTGCCAGCAGGACTGTGGTCGAGCAGATATTTGGGGCCCTCAAGAAGTGCTGGAGGAGCCTCACCGGCCGCCTAGACTACACAGTGGAGACCTCGGCCCTGGTGATCGATGCCTGCTGTGTGCTGCACAACATGTGCGAGACAGATGGGGTCACCCTCAAATACCCCATGCCTACCTGCCCTCCCAGCCCCGTGCCTCTGTACGTGAACGTGGACAACCCGAGGGAGTACCGTTACGCCAAACTCATCCATGCCACCAGGCACATCAGCCAGGAAGCCCAGGCGTGAGGGCGACCCCCAGCCCACCCCCCAGGGACCCGGGGAATTCCCCGGGTGAGCCCCTCTACAGGCATGGTCCCCCCCCCACCTCCGGGCCCCTGAACTGACCACAGGAGGCGGTACTGTGTCATCCATGAGTTTATTAGATCACCCGCCTACCCATACCCCCACCCCCCTCAGACTGCCCTCCCCCTTGGCCCCCCCGGCCCCCACGTTTTCTGGGGTGCCCCCTCGAGTGCCCTGTGGGCGGTACAGAGCTCTGGGAGCTGCCCTCCTCCCCCCCCCCCGCTGTCCATGTCCCCAACGATATCCTGGGATGCCTCGGTGTCTGGAGGGGCAGGTGGCGGTGGGAGGGAGGGAGGACCCAGGACCCGAGGGGCCCCCCTGGCCGGCTGCTCCCTCCGGAGGCCTATAGGGACCGGGAGGTGGATGCAGGGCCCCTGCGGGTGTGGAGGCGGCTGGGATGGTTGGGGAGGTGGTGGGGGTGCCGAGGGACCCGGCACAGGGCCCTGGGCAGGCAGGGTGCCTGGCAGGGTGGCTGCCATGACATAGGCGCACATAGTGCCCGCGTGCAGGAGCAGGGAGGTCCCAATGTCATGGGACCTGTACATCTTTGCTGAATGCTCCCGCACCATCCCCTCGATGACCTGTTCCAGCCGCCCAAACGCCTCTACCTGCCTGCTGTGTTCCCAGCGCTCCCGCCTCCGCTCCAGGTGCACCTCTGCCTGGAGCCTCTGGTCCCTTGCCTCCGCCCACTCCAGGCAGTGCTCTATGGCCGCCTCCGTGCGGTTCACGGCCGCAATCATCTGCTCCCCCTGTTCTGTGGTGGTCCGGACTATGTCCTCCGCCTGCTGCACATGCAGGAGGTGGAGGGAGGGCAGCAGCAGCAGCTGGGACAGGCCATTGGAATAATAAAGTAATCTATCACACTCTGTCCCTTTAAACTTAAATAAGTGGACTGCCCCTCAGGGTCTCCCACACTTCTACCATTCAATACCATTAACCTAATTTTTTAATTCTTTTTTTTAGCAAAATACATAATCTTTCCCCTGCCTTGTTAGCCACTGTGTCCATCGATTTCCTTGCTGGAATATAAAAACAATCTTGCATACTTTCATCTAATTCCTGCATGTAACTAGACCCAATCCGCGCATTCAGATTGCCTACCAAGATCAGCAAAGCTTTAGGGTAGCTCAGGGTCAAAGAATCCAAGTACTCTTCCAAACTTCACCCAGCTATCACCCAGATAACAGAGGCCTAAATGTCTGTGTTGATTTTTAAGCAAATTAAATTAATACATTTAAGTAATTAGGTAATTAATACAAGTTCCTGTGAGTAGAAAAAACCACAGTGCAGTGCACTCCATAACCAGAAAAACACCTCCTTCCCATCTCTAAGGTTTTGACCAATTAAGCTCATGACCTTTCCTGGCCATGACCCCCCTTTCCATCAGAACTAGCACACCCTTCTCAACTGACAGACAACTGGGAGTCCAAATTGAGGCCCCAAGAGCCTATGGGACTTTTGTGCTCCCCACTCCCAACTGACCAGTTTTAAGACTGTAAATTCTTTTGAAGTAGGAGAATGGCCCTAGTGCTAAACATACTATTGGAACTAACAGGAAAAAAATATTTAAAACTGTTGTAAAATGTTTAGCATAAGACAGTAAATATTTTAATTGCAGTAATCTTTTCATAGAATTATTGCTGCCCATCGCATAAATACGAATCCTGGGGTTTTATTAGATGTGCTTTTTTATTGTGCTTCCTTCCCCTCCTTCCATGGATTCTTTTACACTGCAAGATTTATTTATTTTTTCATCTTGGATGGCATCCAGGAAAAAGAGTTTTTGAAATATGCCACTACATAGATGTGTTTTTGTAAAATTGTGGTCAAAGATGCTCCAAGGAGAAAGGGTAGAATGTCCTCTGTACTTAGATCTCCCTCTCTGAACATACTGACTGACCACTCCCTCATCACTTTCAAATCTCTCATAAATACAACTACAGCTGCATTCCCATCTGCGGTAGCAGAGGCAGAGGGAGGGGCGAGGGAAGACGCAGCAGCGCGGAGGAGCCAGCTGACAGGAAAAGAGCCAGTGCCAACAGGGATTTGCTGTGGCTTCTCTCACGCATGTCAGGGGCGGCCCTGACATGTGCGAGAGAAGCCGCGTCAGATCCCCATTTGCACTGGCTCTTTTCCTGTCCCTCCACGTCTTCTCTCACTACTCCCTCTGCCGCCACTGTTGCCGGGAATGCAGCCTACCACTTCTGTCAGTTGCCTTCACTAGCTTCTCACCCTCATAGATTGCCCGATATGCTTCTCCTTCTACTGTCCCATCCTTAAGGGTTCATCCTCCTTCCTTGTAACTAAGCTAAGCACCTGCACCTGCACCTTCTCATCTTGATGAATATTGCCCCTCCCCTTTCTGTCCATTCTGGATTGTATGCCTTTCAGGGCAGAGACCCATCTCTATAATCACGGCTGTTCAGCACCAGGCACATTGCTGGCACTGTATAAATAATGAATAATAATTATTATTATAACAGAATCTCTGCTATGTACTTTCCTCTGAGCCTCAAACATTACAGAAGTCCTTTAGCGTGGTAGTGTAACTGTGGGTGTAGTAAGTCGGGGAAGGGGAGGGAGACACCAGGAAACCTGCACTGTATAGATTAATTCTCTGTTATTGGACAGGGGTCTAGTGAACATTCGCCTTTGTGCTCACGAATATGCAGGTTTCCATTCACAGACAAGAAAAGCCTTTTCTGTGCAAAATATTTATGTTTGCAAGTGTTTGTCATCAGGAAAGTCATGTTGCTTCTTTCTCTCTGAAAAGAAGGTTGCTACACTGTTTTTCTGCTCACTGAGCTTCACCTACTACACACGCAGCAACAAGAAACTGCACTTGACAAAGTAAGGGAAATCCTTCTCTGTTCCTAGTAGACAAATTTCTGCTACAGAAGGTCACTAAATGTTTTTAGATGCTTCTTGACCCAGGAGATTTAATAGGCATGCAAACAAATAGACATGGCTTGAGAACCCAATGCTGTACTCTATCACTGCCTTGGGATACTGTAAGAGAGTAATAGGGGAATTGGAGTCTAAATAGAGTAATTTTGCATTTTCCATTGTAAACTGGTACTGTTCAAGAAAACATGCACTCTATATATATTGAAGCCTGCGTCAGCATTTTTTCCCCCAGAAGGATACTTTAAAAAAAAATATATATAAGACAGAAATCTTCTCCAACTAGGGTGCTTAGATTATATGACCATGCTAGCGAGAATATATATTTACACATTCTTATTGTTTCATTGCTGGAGGTGGCAGCTTGTTTATTTTTCTATCTGTTCTTCCTACCGTCCAATCAGTTTGTTAAGGTGGTGGGAAAGCTTGTTAAACAGGCTGCAAGGGTGGCTGCTTACCAATAACATTCTGGAACCTGAGCAAGCTGGGTTCCAGAAAGGCAAGTCCATGTGGACCATGTGACCACGCTTATAGCCCTGGCAAAGAAGTCTCTGACCCTCCAGAAGAAATTCTACCTTTGCTTTGTAGACCTCCGAGCAGCTTTCGACTCAGTGTGTAGGGCACGCCTTTGGTTTAAACTGAGCATGTCTGGGATTGATCCTCGTCTCCTCTTTTTGATAGTGAAATTACATACTGATAATTCCTTACAGGTTAGGGTTAGTTCCCTAAACAGTGTTACAACCAAAGTCCCAGTGGAGGTAGGTGTAAGGCAAGGGTGTATCTTGGCCCCAGCCCTGTTCAATTTCTACCTGAACGATGTCATAACTTTTTTGAAGAGCAGAGATTCACATGCTCTAGTTGTTGGAGATAGGAACATCCCAGCCCTCTTGTACGCTGATGATGCAGTCCTGGTTTCACGTTCACCCATGGGCCTGAGGCGTGTTATGGATCTATTTGGGGACTATTGCAATAGGGAGACATTATCTATAAATTATGACAACACTAAAGTAATGATAATGGGAAAGTACCATCGCTGGGCTATAGGCGATAACATGGTAGAGCAGGTCCCGTCATAAGTACCTGGGGGTGTTATTTTCATGTACAGGTAGCTGGAATCTTCATTTTGAGGCAGCTAGGGCTCAGGCCAGATGCACCTCTGCGGTAATTACTAGTTTTTTCTTTGGCCCCGGAGGAAATCTGGTATTACCTGCACTCAAACTGTTTAGGGCAAAAGTCATCCCGCAGATTTTTTATGCTGTCCCAGCTTGGGGTATGCTTTATTTTGACAAGCTGGAGGTAGTTCAGAACAGTTCTCTGTGTGCAATTCTGGGAGTTCCCAGAGGTACTCCTCAGGCGATCTTGAGGGCCAAATCTTGTAGTCATACTCTTAAGCAGATCGCTCTTCGTCAAATATTCAAATACTGGATAAGGACTTTGCTCTTCCCACTCCAGGATCAATCACTACTTTTAGTGGTGGCCCATGGGTTGCTGAAGGATTGGGACTTAGCGGTGGGGGAGGATGTCAAAAAGTTGGGGTTCTCCCAGGAGTATTTATCGACCGTAGGTCCTAAACTAGCGGAGACACTCCTTATGAGAAGATTGGTAGATCAGGAGTTGCAAATGGATGAAGCTCTCATACGCTCACAAAGAGTGGCGCCTGATTACTATTCTCCGGACCCCTCCCAGCTTAAGGCCTGATGCCGCTGAAAAGAGGGCGTTTACACTCCTCAGATGTGACTCCTTCTCAACGGTCATCTTGGAGGGTCGGTATAGAGGGATCCCAAGGGACAAACGCTATTGCCCTACTTGTGTGCCCCTTGTGCCAGACTCCCTCAGCAATGGTTTTTTCCCAGTGTCCTGCTTTCTTTGATTTGAGGGAGAAACTGCAGGATACTTTATACCCCTCGTCCGGCCCAGGTTGCTTTAGGGGTTCTTTGCGAGTTCTTCTTAATCCCCTAAATTCGCACGTAACGAGGTCAGTGGCTCAATTTGGATTGGCTGTAACCCGAAGACGCAAAGTCCTCTTGTCTGCTAAATACCGATTAGAATTGCTCATCTAAAGGGGAAGCTGGCTGGTGGTGGCTTAAAGGTGATTGATTCTAGACGATGACGTTTCTGATTTGGACCCTACCCCGTTTGGGACTCAGCTACTTTTGCACTATATGGAGCGTTATGTATGTTTTTATTTTCGTCTGAATTTTTATTTTCTATTGTGTATAAAAGGTTTTAGTTATTTTTGGTCGAGAGATTGTAATAGCTTTGACTCCATAATAAAGGGTTTTCTTTCTTTCTCTTCTTTCTTTTGCTATCTGTTCTTCAGAAAATCATCCAACAGCAGCTTAATTAACAAGCTGAACTGTCTTGTCATCTGTACATATTATACAATCCCAGCATGTTTAGTATGTTGGATATCACCAGCATAGAATCTCACTAGAGATTTCCTACTAAAGACAAATAAGATTTCTGGGTGCTTTCACATGTAAAGCTAACTGCTCTTTTGACTGTTAAACAGTAAACACACATCCCCCCGTTATGCTGTTTGTCCAAACATGGTTTGCTCTTCTGGAAAGAATCCTGATGCACAATTTTTGGATTGTCCTTCCAAATGGCTGTCTCAGCAGCTACAGGCAGGATGCAGGATGTTCACCAGGAATTGATGGAAGCAGCAGCAGGGCCCTGGGAGCAGTGGAGATTGCAATAGAACCATCATCCCCTACCCACTGTCCACCCTATCATACCAGATATCAGGTAACCACAGTCTGTTTGAACAGTTAGCAGGGGGGTGTTTATCCTGCATGACATGACATTTTTAACAGAATAAATTTGGGTTTCTTTTTAATTTGTCATTTGGTTTCTGAGCCTTTCTGGAGTGCTGCAGTTATGGCTTCAAGTTTTGCTGAGCAGCCACAAGGACTAGAAAATGGGATTGACCAGGAAGCTTCTGAATAAATGTTTACCCAGAGAAAAGGTTTTGTTGAGCCAAGTGTTCCCAATGCGGAATGCACTGGCTCTAGGCATGGAGAAGTATTTTTTATATACTTATTTGGGACTAAATGACAGTTCTGATTGATTTGATGGAGAACTGAGATGTAGGGAACCCTTGGCAACTGGATTTCTTTCCCTTTAGGTTTTGTGTGACAGCTTTAGTCAGGTCTATGAACATCTCAAATGAAGCTTGCAGGTCTCTTGTATCAGGCTGTCAGCATCACCTTTTAATCATTTGGAACATTAATTTCATAACCATGAGAGCTGAAAATCTTCATCTTCCAATGAAAGCTTGAAACTGCAGCTACTGTTTGGTAAGCTAAATTATACTGGTGAGTGGAGTTGTGAAGCTTTGATATTAACAGGCCTATCTGTCACACCTCTCATGTGTAGTTAGGTTGGAAATTATTTAACTGCATTCAAACAAAGGTTGTTTTTAAACAAGATGCTACCGCACATGGCCACCCAGGAGCCACTTATCCGACCGCCCATCTTAAGGTGGAGTGGGGGGAAATATGCATTCCCGTGAGCCCACACAGCACCCGCTCGTGGCTACTCATGGCACTGCCAAGAG
Source organism: Sphenodon punctatus (assembly GCA_003113815.1). Lineage (NCBI taxonomy): Eukaryota > Metazoa > Chordata > Lepidosauria > Sphenodontia > Sphenodontidae > Sphenodon > Sphenodon punctatus. Next base: position 3,061,947 of record QEPC01001717.1, on the reverse strand, counting down.
TGCGCCATACAGGGCAAGCAAAATGGTGAATGGCAACCAGCAGCCACACGTCCTCTGCCCATATAAACTGGGGCAGCCAGCCATGCCAGCAGACCTATCCGCCACTCACATGCACGGGGGGGGGGGGGGCGCATGCCCTCTGCATGTCATAGGAACTGGTTGTCAACTCTGGGGAGCCTGAGTTCCCCAACTTTCACACCAAGACATGTCAGTTTCAAAGGCCAGCCTGGCACGCTTCCCCCTCTCCCATGGTTCGTGGCAGCAGGAGTGCAAGGCGGTCACCATGGTAGCCACCCATTAGAATCCCTCCCCATGCACTTCACCTCAGTGGCTGCTCTGCAGATGTGCCACTCACTCAGCAGCCACAGAAACAACCCCCCCCCCCCCCAGCTTTGCTAATTTAAAAACACCCAGAGTTGTGGCTGCAGTGGCACAGTGGGGCTTGCTTGAACAGGCCATCTGATCGGAGCTGAATTTCAATCTTAAAGAATATTTGACTATCATCCCATAACACAAGTACACAAAACAGCTATAGACTACTTGCATAACCAGAAAAATCCAGTCCTTTTCCTAGCAGTCTGCTGACAAAAATAAGTAGAAATGCTAAAACTGAAATAGTTTCTTTCCTGTGGTTAACTTAGCACTGCCTGTTGAGTGCAAGTATTCCATATTTGCTGTACATATTGCATTTGGAAAGTATACCACACTTTCCAGTTTATGCAGTGGTAGGTAGAATATTTGCTTGTTTTAAGTGTTGTACTGATCTTCCAACAGGTGGTGCTGTTGGGACACAAGCTATTGTCTGCCTTGGAGAAAATACCCTTTTCCAGGTAAGAGGCAGATTTGACTTTGATATAGCTGAGGTCTATCTTTGCATATTCAGTTTTAGCAAAGGAAAGGGTTGTACATTTTGTAGAATTATCCTTAGTTTGGCACCAAGAGAACAGTGCTGGAAAGTAGGTCAAATATCATAGTAGACCAGGCACATACAAAGGTGAATGAGATGAAAGCAGCATTCCAGGAACTGGATAATCAGCACCATAATCCCTTTAATAAGTTTACATTTTAAAATAAGCTTTTGTTGCTGAGGTATGTATTCTTGGCACAATACGGTGCACTTTTAAAATAGGGATGACTTTACCAAATTACTTTGACACTGTGTATGTTTATATACTTAGGCGTGTATCATATATCATAAGTAGTCTGGATCTAACGATATGCTGGAAGATAACAGTACAACTACATTGCTACTGCACTGCAAGCAGAGATATTTTATATTTCTAGGGTGTCTTTCTCGGTTTACTAATATTATGAGAGCTGAGCCATTGGCTTTAATGGATGGAGGCTTGTACCCATACTCTAATATACAATATATCAAGGTGGAGAATCTGAGGCCCAGGGTCAAAATGAGATCCGTGGCTAGTTTTTATTGGGCCTCTGGAGCCCGTTCCTAGCCCCGCAAGCACTGAGAAGCAGCTCAGAGATGGGAGCAGTTGAGGTGAGGACATGTAGAGGACAAGTAGAGAGGACAGATCTATGGCAGAGACCCACCATCTGGACCCTCCTCCTCCTGTGCATTCTTTAAGCACCCACACCCCAATTTCTATGCATCCCTGAGAGCTTGTATTAACATTCGAAGTGGCCCCTGGGAGGAAATAGTTCCCCAACCCATGTAAAAAGCCCCACACCTCCCTTCCGGACCCCCTAATATTGCCACTGTCATTTTCTGCTGTTTCTACCCTCCAAGTCTAATTGCCTGCTTTCCTTTGCTAGTCTGAAGTTTAGTATTAAAGACAACACCACCACCCACAGTAAACAGAGTTCACAGGCCACTTCCTGGCTTCTATTGCAATAAAAGGTGCAGAATATATATTCCAGATTACAGCCAACATGATACAACTGCCTCTTTTGTTGTCCTTTCTTTGTTTCATATAATAGTTTTGTCTTATCCAAATAGTGAAGTGCAATATTTCTCTAACATCTTCTACATAGATCTGGTTAAAATACAGAAGGTGAAAAGTGTTATCCTCCCCCCCCCCCCGCCACTAGAAAGTTTTACATAAAACACTTCTTTCATCTATTTTCCTCTGCTGTTGTGAAAGGCAAAGGCATGTAACTGGAAGATAGTTTGAGGCAATTGCTCATCAACTGATGTATTCTTGAACCCCAGTTAGCTCCGAAGTAGCCCAAATTTGGTAACCCAGCACACAACAAAGCCATTTGCTTGTGGCATATTATAAATAGTTTGTAGAGTGCGAATAGATGTTTTGAACATTTTACAGAAATCAGTAGTATGTTCTACATAATTACATCAAAAGAAGTTTCAAGCTATGCACCAAGTTTATAAGCAGCCAGTTAGACTCCAGAAGGACTGATTAATTGTAAAAAAAAATCTTTTGCTTTATTAACCGTTTATGAGACTATTGGACAGTGTATTCTTCGAGTAAGCTTGTTTTCTCTTTCACCGTACATTAGACTTGCCAACATTGAACTTCAGTTGTCAACATGTTATATCCATCATCTGCTATGAATTCTCTACACTTCTTCACAGTCCCTCAGAGTTATCATTAACCTGAATTATTGTGTGAATTCACCGCCTAGTTGTTTATCTTCTCTTTAAAACCAGATACATTGAACAGCATTGATTTTCTTAGCACTCCCTTGGGTAACCCATTACCAACCTGTTTCAATATTGAAAATGAGGCATTTTTCCTAGTCTTGACTACTTAGCTCCGTAAAAGCTTATAAACCTTTGCAGAATTTTACTTTTTTATACCATGAGCTCTAAATCTCATTAACAGCTTTTCATACAAAAAAATCTGTGAAAGGCATTCTCCAATATTTCTAAATTGTTTCCACAGTTTTTGCTCAATTCTTAATTTGATTAATTCTCTCAAAGAAGTTTAAGAAATCTGTGGCACCCTTTACCATTAGAAAAGCAATATTGTTTTTTGGGGGGGGGGGTTTCACCATCAGACTGTTCATCCAAGGGATCTAGTCTTGCAAGAGCAGTCCCGAAGAACCCAGGTCCACACAAGGAATTTGCTTCACCAGCACTTTATTCCAGTCCAGTGCTAAATCCTCCACCAGATACATGGACTCAAGTCCATATAGCCAGGCACCTTACCCTCTGGCTTCCTTAGTCTATATAGCCAGGTACCTTACACTCTGGCTAAAGTTCTTGATTACCTCTCTGAGCCAGGTGATTCCCTCTGGTTCTCATAAGGCCTCTCTGGCCAAGCATGAACTACTTCTCCAGCCAGAGTTCCAACAGACCTGTCCCTTCCACTGAGCAGAGCACTGCTCAGCTTTTTGACTTCAGGACTGGCCTCACCATGTCCTACCCCAGCTGGCCCTCATTAGCCCCGTTTGGCCCTTCGGCCTTAGTTTCTTAAAGGGCCAAGTACCTGAGCAGTCTGTTCCCTGTTACACACCTCCCCTCCCCCTCAGGAGACACGGCTACTCCAAAGTAGCCCCAGCTAAAACCCTTTTAATAGCAGGGTTAGTAGGCTGTAGCTGTGCCCCATACAAGCAGTCCCACGCATTGTCCACTGCCATAACTCTAGCATATACAATGTGACCTTGTCATTGCATAAGATGTTATCCAACATTTTTATAAAGATCAAACAAGATAATTAACCTACACAAAGCACTACAAATGGGGTTCCTGGAGCAGCTTCACCTCATGGCTGTCTGTATTCTGTGACCCTCATTTGGAGCTCTAACCCCAAACCATAGGGATCTAGGGGAATTTACCCAACTAACAGGATCCTAAGGGGACTCTAACCCAACAAAAGTAACACCCTTAGCACTTAGGATGCTGGGTTTTACTGGCCTCCGCCTTCCCCACACAGGCAGCCTCAACCACCAAATACATTTTCCTTCTTTCCCTTCCATTTTAGAGGACTTTTAACTCCTGTAAGGGACCCTAGGATAATCTTCCCATCTGGTTCCCCTTTCACCATGATCCCTTGTGACTCTTCTGTTTTTATTAGTGTTCACTGCACCCCTCTGTAGGCCCTATTTTTGTTTCTCATAAGCCCTTGACTCACCTCGCCAGCAGCATTTCAAGCACCCCACTGGCCTCCGATTTAAACCTCTCTCATAACCACACCAATCCATCCCGTACCACTCACAGGGCTTTGGGGTGTTAGTCAGCCATTCTTCCAGAGAGACCCCTGGGCTGTCACTCATCCAGGTCTCCCTACTTGTCTCCATCTCTACACTACAGTATATACCCCCAAATCCACCTACCTCCTCACTAGGCAACATTCCCTCTGATATTCTTGTCAGGGAGAGACCTCTTTGGTAGTTCTCTCACCCTGTATGAATAGCCTCCAACTACCACATAAGAGATCCCCCTTTCACCTCCACATCCTTATCTTCCTCACGTGAAGTAACTGCCCTACCTGGGTTGTGGTGTGCAGTAAGCTCAGCTGGCTTTCAGCTTGGGTCTCCAAATCCCTCACCTCTTCCTGATCTAACAACACTTCCATCTGGGTGGCAGAGTGGCCTTGTTTTGACCCTACCTGCTGATTGGCTCTCTGAGCCACTTCCTATTTGGATCCCACAGTCCTGTTTCTCTACAGGATCAGGGACCAACCTTACCTGAGTCCCATTCTTGTCTCTCAATCTGGGTTTCACCCTCATGCACGGGTCCCAGCCCTCCAGCTTGGGAGTCTACGTGTTCTACTTTGGGCCATACTCGAGCTTGCACCACACGTTGTTACAGTATGTAAAACTACCCACTTGATAACACTTATCTTGTCCCTCTGGGTTCATCTGGACCTGCTCTAGCTCCCATTCTAAGGTTCTTGTTCAATTCCAGATCCAATCTAGGGAGGCATTTGGCTCCCCCATCCCCTCTCTCAGCTTTTCCAATTCTTGTTTTAGAGCCTGGTTAGACGCCCATTCTTTCGAAGCCTGTAGGCTTTTGATCTCTCACTTGTCAGCCACATGAGGGTGGCTTGGTCTATCATGGTATTACCTATCTGGAGCACTGTTGGCTTCACTCCAGCTCTTCAGAATGTGCCTGGACCACGATCTCCCTGACTACTTCCTCCCTCCACCCCCACCTCATTATTGGCTTATTGGAGTTTTATGCTTCTTTTTCCCCATTTACTTAACTGGTTCTCGCTGATTCTGATGCCACCACCTGCAGACATTGTATGCCTCCGGGACTTGGATGGCATTGCCTGACACCCTGCAATTGCTCCCAGCTGTCCTGACTCTCTTGCTTGGCTATATGGCCCTTCTTCTGGATGGAGTCACCCGCTGCAGGTAGAGTCTGCATTGCTCACTGGCCAGAACATACAAGCACTGCGAGAGCTTCTCCTGCTGATCCTGCACCATGCTTAGCAGGGCAGCATTTTGTTGCACCCCAGCAGTCAGTGGATTCACCTGAAACTCTTGGCCACCATAGAGGAGTACTTCCATCATTAAGCACCTGGCTCTACCTTCCTTCAGGGAGCTCACATGGATGCGTCCTCTACTCCATTCGTGGCAATGATCCCCTTTAGTCAAGACTCCTTGATGGCAGATGTGGAGAATGCAGGCAACGCTAATGAGTTGTAGCAGGGCTACTGGTCCCTAGGGATATGTACTTACAGGATCAGTACCCAAGAACCCAGACCCACACAAGAAGTTAGCTTCACCAGCACTTTATTCCAGTCCAATGCTAAATCCTCAACCAGATACACAGATTACACTCAAGTCCATATAGCCAGGCATCTTACCCTCTGGCTATAGCTCTTGGTTACCCCAGGCAATCCCCTTTGCCACTTATAAGGTCTCTCTGGCCAGGCATAAGCTACTCCTGCAGCCAGAGATGCAGCAGACCTCTTCCTTCCCTCCACCAAGCACTGCTCAGCTTTTGTCGTCAGGACCAGCCTCACCACACCCTGGCTCTCATTAATCCCTTGTTTGACCCTTCATCCTGGGCTTCTTAAAGGGCCAGGTGCCTGATCAGCCTGTTTCTTGCTACACTTGGGCTAAAGAGGATTTAATGGCTGAGGAGCCTCATCCTATGCCTATTCTTGGCAGATTTGCTTAGAAAGGACACCAGACTGAGCATCTTCCAGTCCTAGAGAGTTGCTGTTTTTTAAGGTATTAGATACTTTAACTACAGATTATTAGTTTCTTAATCACTTTAGATCTTTCAGATAGATGTGTTGCATCAAAATTGAACTGTCCAGGAAAGCTCAGGGCCCATGGTGGGTAGATTATGTCACATGGAATTCAGGGATATTTTTTCTCTGTTTTATGTGACCACACATGAAATAGTTCTAGACACTATATTATCAGAACAATACTGATAAATTCAGGGTCATGCAAAGGAAAGGAAAAAAATATATCATAGAGCTTTTAAACCGATTTATAATGACACATGACAAGCATTCAGTATTTATTGTTCAACACTGATTATTAAAGAGAAAGAGAGAGATCATAAACTAACATTACAGTTATGAACATCAAAGACAGAGAGGCATTGTTTCAGTACAAGTTGATTCCAAAAGACACTAGTGGAAGCACTATTTTTGTGTAGGCAAAATTCCAGGAAATATATTCTAGGGAATAGAATGTGGCAATGGAGGGAAGAACTGTATGTTTATCTGTGTCTGTCCAATAACATACAAATCCCTATTGCCATCTTTGTTATGGAAATACATTTATTTGCTGATGATAATTATTCTGTTGTCCTAGATTTGGTTAGAAATCATACCAGCAACCTCACATACAGAAAATCACTAAGACTAAAGCTAAACCACATCTGCTGGTACCATGGCAGTCTTTATTCCAAAGTGTAACGAATGGGACACATGCAAACATATACCTATTGTACATCCAAAAGCCACAGGAAAATGTAGAAATTGTCCTTTTAGCGTCTTATGCCTCAAAAGCAGAGAAGAAAGTCTCTGGAAAAGGTTTGTTTATAATGAAAGCTAATACAGTAATTCATAAAGTGGTACAAAAGGCAAAGATTAACATTGGCCCTTTTTACACAGATGGTACCCACGCACGAACACCCAGAAATCTGGGTGTTCGTGTGTGGGTGTCTTGTCTTGTATTAACTCCGTGGCGAGTGGGTCGGTGTGCGTGCATGCTCTGTGTGTGTGCGATGGGTGGAGGCCAGCATGCACCCATCTACACCCTACCCACCGCACACGGACTAGCGCAAACATCCACGCACACACCCCTGTGCCACAGCCGATGTAAAAAAAGAGCCATTGTCTGAATCACGAAGTGACAGCCTTTCTCTTTCTCAGTTATAGTGTGGAGATGCTAAGTAGATTTCTTAACAAAAGCAGCATTGAGCTGTCTCCATTTGGCTCAGGCTAAACAAAGCCAAACTACTGTATTGGACTGATTTCAAATAGGCGTGTCCCTTGAGGCATATTTATGAAATGTACAGTATCTGACAGAAAGGCAATTAAACTAAGGCCCTGTGGCTTTGAGGGATGTTAAGTCTGTGCATTTGAAATGTGCTTGGCAACTCCTTTAACTTACTGTGCAGCTCGATATTGACAAGAATATTGTAACGTTAAGTACCCTTCAGAAAATTGCAAGGGGAGGAAATCTGTTCTCTTTGTAAATGGATACATAACCCTGCTGGAACCACTGCGTAACATACACTTCTGTTCTTGTGTCAACAACTTTAACTTCTATAGTAAGAATACTAGAGGAATTTGTAATAGAGTATAGGATATAGAATGAAAGAGTACTATTTGATACTGCTGGAAGTCAGACATTTAAAAAAGAAAAATCCTTTATCATACATAGTCTTTGTTTTTTCCTTTCTTACTGTTGTTATTAATTATTATTATTATTAACAAACATTTATATAGCGCCAGCAGTGTACATGGCACTTTACAAAGTAATAAAATAGACACGGTCCCTGCCCCTAGGGCTTACAATCTGAGCGACAGGAGCTGGGGGAGAGACATAGGAAGGGGAACAGAGGGAGAGACAAGGGGTCTAACATTCATGAAGATGCGAGGTCTCAAGTGCACGTACTTGGCTTGGTTACGATGAGAATGACAGCAGGCAGGTCCATGT
>QEPC01001717.1:3015197-3053108 GCA_003113815.1 Sphenodon punctatus | reverse complement strand
GGAGTAGAGAGATAGAGTTGAGTGTCATCAGCATAGAGGTGGTATTGGAAGCCATGGGAGGCAATGAGTTTGCCTAAGGATGAGGTATAGATCGAGAAGAGGAGAGGGCCAAGAACAGAGCCTTGAGGAACACCAACTGAGAGGGGGAAGGAGGAGGAGGTGGAGTTGGAGAGAGACACATTAAAGGAGCGGTCAGAGAGGTAGGAGGAGATTACTGAATCATTGAAAATGTCCACAACTGGAGATAGGACCGATGGGGTGTTCTGGGGCCTGGGTACGATATGACAAGTGCCTAACTGGTGCGTCCTGCACATATGATATAACGGATTGCAATATTTGGAGTTGGGAAGGCATTTCCCCTCATATCAGATTAGCAGGTGACACCAAGGGAAAAGCCACAGAAGACAGGTCCTGTCAGATTCCCCACCCACCCTGGTCAACAGGTTCGGCTGGTGGGGAGAGTAGGCCACACGATCTGCCTCCCCCCCACAAGGAAACCAGGCAGGCAGGCCACCGTCACAAATCCCACCATCTCTGGGGTGAGCTAAAGAGCTGTTCACACGGGCAGGTGCAGGTTAGAGCACAGGTGGCGTTTGACTGGTGTTGAAACCAACCGATTTTGCCATAGATTGGCTTTGAAGGACTATGGCTTGGCTAGGGTGGTGGCAAAGGAAACTCTCTTCTCCACTACCATAGCATCTGCAATGTCTTATCCAACTGAGTTGCTCTGGACAAAAGACTGGATTTGAGAAATGAATGACTGCATGAAATTTTTTGCCCTATTTATTCATAGCCTAAATTACAATAGAGGCTGTTTCTGGCTATAGAAATAACTTTCCGTGTAGATTTTTATCAATAAATTGCATTTCTAAATCAACACCATTTGTATATAGTAATCATTCACAAATTCAATTCCAAAGGCTGGACCATCCCAAGAGCTGACCTAAAGGAATAATACCCTACTATAATGTTCACCACATCATTACTTTCCAGTGCATGAGGATTAGCAGGCTCCACAGAGACACTGCATCTTGACCTTCCAGTCGGAATGGAAAGACATTTGACTTTCTCTCCCAAGTGCACCTAGCCGTGCAGCTAGATTGGTAGTCATCAGGGAGGATATATTGCACCAAATATAGACTGATTGCTTCACAATCAATATTAAGGAAAGGTTGCTCTGTGACTCATTGAAGAGACCAGGTTTCTGGCACTGAATCTGCTAACAGTATCTCAATTCTCTTTCCAGTTGGGGGGTGGGGTGGCAGTAGTCTTGGAACACTCTACTAACAGTAGCCCCAGAAAAGAATCCACACTTTTTGCTACATGTGGGAACTCTTGCCACAGGAGTTCATATGTGTTGCTATACATACCTTTGCTGTGGGTATAGATAGCATTTAAAGAAAGTGTCTCCAGCTCGGAAGTCTTACACGGATGGTGAGGAAGATTGACACCTAAACCACAGTCCCCCTTCCAGTTCAAAGGTCAGCACATCAATGACGATCCTTTTCAAATGGGCCGGCAGTGCGCGGGGGGGAGGGCGGGGGAAGGTGAGTGGAGGCTGTAGCGGGTGGGCAGTGTGTGGACGGCCCGTCACACAGACTCCCACCCACCTCCACCCATCTCCGTGCATGGAGCATCCACCATTAGTGCCTGTTGCTCTGTGTGTGGGCGATGGGTGGAGTGCAGGAGCACGCGTACACACACACACACACACACACAACCCACGCATGCACACAGGGGTGAGTGGGAGGGGCATTCATTCAAAAAGGGCCATTGTATTGCCCTTTACTGTAGGCAGATTGCATCGGGAGATGGACCAGGGATGTTCGACCTTACTGGTCCTTTTGGATCCCTTGGCTGCTTTTTACATGATTGATCATGGGCTGTTGGTGACTCACTTGTGGGACCGGGCAGGATTGGGTGGAATGGTTCCATTCCTATCTAGCCAGTAGGATTCAACTGGTGGTGCTGGGGGATAAGTCATCTTCCCCCTGTGACCTCTCATGTGGTGTCCTGCAAGGTTCTATTCTGTCCCCACTCTTGTTCAACATGTGCATGCAGCCATTAGGTGAGGTCATGAGGCGATTTGGAGTGAGTTGTCATCAATATGCAGATGACACTCAGCTGTACCTCTCATTTTCATCAGACCCAGGCCCGACAGTCTCTGTGCTTTCCCAATATTTGACAGCTGTGGGGGACAGGATGAGGCAGAACTGACTGAAGCTGAATCCTGACAAGATGGAGGTAATGTTGGTGGGGAGAGCGGTGGGTGCGACTCCCCCCATCATGGATGGGGTTTGTCCCCCACTGGTCTCCCAGACGTGGAGTCTAGGGGTGGAGATGGTGATGAAGAGGGCTTTCTGCCAGTTACATCTCATTCGGTGGCTTCGTCCTTATGTCTCAGACTCCGACCTGACCACTATCATTCATGCTTTTGTTACCTCAAGACTGGACTACTGCAACGTGCTCTACGTAGGGCTACCCCTGGTGATGGTCCGGAGGTTGCAGCTGGTGCAGAATGCGGCAGCCTGGCTCCTTATGGTGTTGGGTCACTGGGAGCACATTACACCAGTGCTTCATTCTCTTCACTGGCTGTCTATTTTCTTCCGGGCCCAATTCAAGGTGTTGGTTCTCACCTTGAAAGCCCTACACGGCCTCGGCCCGACCTATCTGTGGGACCGCCTCACTCCCCGGGCCCTCAATCAGCCCCTGCAGTCCACTGGGGACGCCTTCTTGGAGAGGGCATTCTCGGTGAGGGCTATATTCTTGGAGAGGGCTATATGCAGAGGGCATTCTCAGTGGCCACACCTTGGCTGTGGAACTCCCTCCCACAGGAGGCTCACCTGGCCCCAGACCATCTGACTTTTCATTGGGCTTGTAAAACCTGACTGTTCCACCAGACATTTGGTGGCGAGGATGGGATTTGGGGGGCGGGGGGGGAGTCAAGGCATGAAATTTCTGGTTGCCAAGTCACCATCGGCAACCAGAAAATGAGGGCTGGCAACCTGCCCTTAACGCGGCTGGGTTTTTGGGGGGTTTTTTTGCGACTAGATTATTATTATTTTTGCTTCCCCTTTAATCCGTGCGATGCCGTCTTTTGGCCAAGGGGAGGGGGGGAGGGAAAGCGCAGCGGAGCCCCTCCCCCACTGCTGATACATGCGTGTGGTGATGGAGGTGGAGCGAGGCAGTGAGCGGAGCTGAAGGAGGATCAAGAAGCCGACGGTGGAGAAGCTGAACTGGAAGCAGCACACAGCGTGAAGCAAAGCAAGGCAGGTTGGTTAGTTAGGCTGGAGGGGGTGGCGGAGGTTAGAGGCTGGGGAGTGGAGAAGGGAGGGGGTTGCTGCTGCTTCCTCCTGGATAGGAAGGGGAAACCTCCTGGTGCGAGGGTGGGGCACGCCCTCCGCGGGACACACAAGGAAACTGCTGCGGCTCTGCATGTGGTTTTTTGGGAGGGTGAGCTGACAGGGCTCGGCTTTCTTTGATTCAATTATATTACTTGTCTTGCCTATAGTGTACATGCTTAACAATAACCTGTTTTTTTAAAAAAAAGACTTTTGCAACTGTCTGCAAAATTTCCAGTTACAACTTACAAGTGTCTGTTGCTGTTCGTTCTATCTTTTGTGGCAACCAAGAAAATGTTTTGGCTACTAGACTTGGATTTGAAATTTCATGCCCTGGAGGGATTGTTTTAGGTTTATATTTTTATTGTTTCCCCCTAAAGTGGTTTTATATTTGTATTTTCTATGTTTTATATTTTTGTTTTAAATTGTAAGCTGCCCTGAGCTGCTTTGCAGAAGGGGCGGGGTATAAAACTGTATAATAAATAAATATAAATAAGTTCACATCTACCATTAATGACTGGTTGTTCCAATAGTTGCCCATTAAAGCATTTTATTTTTCCATGCTTTTTTGCAACTACAGGCAAACTAGAAAGTAAACGGAAATATGAGGTCACAAAAAATGATGATGGCGGCAATTATCCTGCTTGATGCAGAAAAAGTCTTTGACAGGACGGAAATTGGTTGCCTCACACAGATCATGGCTAGAATGGGCTTCGTAGGCCCCTTCATTAATTGGGTGAAGGCAATTTACAAAGAGCCAAAATCTAAATTAATAACTCCCATTCGGAAATGTTTAATCTTGGTAGGGGAACGAGGCAAGGATGCCCCCTATCCCCATTTTGTTTGACTTAATGTTGGAAGTCCTAGCTCTCGCAATAGGACAGGAGGAACAAATAAAGGGTATTCACATTGGAAAACAGGAACATAAAATTGCAATGTTCACAAATGACAGTCCTGTTCATAGGGGACCCAGTAACTCTACCCCACTGCTCTTGCAATTGATACAAAGATTTGGCATTATCTCAGGTTATAAAGTAAATACCTCAAAATCATATGCGCTAATATATGACAAAAACGACAGACAAAAAGAGGAAATAAAAAAGGTGCTACCCTTCCCCGAAGAGAAGCAGGCAGTCAAATACTTGGGGGTTGTACTACCTACGCAATTAGAACAGCTCTATAAAGTAAATTTTGCAAACCTACTGCAGGAGCTAACTTTAGAGGCAGCTGAGTGGAGATCACTGCCATGCTCATGGCTGGGCAGGGTGAACTGGTTCAAAATGATAATCCTTCCCAAAATCATATATAAACTGCTAGCATTGCCCATTCACCTACCAGAATCCTTCTTCAGAGCCTGCGACAAGCTCGCGGTGGAAATAATTTGGAAAGGGCACAAACCTAGAGTCAATAGACAAATCTTAATGAGGACTAAAGAGAAAGGGGGGATTAACCTCCCAGACGTAAGGCTGTACCACAAGGCAGCAACACTGGGAGCTCTTAATATATGGTACCACCAACCAGAATCAGTGAAATGGGCTGAGATAGAGAAGAACAACCTGTCTAGACATAGTTTGAAATATATAATTGCAGATGAAGGGACCCCAAATAAGAAAATGTGGGGAAAGCACCCATTTGCATGGATAACCTGACTGAATTGGCAGAAAACAATTAAAAAAGTTAAGATAGACAAAAATCAGTTCCCTTACTCACCTATAGACCTACTTTGTTTCCAGAAGTTCCAGCAAGCCAAAAACCTCAGAGAAAAATTGCGGGGAAAGGGTTAACAAAAATCAACCAAGTATTAGAAGGAAAAGAGGTGATGAAAAGGAGGATTTGGGGGAAAATTGGAGATAAAGTGGAAATGATGGGCTACCTGCAACTTAAACACACAATAACTAAAGTAAAAAAGGGTGAAAATTACGCTAGGGATCCCACGATACTGGAACGAATTCTTTTTGAAAGAGCGGCAATGAAAGGAAGGCTAGCCCATATTTATAAAGCACTAAAAGAGCTATGGTACCTCAAGGGGTTCACTTACATACAAAAGTGAAAACACAACTTGGGTGTAGAATGGTCAGAGAAGGAGGAAGCCCAAATCATTAACTATATGCATACTAGTGCACACTCACTGGAGATTAAGGAATGTCAAATAAAGTTGCTGACAAGGTATTATTTGACCCCGATGCAATTTAAGCACATAAATAGAAATGACAAAGGGATATATTGGCGAGGGTGCGGGGAGGATGGAACTTACGTGCACTGTTGATGGGACTGCATATGAATAAGTCCGCAGTGGAGATGCGTTTGGAAGAAAATGCAAGAGATGACAAAAGTGACAATTCCTTTTTGCCCAGAAATAGGCCTTCTGGGTTTGTTCCCGGAAGCAAAAGTGCTGCAGAATCACATAGACTCTTGCTCTGCATTCATTCAGGCAGCAAAAAAAGTCATTGCCTTGCATTGGAAAGAGAATAGAGAACTCACCGAAGGCGAATGGATAAACAGACGTTTGTACCATCTAACCATGGAAAAGATAGCAGTCGCTCTGCTAGATAAAAAAAAAGAGGCATATACAGCAAAGTGGTACCCTTGTGTCTGCACTATGAACAAAACAGACTTACCAGAAGATGAACGAGCTTTCCTGTTTGATTACTACATTTAAAAAGTTAGAGAAAATAAGACTCATACCTGAATCCATGAGTTTGGAGCGTTTGGTTTGTATATGGATGGAAGAAATGTACCGGTAGATATTCCATTGCATTGTAAAATGTATAACCATTCGTAAAACAATTAATAAATAAAATTTACATTTTTAAAAAATGGCATTTTTGAACCCCACCTTTACAAGGAAATGGTCCAGTGTTGCATGTTAACCCGATATCTCAAACCCAGTGAGATTCACAGCTGCACTTAAAAATGTCTACATACATGTGTATTTTCATTGCAAACATGCCATTGCATGGACAAATTGGGCCTCCACCTATGAAACAGCAAGATGAACAGCTGACTACTTTGTAGGTACCAAGTTTGCACATGAAATCATAATGCAATCATCCAAAAATGTTCTTGTACTTGTACTTCTCCAACTGAAAGATCAGGGTGGGTGGGTGTTCCTAACACTTTGCACACAGCCCACGGACTCCTGCCCCTAGCCAGGGATAACTTGCTGTTTCTGGTTATGGGAATTTTGTAAGATTCCAGCATGTAGTCCTATTATTTAGTATAATTAGTGGACTTCTGATTTTAAATCTGGAAAAGACACATGAAGATGAAAGTGTATAAATTATAGAAATATATGGTTAGATTTCTGCTAAGCCATAACATGGGCATTTTGCTGCTTCTTAACAGCTAGTAGTTCGGGGCTACAGTAATAGTTATTTATTTATTTATTTAAACTTCTAAGCCTCCCTTCCCATAATGGCTCAGGGCTGCTTACGGTTCATAAAAAAATATCCTAAAACATATTTTAAGAACTCCAGTTCCTGCCCAGGAACCCTACTCCTAAAAAAAAAAAGCCACCCTCCCCAAACTTTCCTTAACCCTCCCCCGCACAATCCACACATAACCTCCCAAACCACCCAAATCCCTGCCTGCCAAATGCCTTACCAAACACAAAGAACCTCCAGAGAAAGGGAGTTCCATAGAATTTGGGACAGCGACGGAGATTTCTCCTCTGTGCACCCCCATCTCCTGGACAAGAGTAACCACAGGTAGGTACTCCCGGCTGATGGCAGGGGCTGTAACGGAGCATGGTAGGACTGGTGGTCTTTTAGATATGTTGGGCCCAGGCCGTTTAGGGCTTTAAATGTCAAAACCAGCATCTTGAATTGTGCTTGGAAAGCTATAGGAGCCAGTTCAGACTCCAGAGCACTGGTGTAATGTGCTCCTGGTGACCCATCCCAAAACGAGTCAGGCTGCCACATTCTGCACCAGCTGCAGCTTCTGAACAGTCAAGGGAGCCCCACATCGTGGATATTGCACTAGTCTAGCCTTAAAGTGATGAAAGCACAGACGACAGTGGCAAGGTCTGAATCAGAAAGAAAAGGCCACAGCCTTTATGGTCTCTGCAAATGGATACTTGGGTGCATGGTTAGTTACTAATGAGGTCAAACGAGGCAGCCTGTTTATTGAACTTCCAGGTCCCATTTCACTAAAGTCTAATAACAGTGATTATTTCTAATCACGGGGATTGCTGCCGCTATAGGTTAGGCTTTTCACTTGTCAGGAGACACCAGACGTTGCTTGATCAACACTGTGCATTGTGATTGATGCTATGCATCATTCCTTGTGATATTTAATAATTTGAAGTGATTCATTTGGACTTATCAGTATTTTTAGGAGAGCAAACATTAATTTAAAAATATTTTTTACAGAAAGTCACAGAACTGAGCCCTCATTCTGAAGTTTTCCATTTCAAAGTCAGGGTGTTTGAATAGACCTAGACTATTAAAGGCCCAAAAGTATAGTCTAGCGAAGGCTATAAATCAAGTCAATTAGTTGTGATTTCCCCTTCCTGAAGCCACATTGATGTCTTTAATTATGCAGTGCTTTTCCAGCAATTCCAACAACAGCTCTTTGTAGCAGTTTAAAACCTGCCATTCATAAGCATTTTGTGCCATTTATATATATTTTCCAAACATTATAGTTTTTAAAGAAAAAAGCCTTTTAATGTTATGCACTTTTTGCCACTTCAGACATCTCTCTCCCTCCTACTCTCTCTATAAAAATACGTATAAATTACTAATCCCATAGTATAAATACCCAAGCAAAAAATCAAGCCAAGCTTTAACTTAGTTCTATTTAATACCATTTGATCCAAAACAGGGCAAAGATAGCAAGAACCCTGATTTTTGTCTGTGATTTTGTTTCATGTTTTTCTCATTCTTAAAACAATCCTTTGTGAGCTTATATCAGTAACTGGGGAGAATGAGTGGGATAAAAAACATAGGAAGAGACAAATTTGTTATGGCTGGGTTGCAATGAGACCAGAACTGAAATTAAATTCCTGAACAGATAATGGTCCTTGTGCCAGCAGCATACTGCTTTGAGAATTAAGCTGAGGAGTTTTTTCTGAGATAGCAAAATAATATACACATTGCTAAAACGCCCCACCATAAAGAGACACAAACAATTCAGTGTCAATTTTACAGTCAATAAAGTTTCAGTTGTACTATTATCTGGGGGGAAAGACCTGAAGTTCTTATTCGGGCAAAACTCCTTGGCATAAAGTGAGAATTTCACTGAAGTAAAAAACAGCTCAGGGACTTCTGGATTAATACATACTCACCCCCTCACCCAGTTCTATTGAAACACCACTGACATGCCTACACAATGAAGTTCACATTATTTTAATAATGTGGTTTGGTAACAAAGGTCTCATATGCCTCTCTTTATTACTACTTTTCCTAGACTGGTTCTCTTGCTTCCCGAGCTGCTAATGCTGAAAATACTGTGTAGCCCTGAGACTCTAGGGGTTTGAAAGGCAGAGAAGGAGCACTGTGCACTGTTCAGTACCAACTCCCTCATCCAATTAGGGTGGTAATAATGACAAGCTGCAAGTCTGACAGCAGTCTCAATTGGCATCCTATGCTAACAGGGTGGTACCCACAGAAACCTTAAGGGTACTGGTACTGAAAGATAGAGAATATTTCTGATGTGGGCAGGAGATAAAGGCTGTGGCAGGGGGTCTTCCGGGGCCACACGGGGGCACTGGGGTGTCAATAGGGGAATTAGCAAACCCCGCTAGCTAGCCCTCAACCTGGCTGTATCCCTCCTAAGAAGGGGGTGCACTCACACAGGAATCAACACTGCCCAAGTCACTGACGTATTTATTACACCACACAGTTCCACTGTACCTCTAGCTTGCCGGCTCAGTCGCCTTGCACCCTGTAGGCCCAGTCAAGTCTCTCCCTACTCAGCAGTAGTCAGGTGTGATAATCCTGCATCCACATCCATAGCAAACACCCCCAAAGTCAACAACATCCAGGCCAGCAAGGTCCTGGCTCACAGTAAGCCTTCCCCAAGCAGGAGGCGCCCTCCTGGGCAGAGCCTTCCCCAATACGTGGGTCCACTCCTTCTTGGCTCTGGTTCTCCTAGTCTTCTGAACCCTGGAGAGCATAAAGTGGCTAGATAGCTTATAGGTTTCTTCCTGGACGATGTTGCCTCCTTGGCTTCCAGGCAGAGTCTGACTAATTTCCACCCCACTCAGCCTTCCTCTTATACAGGCAGAGTGGGCATGGTCAGGCTTCCACTCCTGAGCCTTAAAGGGCCAGTGTCCTGCCCACTCTGTGTCAAGGTTTCTCAGCCTGTTTCTTTCTCAGGCTGGTTTCTTGGCATGGGCTCGCTTCTCCATGCCCATGTGCATAGCCCACTGGCTGGCACCCTCAGCCCCCTCTTATGGTGCTTTTATACGATCCCGCTCACAAGCGGGATCGTTAAGTGCCGGCATATCCCCCCCGCCTTCCTCTGTAGGCCATGTCTGATGATCAGAAGAGCATCAGACATGGCGTTGAGTCTTTGTACGCATGCGCGCCCTTCTGCGTCGGAGGGGGCAGGATCGCCTGCCTGGTCTGGCGCGGGGGAAGATCCGGCTGCAATGTAAGTTAGCCGTTTAAACGAGCGCCAAGAAATGCAGCTGATCAAAGTATCAGCTGCGTTTCTTGTCTCGTTTAAAAGCCCCCTTAAAGGGGCAACAGCCATACAGGGCTGCTCCCTGCTACAAGGACCCTGTCCAAAGTGCCAGTGTGGGCCCCCTCCTAAGCTAGGAATGTTTGATGGTCATCGTTGTTCAAGAAAGTGTGACACAATATACCCTCCAACAGAACCCTTTTGCCTGGTACATTAACAAGTTTTATTATCTTGTACCAGACACCCAGCAATATAAGGCTTGTATTGGGTTCAGCAAACAATGGGGGTCATTAGCACCTCATTAATCCAGCTGGAGAAAGAGCTGTCTGACTCACTGCCTTGGCTGCTGTTATTGTTTGTTTATTGCTATGGAAGGGGATGGGGCACCTTTTCTCACTTCAAGGAGCTTGGGATAAGCACTGCTATCAACGAACAAACAAAGGTAACACCTAGGCAGGGGGAGCTGTGTGCCTGGGATCAAGACAAAAGCTTTTAAAAAAAAAAGTAGGATGGGTGTGAATGTGTTTCTGAGACGTGATTCTATAAAATGCTGAAAGGGACTTCACTGCTTCCACCATGATCCTCTGAGTAACTTTAGAACTAAAACTTTAGAGCCAAAGTCAACGTACACATTTAAGAATTCTGACTTTTTAATAAGTTGTGTTTTAATGAAAACCATCAGTCCTGCACTTACAAACATATGGGTACACAGAAGGCGTTTGTAGACAAGTGCCTCCCCCACCCATCATGCATGTTGCAGGGCTGCATTGGCACCCTATGCGGCCCTGAAACATGCATGACAGGTGGGTGGGTAACGGGTGGGGAGGCCTCACACAGACATCCTTTTTTCCAGCTCAGCCCTAGAGTAGGTTATTACAAATTTTCATAAACACATACAAATGTATGCAAATTAAAGGTGGCGTGAAGTGTACCAATTTCTCTCTATCAAATGCTGGAGGGTATGAGCCTTTAAGGACGGCATATAAATTTAAATAAATAAAAATGTATTTCCTTTTGAGTGGGATGGGACTCCTTTCCCACCAGCTCACCATGAGGTCCTCTCTTGGTGTTGCATACCCAGTCTGACTCACCATTTTGGCCCCAGAGGACTGGGGCCTGATGCTCTGCCCCCACCCTGCCATCACTCTCTGTCATGAAGTTAATTTTCAATTGCCACAAGCCCAAGGTAGTGGGGAGGAGGACATTCTACACAGGCTGTGGCTTCAAACCTACTGAACAACATTATGGGCCATTCCTGGCTCGGCCAGCACCAGAAAGAGGTGCCTTGCTTGAACCAGGATGTGGCCAACCAAAAGGCAAAGAGGGTCGAAGCCAGTGCTGGCTTCCATCTGGCCATCAACGATCTTAGAGGTGGGGCTGAAGGTATGTTGATGTGTGTGTCATGGAGTAACATAGGGTCACACACGTGTGATACTGGTTGTCACGGGTTGGAGGGTCTTCACCCCCACTTTATCGGGTTTGAGTGACTCAGTTTCCCTCGTGTACAGCCCACTTGAATCAGTTTTTCTAATTCAAGTCTGCCGCAGGGACAACCCCTTTGTCACCCAAGGGCCCGATCCTTCCCGTTTACAGAATCTTTAATCTCTGGGTTCGCAAGAGCTTGAAAGTCCTTGTTGCTCACTTGTGTTCCAATGTTAGACACAGACACTTCTTCATAAAGATAAGAAGTCAGTTTATTGATTACATAAGCAAGGTAATTGATACAGAGTGGTTACTAGAAATCAAAGGCAAATATAACGCATTCCTATATCTATACTGGTTGAGTTCCTAAATAAGAATCTTACCCTACAAAGGTCCATAAGTTCTCAGTCCTTGATGTAAGCGACTGGGTCTTCAGTCTTAGAGTTGCTAGAAAGCAAAGTCCTGGTCTCAGTCCATAGTTCAGTCCATAGTCTCAGTCCATAGTTCCCTGATCACCTGGTCCATAGTTCCCCGATCACCTGGAGGTCCATACTTCCCCGATCGCCTGGAGGTGTGGTGCATCTTTGCTTTTTTAACTAATTGCAAATCCCTTCAGACAAGAGCCAAATAATCTGTTTTGTACAACATCAAGCACACTCTCAGCAGTCATGAATATGTTTCTTGTGTGTATAAAAATATAAATATAGTAATCATTCTGAGTATTTTATTCACCTAGCTACGCTTATGATATATAGACATATGTAGCTTGCTATAAAGCCAGGTGTAAACCAAATTATTTACAGGCATTTAAATTAAAACATCTGCATGCAGTAGTCAGCAAGTCTGTAATATCTGTCCATATTTTAACGTGTAACTACTGGCTAACCAAAAATACAAGTCTGCAGCTGATTTAACCCTACTCATAATTCATCAATGGACAGACATAACCATTTTGAGAATAGAAGTAAATATAGCCTTGCTATCTGTGTTGGTCATAATTTGTTGACAGCACAAATAGGGTTCAGTTCTTCAAAATGCTCAGTGTACTCTGCTCCAACTAATTTTAATTTTTAGTTGAGGATGCTTAGCACCTTTCTGTGCTCAGGACTAAGCGAATAGCGGGGGGGGAAGCATCTCATCTTTTTCATATTTAAAATTCTATGCCAGAAGAGAGATTTCTTTTTTAGCAAAAGCTGCTTCTCTCAATAATTAATGTTCTACTCCTAATTGAAATCATTAGCTATCTATACACCACATGCTTCAAATTGAAATCAATGAGTGAACCTAAAAACACAGCAGTATGGAATCTTCACCTTCTCTTGGAGCAGTAAAATCACCTTTGATGTTGTGGTTTCTTGAATCATATTGCTCTATAGCAGAGGTGCTCAAAACATCAAGGGCTGAGGAGAGGAGCGGAGGAGTAGGAGGAGACCATCAGAAGGAGGAGGAGGTTTAGGTGAGGCATGTTGTGGCTATAGTGGAGTGGTGTTTGTGGAGAGGAGAGGAGAGGTCAGGTGTGGTGGGCTGAAGAGAGGAGCGGAGGATGTCTTCTGAGTCTCCTAAGAAAAAGAGCAAGACATATCATTCCCACATGGTGTGGGAAGAGGAATATTTTATCACAATGTCGAAAACAAAATCTGTCTGTCTCATCTGCAATTTTGCTGCTGCAATCCCCAAGAAAGGCAACCTTGAGAGGCATTTTCTGACAAATCATGGCAGCTACAATTCAGAATTTCCCCCAAAATCAGAGTTGAGAAAGAATAGGGTTAAAAACATTAAATCCAAGCTCTCAGCACAACAGTCTGTCTTCACGGCACACCCGGATAAATCAAAGACAGCGACAACTACCTCATTTCATCCTTGCCATGTTCTTCTGAAACACAAAAAACCTTTTGATGATGGCGAGGCATGGAAAGAAGGATTCATGGCAGCAGCAGATTCACTTTTCTCTAATTTTAAAAACCAAAATGAAACCATTTCTGCAACCAAATATATGACGATGTCAAGGAGCACTGTAACACAATGATGCGCGACAATGAGCGGTGATCTGCAAAATCAGCTAACAAAAGACATTGGTGTCTGCGCCTACTTTTCCCTACAACTTGATGAGTTCACCGATGTCAGTGACACATCTCAACTTTGTATCTATGTCCGGATTATTTTCAACAACCTGACTGCCAAAGAGGAGCTTCCCACTATACTAGCACTGAAGGGAAGAACGCGCGGAGAAGACATTTATCATGCTTTCAAGGACATCATTGGGGTCAATAAAGTACCAATATACAAGCTTGTTTCAGTCACAATAGATGGAGCACCATTGATGACCGGGAAGACAAATGGATTCATCGCGCATTGCAAAGCGGACCAAGTTTTCCTGATTTTTCAAAGCTACCACTGTATCTTGCGTCATCAACATGCTTTATGTGGGAAAATCCTGGTCATGAAGGATGTAATGGACATTGCGTTGATGATCGTTTGTTGTATCCGGGCCAGACGTTTGCAGAGGAGACTTTTAGGTCTCAACTGCAAGAGGCCAAGGCCAAACATACAGAACTATTACTGTATACAGATGTCAGATGGCTTAGCAGAGGAAAGTTTTTGCAGCATTTCTGGGAACTGTTGCCAGAAATCAAAGAGTTTCGAGGGAACAGAGGCGATGAGTATGAGCAGCTGGAAGATGAAACTTGGCTGCTAGATCTGGCATTCTTGACAGAACTTGTTACCAAACTAAATAACATGAACGTCAAACTTCAAGGAAAAGGTAAAACAATTATAGAAGTGATCGGGTCAGTAAATGCTTTCAAACAAACACTTCAGCTACATAACCACCAGCTGAAACACACTGAACCGAAGAGTTTCCAAAATATTGCTTCTGAGTCACGGCAGCAGAATAAGGAGCTATCCAGCAGTGACACTGGACGATACACAGTGCACTTTGATGACGTTATTTCAGAGTTTGATTGGCGATTCAAAGATTTTGATGTGCTAGAACCTGTGGCAACATATCTGAGCTACCCCTTTAGAACAGATACTGATGTCGAAGAAATATAATCAAAAATAGCATCGACTTTTTGTTTGGACATGACTGAAATCGAGAATGAGATGCTTAAAATTCTATACTATAGAGCAGGGATGGGAAACCTTTTCTGTCCTGGGGGCCACGTTGAAAATCAGTACAAGCTCTGAAGGCCACATAGAGGTTTGGGGCAGGGGTGCTTAATGGGTATATACAGGAAAAGGAGAGCCCAGATCATGGATCTGTCCTGTGGATCTGTCCCCTACCCTTCTGTACATGCCCACTTCTCTGCTCCCTTATTATGAGCTCAGCTTTTCAGTGCCTGGGGGTAGAACTGGATCCAGTGGCCAGATCCAGGCACTGGAAAGGGGCCACATAAAAACGTGTTGAGAGACGCATTTGGCCCCTGGGCCTGAGGTTCCCCAATAGAGTAGTCTATAGTATCACAGCAATAGGAATTATTTCCATACACTTGTGTCCAGTGAAATGTCTGAGTGTCACATCTGCATTTAGTCACCTACAACCAGAGTGTATTGTGTCATACCATACACTTTTCCATCACCCATGTTATCACTAGAGTCAGGTGGGGGAAATGCCAGTTTGCTAAAGCCATTTTATAGTGTGATCCCTGGAAAGACCAAATCAGCAGTAACTGTTAGTGCAGAATTTTGCTCTTAGTGCATTTGATTTGCACAAATTCACACCTCATAAAGTCAGCTTGAATAGTCAGATTCACACAGATATCTCAAACCTGAAATTTGGGTGCATCCCAACAAAGGGTGTTAACACACAGGCAGGGAGCCCACCAGGCTCTGAAGCTGCTTCGTGCCTCCCCACAAACCCACAACCCTGCAAGGACCCCAGCAGACTGGCCGGAGGCTCCCCCAGCTGCAGTCTGCCTGCATGTCACCCTCCTCCTCCACCGCCATAGAGTTGTGGTTGCTCCTGTGACCGCTCTAGACTGTGACTGGAACTCTATGGTGGTGATACCATTGGGACCGGTGCTGTTTAATGTATTCATTAATGATTTGGAAAAGGGTGTAAAGAGTGAGGTGATCAAATTTGCAGACGACACCAACTTATTCAAGGTAGTTAAAACATGAGCAGACTGTGGGGAACTGCAACGGGATCTTACAACACTGGGTGCCTGGGCATCTAAATGGCAAATGAGATTTAACGTGGACAAGTGCAAAGTGATGTATGTAGGGAAAAATAATCCAAACCATGCGTACACAATGCTGGGTACTAAGCTAGGAGTTACCACTCAGGAAACGGATCTTGGGGTGGTTATGGACAATACAATGAAATCCACAGCGCAGTGCGCATCAGAGGTCAAAAAAGCAAACAGAATGTTAGGAATTATTTGGAAGGGGATAGANGTTCCACACCACTCATGATTTTATAGACCTCTATCATATCTCCTCTCAGTCATCTCTTCTCTAAACTGAAGAGCCCCAACTTACCAAGCCTCTCCTCATATGGGATCCCTTCTTTGCCCTTGATTATTTTTGTTGCCCTTCTCTGTTGTTTAATGTACTGATTAATGATCAGGAAAGGGGAGTACGGTGATCAAATCTGCAGATGACACCAAGTTATTCAAGGTAGTTAAAACACAAGCAGCCTGAAGAATTGCAGGGGGAACGTGCAAGACTGGGTGACTGGACATCTAAATGGCAGACGAAATTTACTGTGGACAAGTGCAAAGTGATACATATAGAGAAAAACAATCCAAACTATACGTATGCAATGTTGAGTTCTAAATTAGGAGTTACCACTCAGGAAAAGGACCTTGGCGTCATTGTGGACAATACATTGAAATCCTCAGCTCAGTGTGCAGCAGCTGCCAAAAAAGCAAACAGGATGTTAGAAATTATTTATAAAGGGATAGAGAATAAAACTGAAAATATCATAAGTCTATGGTGTGACCGCACCTTGAATATTGCGTGCAGTTCTGGTCTCCCCAACTCAAAAAAGATATTGTTGAAATAGAAAAGGTACAGAGAAGGTCAACAAAAATTATAAGAGGTATGGAATGGCTCCCCTACAAAAAGAGGCTGGATAGGCTGGGGCTCTTCAGCTTGGAGAAGAGACAGCAAAGGGGATATGATAGAAGTTTATAAAATCATGAGTGGTGTGGAACAAGTTAATAGGAAATGCTTATTTACCCTCTCAAATAGTACTGGAACTAAAGGACACTCCATGAAATCAAGAGGTAGCAGATTTAAAACAAATAAGAGAAAGTATTTTTTGCACTCAATGCACAATTAGGTTGTGGAATTTGTTGCCAGAGGACGTGGTCAGGGCCGGTAGTATAGTTGGGTTTTAAAAAGGATTGGACAAGTTTCCGGAGGACTGATCCATTAGCAGCTTTCAAACTGTATGTTTAAAAAGTTCAGAATGTGTTTCTCATTTTCCAGATGCCATGATCAGGACTTCTATTAGTCTTGAAAGTCTGAGAAACCTTTTCAATGACTGTCCATTATGCTGATGATTCAGTTTAGAAATGGGCACAACTCTGTTTGATGTCAGCAGGTGAGGACTGCACCCCGTCTGTTTTAGCTAGGTCTAGGAAGTACCTCACTGCACCTATCCACAATATGGTATGTACTTGATTTAAGTATTTTTTCTTCAACCCCCTCTCCTGTGGGGTCACGCAGAGTTCCATCCTGTCTCCGCCTGTTTGACGTGTATCTAAGGCTGCTGGGTGAGATTGTGCAGAGATTTGGGATGTGCTGCCATCAACATGCAGACACGCAAATCTATTTATCTTTTTCATCTGACCCAGGACCTGCAGCCTCGGTGCTTACTCAGTGCCTGGCTGCCATAGGGGACCGTGGCAAATTTATTAGGTTGAGGGTGAACCAGCTGAAGTTGAATCCAGACAAGACTGAAGCGATGTTGGTTGGTCAGCCCTGTGACCCAAGGGGGATTTGGACATCCATCTTTGATGGGGTACAGCCTCCCCTGGTTACTCAGATTCATAGTCTTGGAATGCTCCTGGATCCTGAGCTGCATCTGGAATATCAGGTTGTGGCGGTAGCCAGGAATGCCTTTCACCAACTCCATCTGATGAGGAGGCTGCATCCTTTTCTTTCAGATAGGATCTGGCCACCATCATCCGTGCCTTCCTTACCTCAAGGCTAGACTACTGCAACGTGCTCTGCGTGGGGCTACCCTTGAAGGCTGTTCAGGGACTGTAGCATGTGCAGAACGCGGTGCCCCACTTTTTGACAGGTGGGTTGCCAAAGCACGTAACACCAGTGCTTCAGAGTCTGCACTGGCTGCCAGTAGCATTCTGGAATTCACGGTGCCGGTTTTGACCTATAAAACCCTAAGCGGCCTGAGCCCTACATAGCTAAAGGACCACATTCCCCCTTATGTCCCTCTGCAGCCTCTAAGATCAGCCGATAGCACCCCTTTGCAAGTTCCATCATTGGCCCAGGTCCCGGGCACATAGAGAGATGTTCTTGGTGTCTGCTGCACAGCTTTGGAACTCCCTTCCCCTGGACATTCGCCTAAGCCCTAGTTTGAGTGTCTTCTGAAGGCAGCGTAAGTCCT
Source organism: Sphenodon punctatus (assembly GCA_003113815.1). Classification (NCBI taxonomy): domain Eukaryota; kingdom Metazoa; phylum Chordata; class Lepidosauria; order Sphenodontia; family Sphenodontidae; genus Sphenodon; species Sphenodon punctatus. The sequence goes on along the minus strand of QEPC01001717.1, from coordinate 3,035,147 downwards.
ATTTATTCAACCAGGCACGTAACAGGCAGGGGTAGATCATGGGCGGAAGGGAGGGGTGTATTAGTTTAATGGGGGTTATTGTCTATCTTGATGTTGTAAGTCGCCCTGTGTCTTAGGAGTTGGGGTGGGGTAAAAATCTAAATAAAGAAATAAAATAAATATTAGGTGCACATATTTGGAATAGATTTTCAGACCTTTAAGTGACGTTCCACGGCTAATGTTCACCCCTTAGAATTTTCTAATTAAGTTATGCATTACTTGTGATGATAAAAGGGCCTCCCCATTGTCCAAATCTAGCTAGATGCAGAGAATTTGAGATGTATAATTCAGAGAATGAATTTTCAGAATAAATAATTTAAATGTAGCAATCAGTAACTGACTACAGGAGAGGATTGTCCCCACCTTAAACTCCAGTAAAGCCTGTCTTGAGCCTGCTCTCTCTCGGGTTCCTGAGGTGTCAGAACTGGACTCCTAAGCTCAGGCTTTTCCAGCCTGTCAGCAGCTGAATCCTCCTGTATGGAGAAAAGCTCTTCCCTCTCCAACTGGCCCTTGTGGTCACATGCGCCAGTCCCTGAGAATGGGAGAGACAAAGCTCAGGTCCTCTCCCTTCAGCCACCTCCTACAGACTGAGTTTTTAGTCCTTTTATCACAGCTTGCTCACCCACATCTACACACCTGAGCCCAATCAGCCTTTGTTTAGACTGTTTCTCATGGTTTTAAAGGGCCCACAGTCCTTTTCCTGCTGTCCATCTTAAACCACCCTTCTGGTTTTGACCTGGAGTCTCAAGGGTTTGGTGCACCATTTCTAGGCTCTGGGGTTATCAAGGAAAGCCCAGTTTTTTTTAATTATTTATTTATTTATTTTTAGGGAGACAGGACCATATCAGAAAAGAGCGGGGCAAAGTGTTTCTCCCACCCCATTCTTGACATGGTCTCCTCCTCCGAGGAGCATTGTGGTATCTTGGCACTCTGAAGAGGCTGTGGCCATGTCATAAAGTGATGGGAGAATTCCTTTACCCAGCTCCTTTCTGGCATGGCCCTCCCCGTGCAGACCAGATCTTCAGAGAAGGTGGTGACCTCAGTGAATCAATTTGCTGGGATATTTGTGTGACCAAGTTGCACTTTGAAATAATGACTCCTTAGCTACCCTAATGTGAGCATCTTTCAATCCCTAGAAAACAGGGGACAGTTTCATCCAATAATAAGGGAGGAGGGGGGGGGCCGCAGACTTGACTCTTAATTTTTCATACCCCTCCCCCTGTTCTCCCTGGAATGTTTGGGGAGGGACATGACGTGTGATCCACAAGCAGGAGACGTCATCTGGGGGTGTGCAGTACTGTCTTCTGCTCTTGCCTCTCACTCCCTGTCCCTTCCCCTGGGACTCACACCACCCGCTTTGGGGAACTAAAGAGAGCCTGGAGGTATAGGAGAGAAAGAAGGGAAGTGACAGTGAATGTTTGCCCTCAGGGATTGGATGACATGGCTGGGTTTTCCTGCACCACCCTCCACACCAAAATATGCCACTGATATACATGCTGCTAGTGTACTTGCATAAGGTGAATTTAAGGAACTGCTATAGTCCCTCATGCATTTAGAGTCCGATGTGAAAATGAACACAAAGGGTATTTTCAGACGTTACGAGATCACAGTGAACCACAGTGAATACCCACCTGTGGTCAATGTGTCTCGAACGTCTGTTTGGCGCGGCCCCGCCCCCTCCCAGATTCCCCGTCGGGATCCCCCCGGCACGTCTGTTGCGGCGTGACGGGGTGACCCTGGTGGGGAATGAATGGGTTGATTTCGGTACGGGGCCAACGGGTCCCATAACGTCTGAAATCACCCTGTATTTCCATACTTTGACCCACGTAGAAGTGTGGGCCACCATCACTTCTGAAAATGCAGTCAGATGTTCACCCAGGCTGTTTCCCAGGCAGTGTTGGTACTCAGCCTAGGCTGTGACTTGAGGAAATTCCCAAGTCACAGCTCAGGGTAAGCACCAACACAGCCAGGAAACAGCTGCTGGACCTGGAGTAGAGTGAACTTTCACGTCTGAAAGCCGGCTTTACTTACCCCAGTCTGGACTGGCAGGGGGGACCATGGCGGCTGTCCTTAGCAGCCGGGGGACAGGCCGCTTCACACAGTACAGGGGCGGGGCCACGTGGACACATGCCCTCACCCTCTCACCAGCCCGGTTGCCGTCATCTTTGTTCAGTGGCCGGGCTCGATCCCCACCAGAATGACGGTTACCACCACCACCCAGGTAACTCCACCACTTCGGTCACTCTTCTGTTTTCATTCAGGGTGGTATAAAATTTTGATTTAAATGATGTAGCGATGAGTTGAGGGTTTTGTGCAGCAAGGCAGCTAGGCCACATTGCTTGAAACAAACAGATAGTGAATAGAAACAAAACATAAAAACCAGTCAAATATTCTACATTGTGCAAGTGTTATATATCGCTGTGGACACTGTGGGCAGATGGAGGTCTACTTACCTGTTATTACCTTTTAAAATATCTATTGGGTTTTTTTTGAGAAATTTGAATCTTTTATGTCTTGTACTTGTTACTTTTAAAAGCGTGCACAGGTCAGTAACACACACTTAACCATGAAGGTCATGAACAGTTTTTTGAACAAACGGTGGGTTCCCACCTCCCCTCAGATGCACACAAAAAGATACTTATGTGTAAGGTATCCATGGCCAATGTGATTTAAATGAAGAAAGTCCTCTTTTTGCTGATGAAATAAAACAGTAAAAATTGTCAATTAAAAAAAATCCAGTTTGGAATATGACACAAAGTTCACCATAAACTAACTAATTCAGTAGAGCAATGCATCCTGGAAGTAGTGGATGAAAAATAGCACATTTCTGGGAGGTGCTGTCCACCTGCAGCTTCATATAGCTTTAATGAGATTTACAGGTTGCCTGTAATAAAATGACTAATAAAAAAGTCCCTTTCAGAATTATCTTCCCAAAAGAGACAAGGACTGCCTCTCTTTCTAAACCCTGGTCAGGTTAGGTAAGATAAAGCATCTTTGTAAAAAGCCAGTCTGATTGGTTCTTGTGGCTTGTGACCTAAAATCCTTCTAGTGGATTTCACTGTGTTTTAAGTCTGTATCTGATAGCTTTCATGTTTACATTTATTTCAAGAATGACTTTTCCTGGTACATTATTATACAATATTTTTTTTAGTTGAAACAGCACATTAGTTGCACCAGAGGCTTCTGAAACTTTAATTTCAATGCAAAAAGCAATTATTGGGCTGACACTTTTCACAATAAAAATTTAATCCTTTGGGGTATATTTTTGTATTTTAATGGCTGAACATTTAAAGAAACTTATGTTAACATTTGCTAGATAGTTATATCTTCCCCCCAATTATATATGAAATTCAAAGACTGCAGTATTCTAAGTATCATGGAGATATATTTTTACAGTGAGTGGCATTACATTTAAAAAGTACTTTTAAATTCATCATTAAAAGGTGCAATCCTTAGTCCACTAAAGTCAATGGCAAAACCCCAATTGACCAAGGGCATAGCTAGAATAGGCGCATTCTGGATTTTCAGAAAGCATTTTATAAGGTCCCTCATGAGAGACTCTTGAGGAAATTAAAAAGTTATGGGATAGGAGGCAGTGTCCTAGTGTGGATTGATAACTGGTTGAAGGACAGGAAGCAAAGAGTAGGACTAAATGGTCAGTTTTCACAATGGAGAGAAGAATGCCCCAGGGATCTGTACCAAGACTGGTATTAAGAACATAAGAAGTGCCATACTGGGTCAGACCAATGGTCCATCTAGCCCAGCATCCTGTCTTCGACAGTGGCCAATCACAGTGACTTGGGAGAAGCACCCAACAGGTCACAATGGGGGATCCATTCCCTGTTGTTTTCCCCCAGCTCCCGTCACGTTCCCTGATCCTGTCTGGCTAATAGCTGCTAATGGACCTAGTATCTTCCAGAAACTTCTCCNACATTGGGCATTTTTACACACACCTTAAAGTGCTGGTCTTTCAATCTTCTGGGTTTACAAGTCCACAAGTAAGTTTCGGATGCATTCTTCACACAAACACTGCCCTGAGGCAGCGTAACGTAGCCACAGCTGTAGACAAGAGGGGCTACCATGGAAACCAAGTGACCACAGCTGCCTGGAGCAAAGCAGTTTACCAGGAGAACTTTTTACACATAAAAGTTCTGGGGAAAGCTCTATGCAGAAGTTCAAAGAGCCAGATGTTTAAGATCCAGGTGAGTAATTTAGACACACACAAAGTTCAGGATGTAACAGTAAACATGCAGGAGAAATGTGTGTGTAAAAACACCTACAGTTCTCTTTGTATTAATGTCTGACCTCATGCATGCTGGAAGGTCTAGTAATTGTGTAACAGGGAATTGTGATGTTTGTGTGTTACTCTGTTTGATTTCCTTTGTATTAGAGATTATTTGTTTGGCTTTCATTTACAAGTTCAAATAAAATAATGGCAATAAATCCAGTTAGGAAGCCAATATGCTTTAATCCATAGAAGATGTGTGTTTTCAGTTCAAGCAATTTTAGGGGGGAAGGCATCATGTAAAGATTAGGATAATTTTGTCTGATTAACTGCATGCTTATGGGTTAAATTAGATTAGCAAATGTTTAGTTTTGCAAATATATATGAGCTGCCAGACATATGGCTACATTTACAATTTCAACTCCTCCAACCCTTTTCTGAAAGCAAAATTAGACTTTTAGACTATTTACATTCAGTTAATTTATTAAATGAAATTACTAAAACAGTTCCATGATCTCCAAGACATTGCACTAAATAGCTTGAGTTAGCTAAAAGACATTTATTTAGCTAAAAATCAAATAATATACTCATTTCTGTAAATAATGATGTGCCGACAAACATTTCTGCAAAAACATTTAGAGAAGAAGATAAGGACTAGTGTTTAGTCTAAAATACTGAAATGTATCACAGCTAATGTTACAGGGCCACACAAAGAAGTTTAATGTAGTCTAGGATGACTAAAGTTATCTCAGAGTGTAACATTTCACAAAGTATCTGAACAGGTATAAAGAACAAAATAGTGAAATCTGGTGACAGAGCTGGTACATGATTATTGGCAAACTTGTGCAAGACAAATTACATGTAAACAAGTGATGCATTCAGATGAAAACAATTTTAGTTTCAGGTTGTATAATGCTGCAAGGCAAAACTAACTTTTCCTTAGTATGTTGCAATACTATGCAGAGATGGTGCCATTCTGGGTTACCATGCTAGTTCACTTTAGTCCTGTGGAATGTATATTTGGGGTTAAGAGTGTCTGACTAGGGCTACGTAATATGTCACCAATTCATACTGATGGGGAAAATAGGTCAGGAGTCTTGTTTCCACCCTTACTAATTATGTACCTACATTTGGTCCATTAATAGTTAAGTTCTCATCTCTGGATGAGATTACAAAAATGAATACCTAACTTGTTCAGGTTGCCAATGCTGTCAACTTTCTTAATTGTAGGGAATTCTTTAAGGCTAATATTATGAGAGTCATGATAGAAACATGAGAATCTTAACTTTACCGGATAGGATAGGATAAAAAAAAAAACAGCCCACACCCCTACTCAGGAAAGGGAGGGGCTGCTGTGAGTGGACTGAGTGGGTGCTTTTTTATATGCGTGTCATAGGATTGGCAGCATGTTGCCAAATGAGCAGCTGATCTATCGCAGCAGAAGCACCCTCCTCTTTTGGTCTGCTCCCAGTACTGCCAGCCCCAACCTCTCCCTAGCTGGACTTGCTGTTGACAGGGATAGGATACCGTCATGCATTCACATCTGTGACGCTCTGGCTATGGGCAGGCATATGTGAGAGAGTAGCCTAGATTGCCCACATCAAATCTAGCCTAGCACAATAGTAACAAACTGTCACCAACAGACAACTGTTTGATAGCCTCAGTCCATAGAGAGCGATCTGTCCTGGGGCTTGAATGTTTGTGTGATATAGCTGTGGCATGAAAAGGTAGAAAAGCTGGGTAAGAATGCATTAATTAGAGTAACGTAGGGAAAAGTGTATTGTGGCTGCCTATACTGTAGCCCTGTCCTATGGTGAAAACTGGGACAGCTTTGTCTCAGCAAGAAGAGCTGTTAAACATTAGTACAGGTAACATTTATTTTTATACACCAAATGTGTAATTTATTGGTGCAACAAGGCATTGTGATAGCTCCCTGCAGATGCCGGTCCCGAGACTTCACTGCCTCCCCCGGGGCAGGGCCAGGAGATTAGACCTCCAGGGAAGGTTTCAGCAGAGAGGGAGCTAGCTGAAAGCCAAGATAATGACCAGAAAGGTGTGTGCCATGCCAGGAAAGGCTGGGAGAGGCTCACCTTAAAGAAGGGGTCAAGGAGAAAATCCCCAATTCATGGAGCATGTAGAACTGAATAAAAGAGCACAAGCCAGAGAGAACACTGTTGCAGAGCCTGCTCCTTGAAAGTTGTAGAGCAGTTTGGCTCTCATCCTGAAAATACCTGCCTCTGTACAGCACCCTCCTACAGTTGGATTTATAAATTAATAAATTGCTAAACTGAGTTAAAGTTTACCGGCTAAATTGCTATAACTTACTTCAGCTGAATAAAGCAGTTGAAATGAGTCCATGATGAACTCCCAAGATGTGTTCCTAAATAGAGAAGACAGACACACACACTCCAAGCTGAAGAATGTCGGATAGTGTTAGTAAAGCGAGCAGAGAAGTAATGAACAGGGATAAATGAATGGGAGAATAATGGGGCCAGTACTGCCAAGCTATCTCTTACATTGTATTTTGCAGTAGGTTGTTTTCTTGTAAGCAGTTTCCTGGTCTGTTCTATCTGACTGAAAGATTTCACTGGTGCAAAATCCACGAGGAGAAAAAGGTCCATTCAGCTGAGCCACCACACATTGGGTGTAACAAACAGACTTGCCCCCGGAGATGCTCCATGGGTGCAGCCCCACGTCCATCCACTTGCAGCCCCATCTGGGTCCATTTTATATGAACCCACCAGTTTCCCCAGCCTGTGGTCTACCTGCCTGGCATTCCCCCTCCCCACTCCTTCACATCATAGAGTTGTGGGCAGATTGCCCAACGCTCTGGGCTGGCACCTGCAACTCTGTGGTGTTGTCCAGGGCAACGGCCAGCCATAAGCGGAGCTACAGCATGGGTCTGCCAAGCAGACAGACAGCAGCTGCACTTCAGGCCGGTGGTTGGGTTTGGCCAGCCTGCTCCATAGGTGGGGCTGCCTCAGAGCAGCCATAGCCTGTTCCACTTCCACATCTGGTGGGGTGCTTTTATATGGACCAGCAAGCCCAGGGGTAGAGCAGGCTGGTGCAGGCAGAACCGGAGCTGCAGTCTGTCTAAAGGCACCAATTGTGCCGAGTCAAAAAATCTTTAGACAGAGTTAAAAGCATTCCTATGCTCTCCTGCTATATATGCTGCAACCAGCCAGCTTCGTTCCAGAACCACTTAGATCTCCAGTGCTCCTGGGGGAAATATGCTTACTCAATAGCACAAGTGGCAGCTAGGGATTTAACTCCCATTGAAAGGAAGTTAGGCATATGTACAGAAATCAGGAAATAAAATGGCTTCTGAATCTTGCACCAAAAAAGTAATGTAACATGTAAATGAAAAGAGGAAAAACTGGCACACACAGCAATTTGAACACCCAACGACTTCCTTGATGACATTATGAACAGCTGGGGGGTCGACATAAATGATTATACTCTATAAAAAGTGTTTTTAAAAAATTAAAAAGGAAAAATATTTCTTAGTGACATGAGAATGATCTAGTTGTATTTACTGATGTTGCAGCTCAAATTAGCACTGCATAAGGACATGGTCCATATTTTCACTCTTGTATGGCAAATGGACTTATTGAGAAACCAAAAGGCTATATTCTCACAGAACTGCTACTTCAAAGCAACTGAGGTAACTGCATGAGGCACCTACAGTAATTTGAATTACCACAGGATGATTTGCATTGTAAATGCAAGTTAGGTCATGGTTAGTTAAAGGTAAATATATTCATTTCATATCAGGAATAATGACTTCAGCCACTTCAGGCTGAAGGAGGAAACTCTCATGGTAATTTAGTTTACCCAGAAACACTTTACCAATGTTTAAGGTTTTTTTTCTCAAAGCTCACAGTCCTAGCTTCTAGACACCAGACCCCCTAGTATGTGTCATCCTCTTTCCCTTTTTGCCTCTCATTTGAGAAAAAGAGATCTCTTTTGCCTCAATAGGCCTGATTTGGGGAATAAGGCCAAGTCTCCTGGCTAGCTGAGTCACCAGTAGGACTTGGCTACATTCCATCAACTGCAGGCAAACTGGAGAGGGGTGGAGATCTCCTTGAGAGTTCTAGTCCCAGGCGCTCTGTCTCAAGAGCTAGCTCAGATGAAGATTGACTATTAATCTTAATCTCCTGGGACCAGTTGCTGGCATTCCAGGCAGCTGCTGGTTGCTTGTCAACATATCATACAAACACAAGCAAATGGAAAATTAAAAATGGAATAGAAGGAATACGTTATTCAAACAGATTACATGCTTTAAGCCAAGAGTCACAGAAGTTAGAAGTGCAAAAGTATAGAATGGTAGAATTCTCCTACTATTATAGTGGATTTGGTTTCTACCTAGTAGAGTTATATTGGTCATTACAAACAAAATTTGCTGAACATAACTTTCCTGGGGTTACACAGGTTCTCAACTGCACTCATTTCCGACTTTGCAATAGTAAAATGACCTTTTGCTTAGAGTGGGCTTAACTGAGCATCTTTTGCACTTTATCAGAGTTCAGCCTCATATTAGGTACTTTTTATATATATATATATATATATATATATATATATATATATATATATATATATATATATATATAATGACATCTGCTAAATTTTTTCTCAGCTGAAAGCTACTCTTCACACATCATCAAAAAAAAAAATCTGCTTCCTCTAGGGAATTTTGGTTGTTAATACTAAGCTCCTTTTAAAAGCCTTCTACAATAAAAAGATGAAGATGTTTTGTTGTGTTGCTTTCACAGTAGTTTAATGCAAGCAGCACTCTGAGCTGGGGATCTCTCTTTTCTGTGTAAATGAAAAAGAAAAATGCTTGAAGTTGTCCAAAAAGTCAACCCTTTCTCACCATGCACCCTCAACAATGAAGTTGTCCCTCCCTGTCCAAATTCCTCCACCATTCCATAAAGTGCTTCTTGATGACATTAATGAAAGACGAATTGGAGAGTGGAGTCAGCGCGAAAAGGGAGCCAAACACTGACAAGCCCATTTTTCCATACCTTATGCCAAATTGAAAACCTGTGTAATATTTGCTATTATCAGATTATCACTACTCAATTGGTTTATGTAACCATGGCACACAGCAAACATTCCTGTAGCATCAGTTTGATAATGGGCTAGAGCTATGTTTGCCAGCAGCATTTTTCCTCTTGTTGTTCAAAGTAATCAGTGGCTGGAAGTCAGGTGAGTATAACCACAACCCCTATAAAGTCATGTCATTTATCCCCCTTTATAAATGAATGGCTCATATACTCCAAGGTGGGATAAGCCTACAGGTGCAGCAACTTTCCTGGAATCTGTTTCACTCCCATATAGTCAAAAAAGACTTGTGTAATTAATACAATATCAATACAGTTGCCTTTTATTTATTTTGAAGTTAATTTTGCACTATCCACATACTTTGAATTTTCAATTTGCTGCAGATGTTTGGATTGTCAGGGCTTAATTACATCATTGAGGCTGTCGGGAAGAAATGAAAGCATTTTGGCAGCTGGATTGAGTTTTTGGTATCTAGGGGTTAGACCATTAGGATTGTGAGTAGATGAAATAGTTGGATAGCCCCTGCCGATGGAGGGCTCGTCTGTCCCCAGACCTCCCCTCTTTCCGAAGATATTGTAAGACCTGGTTGTTCCGCCGGGCCTTCGGGGAGGGGGGTGGAGAGGGGTGGGGACTGAGGGGGGAGGGGTTTTTTCTGCCTTGTAGCCTTCTGTTTTTGGATATTTTAATATTTTAAATGTTTGTAGTATTTTAAAAGGATTTTATATTTTTTGACCATTTCTGTTGTTCACCACCCCGAGCTGCCAGTGTGCAGGAGGGTGCGGGATATAAATGCTTGTAATAAATAAATTAATTAATTAATTAAATTAAGTGTGAAGTTTTCACTGCAGACTATCCGAAAGGAGCTAAATGGGAATGGCTGTTTTTACACGGACGTCTGCCCGCCCCTCCCCCCCAGTTTGGTATTCAGGCAGGTGTTGGGTGGGGCATCCATGTATACGGCCAGCAGTAGGTGGGGGGATGGGTGTGCGCTCACTGTGTGCTTGTGTAAACACAANTGAAAGGGGGGCATCCGTGTATGCAGCCGGCAGTGGGTAGGGGGAGATGGGTGCCTAATTGGTGTTCATCAGTGTGAACATCGAGTGGGATGGGTGGGGGGTGCACACTCCCACACAACACCCACCTCCACCCATCGCACACCCATCTCCACCCACAGAGCCCTCTGGAAAACCAGAGGAGGCTCCGTGGGTGGAAGTGGGTGGGTGTTCATTTACATGGACACCCACCCACCTCCACCAAACACCCATCCCACCCCCGTCTGTGTAGAAACGGACAATATTAAACTCCTATCGTAAGGTCTAAAAAATCAGAAATTCCCAGACTGCAGGTTGTGACCTCACTTGGGGTCATGCCATCTGTAGACAGGTACAAAGAGGCTTGATACACTTTGCATGTCGTTGTTGCTTTCTGAGGTCACATAATTATATTAGTCTCAAAACTGGGTCACAGAGGCAATAGTTTTAGGAACCGTTGGTGTAGATTTATACAGGCCAGTTATTTAAAGGAGGTTTGGAAAAATGGGAGAGGAATAGCTGTACCTCTCCCTGGGTAACTCTGGCCCTTTTCACACAGGCCACGCAAGTGGGGGGGGAATGGGTGGGCAGTGGGTGGCCATCTCCACACACGGGGCATTGGCGCCCATTGCTCCATGCGTGGGTGGAGTGCAGGAGTACGTATGCACCCCCCACCCACCACCCACAGTGTTTCCACTGGTGCCCGCCCATCCTCCCCGCACCCACCGCAATGTTTGCATGGGTGCCCACCCACCCACACGTGTGCGAGGGAGGGGGGGGGGACACCCATGTGAAAAGGGCCTACGTTCCTTCTGTTGTATTTGCAAAATTAGCATTCAGCCCAGAAACCTGCAATAACTGCTTATGATTTAACATTTCAGGCAAAAACAACAACAGCAAAAAATACCAGTTTGCCTGCTAATCTAATGATATGTTTTCTGCCAGTACAGTGTTTTCATAATGGGAATCAGGAGTATTGTGGTATTCAGGTTAATGCAGTCAGACTCCACAAACCAATTGCTCTGGAAACTGAGGCCCTGCTTTTGTTCCCCTGGGCCCTATGTAAATAAAATGAAGGTGCACATGTAAATAAATAAATGAATTCATGTAAATAAAATGAAACTGATCACAAAGAAACTGCTGCTAGGCTTTAATAGCCTTCTAACCCATAACATAAGGGTGATGCTTTATAGATAAAGCTAATCCTGTTTCATTTCAGCACGTGAAGCCACCATCTACAGATCCGATGTTTTTCAACAGATTTTTTAAAGGGAAGCAACCTGGTATTATATTGCATTTATATTGCCCTCTGATTGCTTAGTGTCATTAAGCCATCTCCCCAGAATAAAAGTAGTATTATCCATATTAAATCTGAGGGGGTGGTTTCCTGCTCTCCTGACACTATTTTTCTGCTGCTCAAAAAAAATGGTCCAATTGTGTCCATGAGACGTAGCATACAAAAGGGGATGCAATTAATATTCAAACAGCCTGAGGGCAGCATCTTAATGGAGATGATAAACACACCCGGGGGCCAGTAAAGTCTAAAGACTTTACTGAAACTTAAGGTTGCCACTGGCTGCAATGGTAGTTTCTCTTAATGGATTCTTCAGTTAGTCAAAGACCTGTATTTGCAACAGCAATGGGGAATTGCACCAGCAATTCACTGCGGCAATGGGGGAAATGCTGCAAACAGAGGCCCCTGCATTGTAAGCAGATTGTTCCAACCTGGGACTGCTGCCCTGGTGTGATGAGGAAACTGAGGCACACATTATCCATTTCTACACGGATGGGGAGTGGGTGGGGAAAGGGTGTTCAGCCACGGTGAGTGGAGGTGGGGGGGGGTGTCCCTTTACACGGACACAAACCCATCTCCATCCACAGGGCTGCCTCTGGTTTTCAGGAGGGCCCCGTGGGTGGAGATGGGTGTGCACCAGAAGCGCACATATACAGCGACCCATCGCCCGTGGAGTTTACACAGGTGAACACTCAGCATACACCCATCCCCCCACCCACCACTGGCCCATTTACACAGACAACCCCCACACTGCACATCCACCCGAACACCAAGTGGTGGGTGAGGCTGTCTGTGTAAAAACAGACATTATTTCTCTCAGGTTTACAACATGTTCCCATTTGGCTGTCCGGCCATGAAATCATACTCCTTAAATAATCATACTTACTCCCCTGTCTCACAGATGTTCTCCAAGGTCCTGCTCTAATTTTGCAGCATCTCCTTGTCATTCCCCTTCTCCAGGCTTCCCTGATGGTCTGCTTTCCTTAATGAGCTCTGGCTTTTGTCCTGACTGGTTAGCAGACCTCTCGCAGCTACAACTGGGAAGCCACAGCTTCATTCGCCTCATCCAGAAGACGTAACTTGCTAGGAGCCGGGGGATGGGGGGGTGGAGGTTGGACATTTAGCTCCTTCAGTGCCAACTCAGCCTGATGCATGGATAAAAACAGTTTATAGAAATTAAAAAGTAAATTATTTACATTTTTATATGAATATTTAATTTAAAATACTTAATAAAAGGTAGCATAGCACAGTTATTTAATTGGTGAAGAGGCTAGATAGGATTTTCCAAAGGATAAAAAATTGGTCTAACTTTTCTCCTATTAAAGCAGCGCAAGCAATTAGGACAATGTCAAGTAAAATTTTCATTCCTGATGTGTATGTATGATGGGAGAATATTTCATCTGTTCTAAGTTGTCATCTGCCCGTTAAATCACTTCCATCTAAGCCAGGAATGGGTAACATTTTCAACCTCACAGCCACATACCAAAACCTTCCTATGGTCAACAGCCCCAAGACACGTGCATGAATCCACACAGGGCACAGTCAGACATGACAGGCTGCGGAGGCTACCCTGATTTAGATAGCTGTATCCTTCCCTGGGCAAACAAGACACATGATGGAGTGGCTTGTGTGCCTAGGGCCGGCCAGATGTTGTGAGCAGCTAGCTGCTCCATGACACGTCCTCAGAAAAATGGTGAGAACATGTCACAGAGCCTTATCCCAACTGGGGTAAGGCTGCCCAGGGTGAGGCAACTTGTGTGATGAGGTACACTTGCCCTGCCATGCATGGTGCAATGCTGTGGGGCTGCAAGCGACAGGCAGTGAGCAACAGGCGCTAGCACCCATCAAGCACAGCCATGTTACGGCCAGGCTCTCAGTCTGGCCGGGGAGAGAGAAAGGAGGTGGGCAGGGCTGGGCACCCACTTGTGTGAGCAGTGCCTCACCCCGTTGCAGCGGTGGCTCTGGCAGGGACCAGCCTGCCCAGCTTCCCTGCAACTGTCTGACCAGCTCCCCATGCATGCCCCGCAGTGTGGTGATGGTGATTGCCCGTCACGGGGAAGCATGGGGATTGGGCCCCTGTGGATGGGGCTTAGGATCCCCACTTCATAATCTGGGGTCCTGGGGAATTAGCACCCTGCCACATAAAATCTCTTCCTTAACTCCAATTTTCTTTTGGGGTTCAGTCTATCGATTGTTCCCCCAAAGCCACTCTGATTATTTGTTTGGTAATTTGCTACAGGTTTCCCTGCTCCCCTTACAACCCACCTGGTCCACCTGGGAGGGGATTCTCCCAACCATTGGGTCCTCAATATAAACTTAGTCCCTCACATCATCATAAAGTCCTTTCCATCCAGGGCAACAAAGTCTCAACATGGTTTATGTTCAACTGGGTCTCCTTTGAAGTCTGCAAGGGAAGGTCCTGTAGCAGGACTCCCAACTCTCCTGGGTAGGTCATGCAGCTTCCAAATCCTTCCCTGTTAGTCCAAGTGCAGACTGAAGGTGCTCAGTGCTGCCTCTCTGGGCACTTTTACATGAGCATGTCGCCATGGCGCAACCCGCTCGTGCGATATTTCAAAATCCCGCAAGGCGGGATTAGACGAGACGGAAGTCCAGGATCATGTGCATTGAAGGCGTTTGCGCATTGTTTTCAGACCACGAATTAAATACCTCAATTGTGAGATTTTGAAATATTGCGCGAGCGGGTCGTGCCACGGCGACCCACTTGTGTAAAAGTAGCCTAAATTTATATCTGGTACTCACACCTATCCACTTCCTCTGGGCTCTCATTGGTCCAGGGAGTCACATGCTCACTGTCTTAGGATTCCAGCTGTCAGCTATTGCCTTCAGCTAACAAGCTTTTCCCCTCTTGAGTGGTGCTTTCAGCTTTCAGGGCTAGTTCCTTGTGACCATAGGGACTTAGCTTCAGGCAGCCACTCTGTGACACACCCACAAACCTCTCCTGCTTTGTGATTAGCTGTTGGAGCTAGTGCTCTGCTGTCCTGGCTTTTGAGACTGAGGAGCAGCTGTGATTCAGCTACAGAGGCTTGGGTGCAATGAGGTGAGACAGAGGACTATTACAGTATCATAGAACCCCAAACCAGTGCCAGCTAAGAGAGCCACACTTGAACTGCCCAACAGCTGAAAGAGACTCCTGAGCCATAGTTTGCCCAACCCTGAACTAAGCCTTTTTGCCTTCTTCTTTTTTTAAAAGAGTATTATTATCTAGTATTGAGGTTTTATTCTGCCACTGGTGTCCCAAAATCTCAATAAAAGTTTTAATTGTTTGAACAGAATATGGTATCATGAACACAATTACTGACTAGCCCAGTTTACTCCCAAGCTGTTCTGAATACTCTCTCAGATGAAATTGAGTCTGTTTGTCCATTGATGTGATTGTCAATGTCTGGGTGCTAACAAACATGATGCTGGCCCAATTCACCTGCTTCGGCCCACCTGGGCCAACATCTCTCCCTGCATGTTTGTTCTGGGCCCGCCAGATATTCAAACCCTGGCGGGGGTGGCAGCCAGACCGGAAACGTGGGCCCAGAACATAGCAGGCCCATGGCGCAAGCCACCCAGGCAGGCCTGAGCTGGGCAACCTGGGCAGGTACATCTGTTTGCATAACCCACCAGGCCCAGCATCAGGGGTTGCCATGGTAGCCAGACATGGTTGCCTGTCATGGCGTGAGGCAGGGCACCGACCACAGCGCAGGGGCTGTGCAGCGCTCCCCTTCCCCCCTCCCTAGTTGGGGCAGGCTGCGGGGATGTCCGTTCCCATTGCTGGAGCTGCCCCAGCTGGGGGTAGTTCTCTCCACCCTCAGGTGGGATGATGGTGGCACCGTCACTCCTGTGAGTACCCTCTGCCATGAACGTGTTTGGGACATGGCATCTGTGCTTTCAGGCAGTACACTCCTATTGCTGTCACATTCATACACCTCAAATGAGAGTCAAAGTTTCAAGGGCATCAGCTGTGGCATACAGCCTGCATGATTAATTTAACCGTTCCGAGTGCCTGGAAATTCTATGCTTTAGAAAAAAGAAAGAAAAAACATTTGGATGTACAACATAAAAGATGACAATAGGTGTGTGATCCAATATAAAGAAGATGAGAGCTGTGACAGTTACATGCACATAAGAAAGGTCTCTAAATAAGATCTCTCGTATGCTTTGTTCAAACATTATACAGTAAGCAGTACAATACCTCATAGTCAGAGACCTGTGTTCACAGTGTTTTACCCATTAGTAGCAATGGGGAAAGCCCAGTGAGCACAGGGCCTTGCTCATAGTAAGCAAACTTACTATGAAACATGATTCCTGCTCCTCTCTTTTCCCACTAGGGAAGCAGAGCAGCAGCCACGGAACACGGAGGTCATGGCCAAGGAAGGAGCCCTCCTTGGCTCAGACCCTCCTTTCCATTGGAGCTCGGGCTATTGCGCCCCTCTCAGCTAACAGACAGCAGTGGGGAGGAAAGAGCCAGTGATCAGGAATGCATAGCAAGTTCAGCTCGCTTCAGGATGCAGAGGGAGGCAGGAAGCAGCAAGCAGCCACTGAACCAGAGGCCAGGAGCCCCACAGTCAATACTTTTTAATTTTTCTCGATATAGTCTCAGTTTGGACAAGAATCCGGACTGTTTCTCAGTTTGTTCTCATTCCCAGAATGAATTGAGAAAAGCGATTCTCGTCAAAAAATGAGAAAATATCAAGAATGAGTTTCATCCCTAGCTTGCAGTACTAGATACTGTGCACTGACGTTCATAGATATTATTAATAACATGGGCATCTGGCTAGTGGTCCCAGACTCTGCTTACTATGTGTGATACTTGTTAATGGTAATGGCTGCGGCATTTTATTTCAAGATTTGTAGTTATTAACTACTGACAGTAAACAAAATGCTTGAAGTGGAACACTGCATGATATGAAGAAGATCGTGTTAATTTAAGGGGATATATTTAATGAGACTTAGTCCAAAGCATAGTAGGAATAGCAATACAAATATTCTGTGGTGACAGAACTTTGCAAGCAGGATTGTTGTTTAGTGCCTCGCTATTTCATGGTGTTGTTTTATGTGTGTTATTTATTTATTTATTTATTTATTTTGTATTATTGTATTTGATCTATTTTTAAAAGGTATATTTTTAGCCACCCTGAGCTGCTTTTTGCAGGAGGGTGCGGGCTATAAATTTATATAAACAAATAAATAAATAAATAAATAAATAATAGCACATTTTTCTGATAGCTGCCAAGATCAAAATTTAAGTTTTTCTTCTTTGGCCACACTGGGTGATTTCAGAAGTGATGTGGTGAATGTCCACCACAGTCAACCTCAGTCAAACGTCGGGGGGGGGGTGTGAAAGCGCCGTGCATGTCTGTTTGCTCACATCCAGATGTTCATCACAGTCAAAGGGTATTTTCAGACGTGACCGGGCGGCATTCGCCCTGTCACGGAAACAACCCTTGGATTCCCCGCTGGGATCACTCCAGCATGGCCAACAGACGTGCCAGGGGATCCTGGCAGGGAATCTGGGAGGGGGCAGGGCTGCGTGGCGCAACGTGCGGCCGCACACACCCCCACACACACACCGCACGCTCCCCCACCGCCCGCCCTCTGGGCCGCAGCACCCACCCGAAATGACCATGGCCCAGAATCCCAGCAGGGATTCCGGGCCATGATCGTCATCCCCACCGGGAATCTCATTCACCACGCGACCGCCACCGGCCCCGCGGGTTCAGCCGATCGCATGGTGAATGTGATTCCCGGCGGGGATTGAGCGTGGGTAACATCTGGGGGGAAACTTGTTTCGAGGGCATTCCCCACCACAGGGAATTGACTGTGGTTGAGCGTGATCTCGTAATGTCTGAAAATACCCAAACACGGCCTGGGGTGAAGCTAACCACGCTTTGTGAGGTGAGGGTAGGAGGAGGTCCAGAAGTGTGGTGAATGGTCATCACAGCAGGGGTGAATGAAAAGTAACTTCTGAACGGAAACCCGCAGCCACAATGGAAGGAATTGACCCCAGCCGCAGTGCATTCTGGGGCTCGAACCGCGGTCCACATCTCCACTGCATGTCTGTTGTGTTCCCCAGGCCCATGTTCTCTCTGATTGCCCCAGGGCGGTGGTCACGATCCTGTCACTTCTGTTGGGGCCTCACGTGTCACCACAGCCCACGGTGAATCCATTCACACCGGGGTGGGATTCACTGTGGTGAACTGGAACGCGTCACTTCTGAAATCACCCACTGTAGTTTATTGGATAGATTCAAGCAGCATTTGTATGGCTTGTGTTCTTCAGATGATCTACTGAATGGAGGATGAGAGGGACAGTATAGATCAGGTGAGCACCTGGCTTGAGAATAGTGTATTTGTTTTCTGTCTGGAGCCCATCTGAAGCGTAATCATGTCCATACTTGTGTATGTGAATATTTTATTTGCTGTCAAAAAATAGGCAGATGGAAACCCTAGTAGCTCTGCCATGCAGGGAATGGAAGGGGGTGGGATGGGGACAACAATGACATGTTTTCAGGAAGGACAAATCTATTAATGTGCAAAACTAGCTTCTTGCTCGTGCTGTTCTAATTGTAATTAATACAGTAACCAGAGGGAGAGGCTAAACTTGAACTGAAACATTTCAGTGTGTCCAAATATGGCTGGTGTTTCTAGCCTCTTTGCTAGAGCAGTTCATTTGCTGCCTATGACAGTAATTACATGCTGTGAAACGTGGCATGGGTTTGCCTTCCTTCTCAGAACTGCCACCCTAAAAGTTGCACTTCCAAGAATGACATTCATAATCTACTCAGCTGGGAACATTCATTGGGCATTGCTGAGATATTGCCATTGTGAGACAGTTGCACAGATGAAGTATAGGTATGTGGGAATTTTGCTGGAGTAGAAAGCCACTTAACAAGATGCACTGATTCTAATTTTACAACTTACTCAGTTTTTGTTTAACTTGCAATTGCAAAACCCCAGTACAGTTGGTTACATGTTGCCAAATCAGCAGAAACATTGTGTAAACTGAAACTGACTTACAGCCAGATCTGTCATCACTTTGCAAGGCTGCATGTTTACACCCCAGTCCTATCTATTTATTATTTATTTATTTATTTAAAAATATTTTTATCCTGCACCCTCCTGCAAAATAGCAGCTCGGGGCGGCTGCTATTCAGTGGACTAACCAAGGTCTCAGAGATGGGAAGGGCATGGGGACCCCATTGGGGAGGCACTCCCCCCTCCCAATAAGCACAGTTGAAATTTGTGATTTTTTAATTAAAATTAGTAGGGGATTAAAAGAAAATAGAGGGGTATGGGTGTTTGTCCACTGGCCTTCAATGGGGACCACCACTGCAATCCTTCTTTAGTTTCACCACGGGTGCTGCAAAGTGCCTAGCTCTTCCTTCAAGGGGACCTCCTCCTCCAACTCCTATTAAGGTGTTTTTAAATGAGCAAGGCTGGGGGGGTGGGTGTCAGTGGCTGCTGAGTAGCACAGCTGCAGAGCACCCACTCAGATGGAGTGTGTGGGGTGGAATTCTAGCAGGCAGCTCCCCCACAGACCATTATTAATTATTAATTATTATTATTATTATTATTATTATTATTATTATAGCACCAGTCATGTACCTGGCACTGTACAGAACATAGAAATAGATACAGTTTCTGCTTGTGGCTTTCAATCTAAAAGACAAGGAGGGGGAGACAGGGAGAGGGGACAGTGGGCGAGACAGGGGAGAAGACAAACAAACTTTCAAGCGGATGCGAAGTCTCAGGTGCATGTGCTTGGCTTGGTTACAATCAGGTTGGTTGCAGCAGTCTGCAGAGGAGGGCAGACAGTAAGTATATGGGGAATGACTAGCAGGCATTGGGAAAGGCAGCAAGGAAAAAGTGGGTCTTGAGGAGGGATTTGAAGGAGCGGAGGGAGGGGGCAAGGTGGATGTGGGTAGGGAGGGAATTCCATGCATGGGGGGCAGCGAGGGAGAAGGGTCGAAGGTGGTTAGGTGAGCAGGAGAAATTAGGGAGAGTGAGGGAGGGGACAGAGGAAGAGCAGAGAGCGTGTCCAGGAGCACGTAGGAAGATTAGGTCCGAGAGGTAAGGGGGAGCTTGGTTGTGGAGTGTTTTGAACGTGAATACCAGGAGTTTAAACAGGATACATTCAGGAAGGGGGCGCCAGTGAAAAGAGAAGAGGAGAGGCTGCACATGGTTGAAGCGATGGGCAGAGTGAATGACCTTGGCAGCAGAGTTTTGGATTGCGATAAGGGGGAAGAGGTGAGAGCGAGGGAGGCCAGCAAGGAGGAGGTTGCAGTAATC
>QEPC01001717.1:2992746-3009607 GCA_003113815.1 Sphenodon punctatus | reverse complement strand
GATGACAGCCGAGGATGCTGGGAGCGTATGCAGACGAGCTGCAGCCTCACCAGTTCTTGGCCCGCTGGTCGGTGGAGCTTGGGGTGGCAGGAAGATAGAGGAGATCAAAGAAGGAGGTCAGGGAGAGAATGCGGGAGATAGAGGGCGTGGAAGGTGTGTCGACGTGAATGTTGAAATCACCAAGAATGAGAGTGGGGATGTCATCAGAGAGGAAGAAGGTGAGCCAGGATTCAAAGTCTGGGAGAAAAGAGGAGAGGGAACCCGGGGGGCGGTAGATGACAGCAACACGAAGGTGTAAGGGGGAGTATAAACACACAGAATGGGCTTCAAAGGATGGGAAGGAGAGGGAGGGAGGAGGGGAAAGGGTTTGGAATTGACAGGGATTGGCAGGCCAGCCCTGCCACCCCCCTGACCCTTAGGGCAGGGTTGGTGAGAGAATGAAAGGCCCCCCCGAGCATAGAGTGGCTGGGGTAACAGAGTTGGTGGGCGAGATCCAGGTTTCTGTAAGAGCAAGGAGTTGAAAGGGGTGAGAGAGGAAGAGATGATGGATGAAGGGGGCTTTAGCCACGGAAGAGTGGCAGTTCCAGAGGGAGCAGGAGAAAGGTAATTGGTTCAGGGGAAGGCATGGGATGTGGATGAGATTGGGGGATGGGGAGCGGCCGGGTTTTCAGGGTTTGGGTCTCGCACTGGCCTCACACCGGCACACCCAGACTGTGGAGTGTCTGGATGTGCAAGGTTTGGATGAGGGGGGGTGGAGGGGGCTTACAGGGAATGGGCAAGGGGGGAGGGTGAAGCACAATGGGCTGGCCTTTGAATTGACGTGTCCTGGGTGTGCTCCCCAGTGCTCACAGCCAATCCCTGTGATTTGCAAATGCCATTTTCCCCACCTACAGTGCCTATGATTGGGGGACCTGTCTGCTGACTTGGGTGGCTGCCCCAGTTCATATGGTCCAGAGATGCATGGATACCTTTGCATGGATGTGAAGTTGCCATGCACTTTTGTGACTTGCTGCATACAGTGTACCCTGGATTTCTTGGCCGTGTGCTGTGCGTGGCCATGAGTGGGTGATGAGTGGCTCATGGGAGTACGCATCCCCCCACACCACCTTCAGATGATCTGATGAGTGGCTCTTGGGTGGCCATGCATAGTAGCAGCTTGTTTAAAAATACCCTGAAAGTTGAGGATGCGCCACACCCTACAGAATCTGGCCATGTTTTTTGTTGTATAAATTAGAACTGAAGTGAATATTCAAAGTGTTCTTCAGTCTTGATGAATTAATTCATCATATTTGAATTGGCAGATCTGAATAAAATTAATTGTCAAGAGTCACAAAGTTTATTTCTCAAAGGGGACATCTGCCCTGCCTCTGCCCCACCTCACCCATGAGTGGGACCATTCGTTTAAAGGTGGCCCGCCAGATGTGGAGACAGAGCAGAGGCGGGGCACACTCTCCTGCTCTGTGGCTGCCGCACCGGCGCACCACCAGTAGAGCAGGCAGCCCAGTCCCAGGGCAGCAGCCAGAGGCAGGGCTGCCATTCATCTGCTTGGCAGACAGCTGCTGCAGCCCTGCTGACAGCTGGGGGTTCCCCAGCAATGCCATAGTATTGTGGACAACATGTCCGCAACACTATGGTGTGGGGGAGAAGCACCACACAGGCGGGACTGTGGGCTCCAGCAGTTACCAGGTCCATTTCAAACAGACCCAAGTGTGGCAGATGCAGGGGTGCACCCCCGGACTTGCTCTGGGGTTGTGCACCCCTGCATCTGTGAAAATACCCAAAGATTGCAAAGTTGAATTAATTGTTTGTTGATTGTGTGGCCATTCATCAAGCCACTGATTGTTTAATCAACATCATGTGATGTACCATATTGCCGAAATGCTGAACAGCCAAAGTACCAAAGAAAGGAAGAAAAGTGCCAGACAGTTGAATTAATGAATAACTAAGAAATGAAGTGCAGAATAACCAAAATATCAAATCATTAAGAAACGAAGTGCTAAACTAAAGCAATTAATTCCATAAATTAACAGGAGTGGTATTCATTTCAGTAAATGAATATTGTATTCAATTTGTAAGTATAAAGTTGCAAATTAATTTCAGTTCAAGTGTATGCATTAAAAAAATAGTACCTTACAACTCACGTATAAAGAAGCATAGGTTCTAATCCACTAACTTTTTTGATTTCATCATGATCGAATATGCTAACTCTGATGTTTTATCTTGACCTTTTCGGGGGCAAAAATGTGCCTAAGTATTATTTCATTGTCATCACGTGGTAAAATTATAGTGGTCCTCATATTGCTCTGGTTTAAAAGACTGCATTTTTAGGAATTTACATCTCAGCCATAAAAGTTCATGCTGGGCTGAAATTTGGCAGATTGTGTTTCCCAGACGCTGAGGTTAATTTAGAAAAACAGTTACTGCATGTGTGAAGTGAATGCTCTGGATCACAAAATCACATAATATTGCAATATAGTGTGCAGGTGTGATGGCCATACTAACACAATATATTTAATAATAAATACTGCTGTGTGTAGTGTCGGTGTTCTGGTTTACCATATTAGCCCACATATTAAGTGGTTTTTGTCATGATTAATGGCAGTTAATCATTACAAGTTAGCATGATCTATTTCAATAACCAAATTACAGTACTGGAGTGAAGAACCCATGGAGTAACCCATTCCTTTAAAAGAAGACACTTATGAAAAATGTATGGTGCAGGGCTGCATTGGTTCCGGTGCAGCCCTGCAACATGTATTTTTCATAAGCATCCTCTTTTAAAGGAGAGGTATGGTAACCCTGCCCATCACCAACAAAGTGTGGAGTCTCGAGGGCAGCTGTCAATTAAAAAAAAAATTCTAACAAGTGTATAAACAAAACTCTGCAAAATCAATAACACCAGTACAATGATATCAGCCATCATTCAGTAGAGTTCCTAAGCGCTCTCTGATACGTGTTTTTTTGTGTACATGTGGTTAGCAATAGATCTGGGTACTTTCAAGTGTGACGGTACCACAGGCAGCCACGCTTTAACCCGCATGGCCACTCGTGGTCCCATCATGTTTGAAAAGGCCCGCCAGATGTTTCCCCAGGCCAGATCCGGGGCTTGAACGGGCCATGGTGGTTTTTAGCCTGGGCTGTGACTTGGGTCCATTGCTGAGGCACAGCCCAGGGCAAGCGCTGTTGTGGTCAGTGCAACACAACTACGGACCAGGGCAGAGCAGACGGTCATGTTTGATGGCCGCTCTACCTGACCCTAGTCTAGGTTTGATGGTGTTCCGGGTGGGCACGCCAGCCTCATAGACTGCTGTGACCACCCGTCGGGGAGGAGGGCGGGCCACGCTCAGCAGCATGGAGGGCAGGGTCATGCAGACCCACATCTACATGTCACCCCGTCCCCTCCCAAGCCTGGGTTGCCAACACGTCTGTTCAGCAGCCAGGCCGAATCTCACCCCGGGTAGGATCAAAGCATGACGGCCCTCCGTTTCATTCACAGCATTATGTTCTGCTGCCACAGAAAACAAACAGTATTTCAAATGCTCCCTGCAAGAACTTTTTAAAATGCAAGAAAATTGCAATAATTAAGTCAGACAAAAAATTACTAGAATGACTGACAAAACTTGAAATTCAGTAGAATTCCAGATTAACACATAAAAGTCCATCTTTTACCTTGTGTTGGAGGACGGAGGGAGAATTAAAGGTTTCTCCTAAAAGTGGGTGGTAATTTTCACACCATATGTGGTGCCTCTTCAAATGGGAATGACCTTAAAGTATGAGTCTACAATGGTTATGTAATATGAAAAACTTCTCATTAATCTGCTCTCTGTCATTCAGTCGTATGTCTGACTGCATTATCACTAACATTTTTACTCCTGACTTTCCCTGCAGAAATAACACTCCTGGAAGAGAAACAACCTCTGTTTTGGGGGGATGACACATTAAGATAATTGTGTTCTAAATTCCAATTGCTGTGCCACTTGGGCAATGAGTAATTGAAGAAATCGATGGAGGATAATTAGGTTGTACAGTGTAAATGGTTAGCAGAACTTTTGTTACTAGTGAGAGCATATGACCTGGGAAGATCATTAATTTCACTTTCAGATCTCAAGATGAATTTGCAAGCTGGGTATTAGGAAAACCATCAGTTTACTTGTAAGCTGAGCATATTTGCCTGATCAGACATCAGTGAAAGACAAATAGAGAATTCCACACTGCCATTTTTATGTTTAAAAGTCACTTTTTTACATCCTGTAAGAAAAGTTTCCCCTTTCCCACAGAATATCTTTATTGTAGCAAGTATGACACAGACACTTAATACCGTCAACATGATTTTGTTATGGTGATGGTTTATTGTTTTACCAAGAAGTTATAGGTCTCAACAGTGGTGCTGGACTAGTTCAGTTAGATGTTAAATAATGTAAGAGGCTCTTCTCATCAGGTTAATTGTACAGTGATAAACCAACTCATAGGTATGCTTTAGTCTTATGTCAACGCTCAGTTATGCTACTGCTTTTTATAGCATTACTGGTACAAATGATCTCACTCTCTTTGCTTGATGATGATAATAATGGAATACTTTTTATAACTTGAAAGGCAGCTGCTTATTGATATGGAGGTTAAAATTAACTATAGCACAAGAGGTTGCCACTGTGTGCCTTGCCTTATCTTGCAGAAAGAAAGAAATGGAATGGGATGGAAACTGTGCTAAGGCTTGTTATTGAGTAAGGTCATCTACCAGGCTGTCCGTGCTGACATGAAACCTTTAGAAAGCTAATCTTCAGTGCTTCACTTCAAAATAAATTCTGTATTGATTATTATATACAACACTTCAAAAATTATTCAGCTCATTCTGGGGCAGAAACTAATCATAAATATGCTAACACCACATGCAATGCAAAGTCAGCTAAAGAAGAATGAAAAATTTACAGGTGCACTTGGGAAACACTAACTAAAATGAATATTCTTTGATGGCTTCACTTTTAGTGAACTGTTTTGTTTGTAAATCCTGTACCTGATGGTAGACAATCCCCATCTCTGCTTTTTCAGTGACAATCTTTCTAGTGTGTTTCACAAGTAATAGGCAATGCAGTGCACACTTCTATTATAAGCATTTTTATTTTTAACAAATTCACTACTTGGGCCGTTTTTACACAGACAGGGGTGGGGGGA
Organism: Sphenodon punctatus; assembly: GCA_003113815.1. NCBI lineage: Eukaryota > Metazoa > Chordata > Lepidosauria > Sphenodontia > Sphenodontidae > Sphenodon > Sphenodon punctatus. The sequence goes on along the minus strand of QEPC01001717.1, from coordinate 3,004,438 downwards.
TGGGTGTTCTGGCATGGTGGGTGTCCCTTTACAGGGACACCCACCCACCTCCACCCGCGGGGCCTCCTCCAGTTTTCCGGAGGGCTCCGTGGGTGGAGGTGGATGGAAATGGGTGGGTGATGGGTGTTGCACGGGAGTGCGCACGCATTCCCACCCATCCTCTGTGGTATTCGCACGGACAGACACCAAACACCCATCCCCCCACCCACCGCCGGTCGTTTTCACGGACACCCGCCCACTGCACACCCACCCACCCTACACCAATAGGGGGGGGCGTCCGTGTAAAAATGGCCTTGTGAAAAGGTATCAGAACAATAGCTCCAAAAGCTTGACCACTTTCTCATGAGATAAAACACATACCATTTGCTTCCAGGAAAAACTCTGGGAAGCAAATGCTGTATGGCTTTTGTCATGTGGGAAAACAAAGCCGCATGGCTCTGGCTCCGATCATGCAGAGGATGCAGAGCTGGAAAATCAAGCTCTGCATCCTCCACATGATCAGGGCCAAAGCTGCACAGCTTTGTTTTCCCACATGACAAAAGTCATACAGCATTTGCCTCCCAGAGTTTTTCCTGGAGGCAAATGGTGCACGCTTTGTCTCACAAGAAAGCACATCAGCAAACAGAATTTCAATCCATGAAAAAAATTACATTTTCATCAGGATTTGGAATGAAACTCTGTACAATACTGAAATGAAAATATTTAACTTTTCATGCACTGTACATGCACATGTAGTACATTTTTGGGAAGTGTGGTATGATGAAATACTTATCTATGCCTAAAATTTGCAAGAGATTTTTAATGTATCTGCTTGGGTTGTAAGCTAATAAAGCTTCCTTAGCGTGTTTACTCTTCCTTGGAGCAAGGAAGAAGCATGTTAGTGAAAGGGGGAAGTAAGCTTTGGGAAACATCTAGTAAAAACACCTGTAGGGAATGTGGGACATTGGTGTAAGTAATTTTCCTCACCTCTAGCCACTGAAGATACAGAAGGAATATTCATCCTCAGATATTTATCTAAGTATTTGCTTAAGTTCCTATGTTGTTCCTGTGTCTTGTGAAAACTAGGTTTAATCATTAGATTCTCTTCAATGATCACTAAGGGGATTGCATTAACTGGAGGATGTAAAGGGGAAAGTAAAACGAGCTCATTGATTAGTCTTCTTCATACAATGCTGAGGGAGAGAAATTATATATGAGGTTAATGGTGCATCATCAATTACGAAGAATTCTGGGTTAAATAGGAAAGTAGGATGCATGATAAAAAGCAATTAACAGGGAGTGTATGACAACTGTATGTCTGCTAAGCCACCCCAAATGGAGACAGTTGAGGTCCAAAAGGCAGAAAATCATTTTTGTTTTGGTCCTTTAAATCTGAAATAAAAAGGAAAGAGTCTGAACATATTTGGGGGATTGAGAAGTCTTTCGGCTTCTGGTCTCCCAATATATTAAATCGTTTTACACGTTGAAAATAACTGAGACAGATAGGCAGGAAGGGTCCCCCTCACCTGTTTAAATACTAGATTTGCATTCTGCCTTCTGTCATAGATGTTCTCTGGTCTATTTCTCCCCATATACAACCCTTTCCCTTCCCCAAAACATGCTTATGAAGAACTTTCCAAAAGATTGTGAACTGTAAAGGTAAAGTGATCCCCAGAAAATTGCCACGGCCACTTTGTAGATCTTTAAATGTTGCTTTTATGGTATGAAATGGAAACTTTACTATTAAAATGGGGGAACTCATACTAAGTACTTGGTATTAGTATGTATAGCTTACTGAAAAGAAATATTACCAAGAGCCAATTCAAAAACGACACTTATGTCTATAGTTCCTATGCGACTAGGTAATTCTTAGTTATTTAGAATGTGTCAGCTTGGCTGCTTACTTGGCAACTGTGATCATATTACACCCACTCTGATTTCTCTGTATTTGCTCCTTGTAGAGCAGTGGGTTGAGAAGATTGTGCTGTTTGTTTTCAGGGCCCTGAACATTCTAGGCCCTGGCTAGATTCGAGACCTGCTCCTGGAGCCTCACACGGATGGTTATCTGTGCTCAGAAACCACCCTGCTCTTTGGAGATACCACCACCATGCCTTAAGTCAGCAGGTAATCAGGTCTTTGCTGTGGCGGACCCCGCTCAGTGCAGAACTCGCTCCCTCCAGATATATTTGACAATGTAAGACCTGGCTGTTCCACCGTGCTGTTCCTCAGGGAGAGGGGGGGATGGGTTGGGTTAGGGCGGGGGCATATTGTTTTTTATATTGTGTTTTAATAGTGTTTTTAAATCGTATTATTGTTGTTTGGAATTGTTTTAATATGTTGTTAGCCGCCCCGAGATGCTTTTAGCAGGAGGGGGTGGCATACAAATTTTATTATAAATAAATAAATATCCATCTCAGTTCCTCCCTCCTTACCTTTAAAAAGCCTCCCAAATCTTATTTATTTTCCAGGTGTTTTTAGGATCGATTCCTGGTGCCAATTAATGTATTTTATCATCCCTCTATACCTTCCCCTTTTAAATTATTTTTAAATGGATTTTACATTTATTTTTTTTATGTGAAGCGCTCCAAGCACCATTTGACAGGCCATGGTGGTACTATAAAAATAATTTTTTTAAAATATTATATTTCAGAAGGTATACTGTCAGAAAAAGAGCTGTCACACTTCACAAAACATACCTCTGACTGTGATCTTACCCTGCTTTTCAAAAGGAGGCTGTTACTGATATATTTAACAAAGGAGGGGGGTAGAGAACCTCAGGCCTGGAGGTCAAATGTGGCCCATGGCTAGCCTTTATTTGGCCCCCTTTCGGTTCCTAGATCTGGCCCCTGGATCCAGTTCCTACCCCCTAGCACTGAAAGCCTGAGCTCAGAGGAAGGGAGGGAGCAGAGATGAGGACAGGGCATGTACATATGGGCGGGGTACAGATCCACAGCACAGACCTAGACCCTCTTCTTTCTGAGCAAACCTCTTAAGCCCCTTGGCTGTTTTTAGACAAGTGCCTCCGCACCCATTAACCACCCATCACACCTGCATGTGGCAGGGCTGCATAGGGCACCAATGTGGCCCTGTAACATGCATGATGGGTGGGGAGGTGCTTGTCTGAAAACACCCTTTGTGTGGCCCTCCGAGCTTGAAAAGGTTCCCCACCACCAATTTAGGGCATCAATGCAATGGTGAATGGACTGGAAGCTTGAATACTCCTGAAAACAATTTGTTTAAAAAAAAAAAAAAAAAAAAGCTTCTGTCCACCTGGGGATTTTTACAGCACAAGGCAGGGAAATGATCTTCTTTTCGCACTTCTTTCCAAAGCATGGGGAAAAGATACGCTTTCATTAGGCATTTCAAGGCCTTGGGATTAACAAAAGTCAACTTTGCAGATTGCATTAGCTCACCCAATTAGCTGAACTGGAATGGGAACATAAGAGTGTTATTTTTCCCCGTAGAACCGAAATTTTGATTAATGAAAGTCAGTGAGTAAATGAGATGCATTGGAGGATAGCTCCCAGCTGCAAACCTTCCTTAAAGATTCCCTGGATTTGTAACGTACAAATCATGTCCATTGGGATAGCCTCCTAAACTTGCCATAATCTGACATTCTTACGCAAGGCCTATAGCAGACCCCTCTATGGGTGTTTTCACACAAGACACTCTCTACCCACTACCCACCCACCTCCCACCCACCATACATGTTACAGGGCACCCATAGGGCAACACTGCAGCCCTGCAACATGTATAGTGGGTGGAGCGTGTCTTGTGTGAAAACGGCCTAAGTTATATCATATTATCTTCTGTACATATGCTTTTTATGGTTCCCAATCATTACAAAAATCTTTCCTCTAAGTAAATTGCCCTCTAACTAAATTAACTAAGTAAAAGTTTACTAAAAACCTACTTGTTACTTTTTTAAAAATCAGTGTATAGGTGTGGAGAAGGAATGGAAATCTTCATGCAAATACAACATTTTGCTCTCTCTCTTCTGGTTTTTGCATTATGTGAAAAAAAGAGTTATCTTAGGTATGAATAAATTGTCATTAGATATAACTTTTCACTCATGAATACTTGTAAAGTAAAAATGGATAGCTTCAGGCAGTTTCACTAATGTGCCACTAACAGGGATAAAGATACATGAAACTGTTGATAGTTTTACTGCAGAGCTGAAGCATGAACTAGGTTTCTTGTAGCAAAACATCCATCAAATCTACATGTCAAGTCGTTAGCAATTTATTATTTAGTGTTTTACTTAAAATTTATTTATTTATTTAGATTTCTACCCCACCCTTCCCAAAAGGCTCAGGGTGGCTGAGCCTTTTGTCTCCTACAAAGCAGCGCCTCCTTCCCTGTATGCATGCTGAGCATTGGCTCTTGCCTACGTCTTAAAAGCTGAAGTGTAATCTGTCAATTTATTTTGTAAATATTAAAATTGCATGTAACAAGGTGTTGTAGAGCGGTCCCTAAATTCGGATACTTTTGTTTGAGGTGTAGAGAAAGTAAGATTGCCGTGTTGGTCCCAAATATAGGCAATATTTTAAACAAAGTAGTACAGCAATGTCTTTGATTGTAGGTGTCGAGCCAATGTTGCGCTATTTTTACTGGAAAACTATACGGGTGCAGCCACATGAGAGGTTATCCCAGGATGAGGCTACACAAGACAGGGAGGGAAAGCTGCCACATCTTGGGTAGCCTTACCTCTCCTTCGGACATTATAGGCCCTAGCTATAATGGTTTGCATCTCCCTGGGCAGCCAGGCCACACAATGCAGTGCATTGAGAGGCTAGCAGCAGCTGGATGTTCTGGCGAACAGATGTGCCTGTTTCGCGACGTGTCCTTGGAAAAATTCTGAGAATGCATTGCAGAGCAGCCTTACCCCACATGAGGTAAGACTGCCCAGGGCGGGACAACCCATGTAGTCCGCTGCCCCTTCTGCCCGCTGCACAGCGAGCTTCGCAACAGGGCTGCCAGCGCCCGTTGCATGCAGCCACATCACAGCCAGAGGTGGGCTCTCTGTCTGCCTGGGCTGATCAGGGGAGGAGCTCAGATGAGCATGTGCCCCTCTCCCCACACCAAGAAACAACTTATCAGGGGGAAAGGGCCCCAAAGAAGCAAACTTGGGCGCTCCCCATAGCCCCTCCTCTCCTGATCAATGGTTTGTCAGGGTGGGAAGAGGGGCATGTGCACACTCATCTGAGCCCCCCCCATCAGCTGTTTGTTGGGTGGATCGAGGGGGGAGCTGCTCTTTACAGGCTGCCCTCTCCCCTGATCCACCTGACTGATAGCTGATCATGGAGGAGGGAGGGGGTTGGGAAGAGGGCACGCGCTCTTCCTAGGCTCCCCTTCTTCATCAGCTGTCAGGTGGGGGAAGGAACACACACCCTTCTCTGCCTCCCCCAACAGTGAAGCGAGCAGCAGGTCCAATCCTGCACCATGTGGCCGGCTCCCTGCTCTTGCCCCTCAGTGTAGTGGCGGCAATTGCCCACCATGGGGCTGCGTGGGGATTAGGCCCTCAGCGGTCATGTAGCCTCATCCCCACTTTGGGCAGTCTTATCCCACTTTGGGCAACATTACCATACAACACAGTGGTTCATATGCCCAGTGGCCTCCAGACCCTCACCGTGCCCCATGGCAGTGCGGGCAGCCAGCTACTACACAATGCATCCTCCGAAAAAGGCCGGGGATGCAGCACAACATAGTACGGTTGCCCAAAGTTGGATAAGGCTGCCTAAAGTGGGCCACCTGATGTGGAGCCAGGCTGCGCAACCCTTCCACAAGGCAGTGTCTGTGGATTGGATCCAGAGGAGCATGCTCCTCCCCACCCCACCAAACAGTTGGTCGCGGGGGAGTGGAGGAAAGGGAAGAGGTGAAAGGGACAAGGGTGCATGCTCTTCCCAGGCACCCCACCACCCGCCTAACAGCTGGTTGTGGGGGAGGTGGACTGGGAAGAGGGTGAGCAGGCCTCCTCCCCTGATCAGCTGTTGGATGGGTGGGAGGAAGGCGTGTGCACCCCCTTCCCAGGCCACCCTCCCCCCCAGATCAGCTGTTGCATGGGTGGATCATGCGGAGGGGGGCCTAGGAAGAAGGTGCATGCTCCTCCCAGGGCCCCTTCCCCTCCAATCTACCCACCCAACGACTGATTGGGAGGAGAAGGGGCCCAGAGGAACACATACCCCCCGCTCCTCTCCCCCAGTCAACTGCTTCTTGGAGTAGGGAGAAGGGTGCACACAAGCTCCTCCAGGCCCCCACCCCCCAATCTCCCCAATCAGCGGAGGGAAAGGGGTGCATGCATGCTCCTCTGAGGCCCCTCCCTTTCCTTGATCTCCAACAATAAGTTGTTTGTCAGGATGGGGAGTGGAGTGCATGATGTGCACTCTTCCCAGACACTCCATGATCAGCTGTCAGGCAGGGTGTCAGGGGAGGAGCATGTGCGCTCCTTTCCCCCTCCCCAGCTTCTTAGTAGCAACAGGCCCAATCCTGCAGCACAGCAGGAGTCGGCACATCCAGCCCAATGTGGCCAGCTCCTCGGCCCACCCCAGGGTATTGGAGGAGCTGGTGATGGCCACAGGGGAGAGGAGTGTGCGGCCAGTTCTCCCTGCTGGCCCAAAGTGTGGCGGCTCATGGAGCGCACAGGGGATTGGGATTGGGCCCGTCTGAGCTCATGTGGATACACCCAATGAGCTGAATATTCTTTATACTGATTTATTTATTCACTTTTTTATCCCACCCTTCCCATTAAGGTGGGTTACAACACATAACAATGTAATTAAAAAATTCACAAAATGAAACCAAATATTAAAATATTAAAATAAAGTCAAATAAAAACAAGTACAGTCCCCTAACCCATATCATCTCTACCCCTGCTTCCGTCTGCCAAATGCCTGGCCAAACAAATCTTTCATTCCCTCCAGAAGATGAGCAGGTTCAGGCTTAGATGACCCCACAAGGGAAGGGAGTAACATGATTCTGGAAAGGGCAAGGTAGAAAGTGAAATAAATAAATAAATAAATAAATAATTATGGGCCAGCACCAAGAATGCCCCTCTGAATCCCCTTGTGTTGGGTAAACTGACTGACTGCAGAGGCCATGGTGGGACATGAGGGAAGAGGTGGTCTTTCAGAAATTTGGGGCATGCTATAGTGTACGAGTACATTGCTGCTCTCTATTGAAAAGCCTGTCAGAGCCAATCCCATCGGTAAGCTTGCTTCCGCAGCTGAAGACTAGACTAAGTTTTTAGGAGCAAAAGGTCTTGAGCTCTGTACTGCCAGCTGAGAAGTTCCATGTGACAAACCTATTCAGAATACTTGATCATCATAGTCTTATGTATCCATCTCCACAAAACCATTACAGCATCACGTATTCACTTTATATGCTGCTTGATCCAGATCACAAAATTCACTTGGTAGATTCAGTATTTGCAAATCATTCCGCATGAAAAGGTTTTCATAGCTAAATTTGTGGGTAGTGAAAACAGTTTTACACAGCTCAGAAAGCTCTGCTGGAAAAATTACACGTTTTAGCTCTCCTGTCATGCAGGAGGCTATCAAAACATAGCAGATAATCAAGGCAAAGGGTTAGTTAGCATTGAATTGTTAGTCTAAAGAAAGACTTACGTCTGTCTTTTTTGTTTTTGTTGTTGTTCCATAGGGAACAGAAATGATTCTGAAGGTTTATTTTAAGAACCCAGTTACATAAGACTATTCAAACTTCTCAGTCAGTTTTTATATGGAAATTTTGTTTTGTACTTAACAAAAATACAGTTTGGGCAAAATCTTCAGTGCTGTGTGGTCAATTCAGCATGTGACTCTTAGATCCAAATAAGAAATCTTGAGCAATCATCCCTTGGAATAGAAATAAATCTAAAAACTCAGCGCAATAAAAATTACTGGAAGTATAGCACCAAGATGTCCTAGAACACTCTAAGCATACAAGAGGTTTGGGAATTGTTTTGATATATTGCTGATTTGGGGGTGGGGGGGAGAAGGCAAGAGTTTTCCCCAGGCACTAATCCTGATCTCTCATTTCATTGGATGGGCTGACCGGGTGCTGGGTGCACCAGCCCGCTTCAGCCTGCCAGATGTTGTTCCGGGGCAACCCCATCAGCAGCATTCCAGAATATTCTGAAGCACCACTGGCAATGTAAGCCAGTGAAACTTGGTGCCCCACCCCAGAATAGAGCAGCTGTCCATCTGATGCGGATCCATGCTGCTGCTCTGCTTCCAGCCGGCCATTGCCCCGTGAAAGATCACAGAGTTGCAGGTGCCAGCCGAGAGCGTTGGGGTATCGCCTGCAACTCTATGGTGTGGGGGGGGCATCACTGTACAGGTGGACTGTGGGGCAGTGAACCCACCAATCAGTGAACCCGCCAGATCCATCTGAACCTGACTGAGGCAGGGCTGGACACAAGCAGATGCAGGGGTGCATCCTGAGGGCAGCTCCAAGACAGGCTGCCTCTGTATCTGTTTGAAAACCACCCATTATGTCCATCCACCTTCTGGAGCTGAGCAGGCCATGCTTTTCTAGCATAGATTTTAACGTTTGAAAGCTTGCTTTGTCTTTTAAGAAGCCAAACTTTATGAGGATATATAGCATACAGTCAGCAGTAGTGGAAAGAACCAAGTGCTATCTGACTTCAATATTTACATTCTTGGAATGATAAAATGATATCTAGGTAGAATATTTTTGAAGAAATAAGATAAACCAGAAGTGAGCAGGGAAATGTGGAAGGAAAACCGATAGCAGAGAGTTTGAAAAAAGGAAACAGATGATGATTGGAGAGATAGCAGTGGAGGGAGAAAGACTGGCTAAACAATAATGCCAAATGTGTAGAGGAGGATAGAATGTAATCCATGAAGAGAAGACTGCAGAATGTCTGTAACAATGGTTCATATTCCACAGTGATCTACATATCTTACAACCATCCCCACTTATTTTAATGATTTGGAGCAAGACGTAGCTTACATTCCTGTATCTCTCATGCAGGTTTCATTATATTAGAACTTGCAAAGCAGTGTTTTTGATGAAAATCCTCCAACACAGTTGCTGTCTGTTTACAAAAAAATAGTTGCATTTCCTTGTCATGCTTCAATAAATGGAGGCAGAGCACACCAACCACTAGAAAGTGATAATCTGTCCAAACAGCTGGCCATACAAGGCATCCTGACAGCAGTCACTTAAGTTTCCTATGCATTAGTCCACAGTGGCTAGGGAGAGTGATGTTGCAACAATTGCAGATCAATACTATGGCAACTGGCTGGGGTACAGAATCCCCCTTACCCTTCCAGACCAGCTTAGTTAAAATAGAATTGGCCTCAAACTAGAAACTTGGAAGCAGATCTCTTTGAGTTTCTGGATTTATGTGTGTAGTAAGTGAGGGCTTGGCTCTGAAACAACAGCTACAAATCATCCCATATAATTTTTAATTCTTGGTTGGAATCAAAATCCAAAGGGGAATGTATTGCAGGATCTGGTCTGGAAAGGACCAATACTGAAGAATTCTTTTTTAAAATTTCATGGAATCAGAACTCCAAAATCTGCTTGCCTTCCATTGGCTTCATAACCTAGGCCCTTGCTTAAAATTAACTTCTCCACAGACCATCCTTCACTAGAATTCAATATGAATGGTTGCTGACTGCATGCTGTTTCTCTCTAGGTGGAATCCGTGTTCAGTTTGTGCAGCCCCCATTCTGTAACCAGAATTTTAGTCCCCAGGGAAAAGATAGGACTTAAAGCAGGATCTAAACTTTGGTTCTTTCTACTACGATGCTATTCCAGAGGAGAGAGGAATCTTTCCTCAATGATCACAGAGACTCAGTTTCCTTTATCTTACTTTACTTCACTAAGTTAGAATTGAATACAACTTAAATGAAGAATATAACAAAGCAATGAATCTTGAACAAAACCTATTTCAAGTAAAATACAGACACTGTAAAATAATAAGGAATATAAATATCTCAATAAGAAAGAGAGAAGTATATAGAAATAGGAGTATATGTGAACGTATATGGCCATATAAAAGAAAGAGAATAGAACCTTCTGCAAAAGGGGTAATCCAGCACTTGATGGCAGGAGCAGAAGAACAATTAACTCTCATCCAGAGCATCCTTATATACAGTCTTTCACACTATCTCAATACATTCTTTGCATAACATTTCTCCTAGGTTAGTACATGTTCTCTTCATGAACACAATATCTGTATTTAAAAGATGTTTTTCTTCTTTTAGGGAACACCTGCATCTGTAGGGATACATCACCAAAGGACAGTGTGTGTCCTATTCTGTACCTCTAACAAGTCTGCTTTGTCTTACTGTACTAAGATTTAAGCATAGTGACGGTTAATAAGTTTAATAAGTTTTAAAATAGGACTAAGTTCTCACTCAGAGACTGCAAAGCGGTTGCAACTTACAGGGAAGTGCCTTCTCACCCAGAGCAAAGCCATTGCAACCGACAGGGAAGTGCCTTGAGCAAAAGGAATTGGAATGCAGGAGAAGACCAGCATATCAGGATATGGCTACCTTGTAAATACAAACTTTGCAAAAACACCCTAGAATGCAACTCAACGAGTTTTGCACAAGCTGTCAACATGATCCAAGCCAAAATGACAACAACAACAAGAGGTTGATGGCGTGACCAAATGGAAAAGTTTGAAATGAAAAAATTGGAATTGGAAAAATTGAAAGAAGGAGGGCTAAACCAAGCTGTAACTGCATGAAATCCTGATAAGAGAGAAACAGGTGAAGAAGAACAGCCCCCCTGACTGGAGAGGAAGAAGCCAACAGAGTCTGCATACCAACAGCATATTGTCTGGCCATCGCTGTCTGCGGATGCAAAACTGAAACTCTGGGTGAGAAATAACTTTACTTATACAGGATAGGGAACTACTGCTGATTAACCAGTTTGATAACAATAAAATCTTGTATCGAGACTAAATTGACTGCATCTGTGTGGTACATCCAAGGGTGACCAAGGGGATCAGATTGGGGTACTCCAGGGGAGCCTACAATCTAACACTTGGTGGACCAATGCAAGCAGGAAAGTCTAAATTAACCCCACAGGTTTGGGAATATTTGGACCTAACTCCCAAAGGCCTGAAATAAGTCCCAGCACCGGACTGACCACACAGACTGAAGAAAAAGTGTGACTAGCATTAACAGTGATGGCTCCTGGAAAAGGATATATAGACCCAGTGTATTAAAATCAGTTATTTTGGAGTCAGGAACTTGCCCATGGACCTAGGGGGTGATTGAACCCAGGATTAACATCCCCAGAATGGAAGAGATGTTTGATAAATTTTTATGAACCTGAGAAACACAAAACATTTGTGGCAGCCCTATTACTATTATGGCAGGGTGCCTCTGCCCTAGCAAAGGAAAATAGAGAATTATTAGATCACAAAGATAATCAGACCAGTATTATAAAACAGATGCAAGAACAAATTGATTCCCTCCGATCACAACAGAGCCCTATCTAGTCAAGTGTCACTGCAACACCAAGTAGCTGCCTTGACTGTAGGGAGTCCAGAGGCCCAAACCCAAGGAGAGTTAGAAAAATTTGTTGGAATTTTATTAGTGGTCAAAAAACCAAAAAGCAGCTTGAACTGTTAGTAGCAACAGCTTAGTAGTAATCAACACCTTGGAGATTGTTTCTAGATTAAAATAATCTACTTTATTGAGAAGTACATTGTGATAGGAAAGGCCTATCCCTA
>QEPC01001717.1:2949380-2985021 GCA_003113815.1 Sphenodon punctatus | reverse complement strand
GTCCCTTCTCCCTCGCTGCCCCACATGCCTGGAACTCCCTCCCTGCCCACATCCGCCTTGCCTCCTCCCTCCGCTCCTTCAAATCCATCCTCAAGACCCACCTTTTCCATGCTGCCTTTCCCAATGCCCGCTAGCCTTTCCCCTTACTCTTACTGTCATCCCTCCTCTGCTGACTGCTGCTACCAACTTCATTGTAACCAAGCCAAGCACACGCACCTGAGACTTCGCATCCGCCTGAATGTTTCTTTGTCTTCTCCCATGTCTCTCCCACTGTCCCCTCCCCCTGTCTCCCCCCCCCCTTTGTTTTTGTCTCTTAGATTGTAAGCCACAGGCAGGGACCGTGTCTAATTCTATGTTCTGTACAGCACCAGGTCATGCGACTGGCACTTTATAAATGTCTAATAATAATAATAATAATAATAATACCAGTGGGGTAAGAGACACCAGATGTTGGCAATCCTAGCTGGTGTGATCCTGAGGGGGTCCGACACCAATTAGAAGACCACCCCCATATGTTAACAGATTGGAGGAGGTAAACTGGAACCATGGCCCCTTCATAACCACCTTTTTGGAAAGACTGTGACCAGAAATTAGAAAGACTATGGGCCTGTTTGACCTTCATTTTAATGCTGCATTAGCCTTCCAACAAGTACAGCAGGTCCTTGAAGCATCCAAATTGTGTAGGACGGTGTGCACCACAGCTGGAGTAGTGGACGATCCTACCCCTGAACATAAAGTCACGTATACTAATAAAGGGAGAGGATCTGGAGACAGACCCAATGCCCAATGGAACGCAGGCAAGGGTAGACCCATGATGGGATGAGGCAGGGAACTCAGGACTCAGAACTCAGGGTAACCCCACCTTACCAACAAACTGACCCAGAGAGGGATATGCAAAACTCTCTCTGGAGAGTCTTCATGCTCATGGGAGAGGATCCAAAGTAATGAAATGGAGAAAGCAGTCTTCTTTTTTAAGAGAGTGTAGAAGTTAGAAGTGCAAAAGGCACAGAAAGCACAGGAAATGGCATTAGCAGCAGTGACCCAGACCATAGTCCCGCCCCCAGGCCCTGCCCAATAGGGATGCCCCTCCAATGGTAGGCGACTGCCAGGGGCCAATCAGTGACAAATACTGAGTTGACTACACCTCAACCCAGTAGGCAGACCCCAAGTATACATCTGGACAGGGAAAGAAATAATTGACCCTTTGGATGCTCTAGTGGTTACTGGAACTAGTGTAAATTGTTAAACTGTTAAAAATTAGTCTGAAGAATCAAATATTGCTAGGGCCCAGTGTGACCCTGGAATCTTATGCTGGGGGCATAAAGGAAGGACACCAGTTTGGGGTTCTGGACTGGGGCATATGGAAACGGGCCACCCTTCTAAAAGGGAATGCTTTGATAGGGGTTCAGATGGAGGAAGAGGCCATTGTAGGAGCTGCAGCATGTAATAACCAAGGATTAGTGGTAGACCTGGCAAGTAAGATTCTGTGGCAGGTCCCGTCAGGAGAAAGTAGGGTAGGATCGTATTTAAGAACAGCCGCATTGAAGGCCCTAAGGAGATACCCACAGACCCAGAAAAAGATCCGTGGGTACAGGAGTTTCCAGATGTATGGGCTAAAACCAAGACCAAGTGTGGGAAGATTGAAGCCTGTGTATATATTACTGGTAACCCAGTACCCCCACAGAAACAGTATAATTTCCCGACAAAAGCGGAAGAAGGGATAGCACCCACGATAGATGATTTGGTGAGCAAGGGGTGCTAGTGGAGACCAACCCACCCTTTAACTCCCCGATATGGCCAGTCCTTAATGGGAAAGATGGGAAAACATGGCGCCTTACAATAGATTACCAAAATATTAATGCAGGCATTCCTGCTATGGTCCCAGTAGTCTCAGATATGCCAAAGCTGGTGTCCAGGGTTAAGTATGCCCCGTGCTGGTTCACTGTGTTGGACCTCTCAAATTGTTTCTTTGCTGTCCCATTGCATCCCAGTTCATGGGATAAATTTGTTTCACTTTTTGAGATAAACAGTACTCCTTTACTAGAGTACCTCAGGGTTTCCACAATTGCAGCCTCCCAAATAACACTAAAATTAGTTATAACAAGGGATAGTGGTTCCCTGCTGACACTCATGTGACTCAGTTACTGGACATACCAAATTAATTAACTGAATTAATACAGTGGTGGTTCAAACCTACTGATCCATGCTTTAGAAAGGCTTTTTCTGATACTTGTACAAGAGATCCTTGAAGGCCTGAGCACCTACAAGGCCTAGTGGCCCAGCGTATAAAGGATTTTGTCATTGCAATGAAGCATACTGCAGACTAATTCAGGGGTACAGAGCCACTTTTTCTTGTGATGTTCTGTTGTAGGATACCATGGAATGATGAATGCAGCAAAAGATCAAGAAGCCCTTCTTGGATATGAACCCTGTCTTTCTTGTTTGTCTTACTAGTTTTGTGACCTATGCGTGACATCAGGAGAGAATGCCTAAAGCACTGCTGCATAGGTGCAGAGGTGCACCCTCACATTTCACGGGTTTTGTCAGGGGAAAGGGCCCTTTCCCAGACAACACAACCAACATGCAAGCAAACAAAAACTTTGTTTTATTGCTCATTGGTCATAGCAAATTTTTTTGAAAAGGATCCTCCAACATATTTTTGCCATGGCTTTCTTTTATGTTTGTCTTTCATGTTGAATGAATAACTGTAGGAGCTGTGCAAAGGGAATTGATATGGAGTGGAAATATCCCAGGAGAATGGTTGCTTACCCTTGACAAACCCACTAGGGAAGTCCTAACCAAGCATTCACATATCAGAGCTATTAAATGGAATTGAAGTAATAAATCAATAGAAATGTTGATATACACGGTACAGGGTGAGCACACCATAGGGTACCCTGTTATTCCATTGCCCCAATATCATACCCCTACTGGTCACTGGTTAGTGCCATCCATGTCAGAAAGACATGTTATGTTAAATGATACCCAAGGAACTATTCTAAACTTGCACTCTTGTGCCCCGTGGGGCCCAGATGCTTATGTGTGTCATAATTTGATGCCCCCTACACTCTTACAATGTACTCCACGTTCCAGTTTCTCTTTAGTAGGGGTGTGCACCAGGGCCCCATGTCGTTTTTTGTTTTTTGTTATCATTTTTGTTATTAAAATGTGTCACTCTCATTTTTGTTAATAACGAAATGTCATTTTTCATTATTGTTGTTATCGGTATAAATACCGATTTAAAACAAAGATTTTGTTTTTGGTATCATTATTGGTACACACACAATATCTAGTCTTATTTATATAATATATATATATGTAAACTATACTACCAATCTCTCTCTCTCTCTCGATATACTATAAACTATACTACCAATATCGATTTCTACAGGGGGAGACAAGCAGGGGAAGGAAAAAGGTAACAAGTAAGGGTAAGGAATAAGGATTGGAAAGGTAAGGTGGTAGGCATATATATGGGAGGATTTTTAGTGCAAGCACCAGTAGATTCTGCAAATACACCCTGAAAGAGCAATAGCTAATACAGAACCAGAGTCAAGCAGCCCAGCCCTACAGTAAAAGGTGTTGCACTGCCCTCCCCCAGAGCTCCCCTGATTGGTTCTGGGAGGCAGGAGGCATTGGGCAATCACAGGGTGACATTCAACTGCCTGGGACCTGCTTACGCTGCTCATTGGCCAGCAATTACATCCATCAGGTCCTTTCCCTTCCATCACAGGCCCAGTTCAAGAGTTCAACAAGGTTTCTGGCTCAGAGATGTATGCTCCCTCCTCCCCTCACCACATTTCTCTCCAAAAAAACACCTGCCAAGCTGCTAGGCAATAACAAAATCAATAATGACTTTCATTATAGTTATGGATTTTGTTATTATTTTTTGTCATTTTCGTTATTGCAATAATGATAATGAAAATGACACATTTTGTTTTCATTATTGATATAACAAAAACAACATGCACATCCCTACTTTACCTGAAATATATTGCCTACTGTTAACAAATTGTTTGTCCATTGGGTAAATTATACTACCACCTTCTGTGATGTAGTTACTCTCATGGAGGGCAATGTATCCTTATGATTGGGTAGAATCACTATTGAAAATGTCACCAGTACTGTGCCCCCTTGTACCATATATCCCATTCAGGTATGTTTTGCCCCCCTGTTTGAAGCATTGGCCATACTCCAACATTTTGCAGATAAAGCGAATGCTGCAGCGGCAGATATTGAGGGCCGCGCAGTCCACATTAAAGTTAAGGAGGTCATGTCTGAAGCAGAACGACATTCCCACACATCACTACAAGTGGCATCCTTAATGGAACGCCATTGCAATGCCATTGCACCCCATTGTTATATTTGTAATCTTTCGATCAATAGGATGCCAAGATATATGATGATGATGATTGATGATGATGCATACATTAAGAAAGCAATGTGTGTTTGATGATCAATATGGTCAGCTTAATCACAATTTATAATAAAATGTTGTTTGCAATATCCTCTGTTATAATCGGGTATCAAGTATTGGGATTTAAGCATAGTGAGGGTTAATAAGTTTAATAAGTTTTAAAGCAGGATTAAGTTCTCACCCAGAGCAAAGCCGTTGCAACCGACTGGGAAGTGCCTTGAGCGAAAGGAATTGGAATGCAGGAGAAGACCAGCATATCAGAATATGGCTACCTTGTAAACACAAACTTTGCAAAAACACCCTAGATTTCAACTCAGCAAGTTCTGCACAAGCTGTCAACATGATCCGAGTCAAAATAACAACAAGAGGTTGATGGCGTGACCAAATGGAAAAGTTTGAAGTGGAAAAATTGGAAAGAGGAAGGCTAAACCAAGCCCTAACTGCATGAAATCCTGATAAAAGAGAGCAATACTGAAACAGGTGTAGAAGAACAGCCCCCCTGACTGGAAAGGAAGAAGCCGAAGGAACCTACATACCAACAGCATATTGTCTGGCCAGCAGCTGTCTGTGGATGCAAGACTGAAATTCTGCGTGAGAAATAACTTTACTTATACAGAATAGGATAGGATAGGATAGGAAACTACTGCTGATCAACCAGTTTGATAACAATAAACTCTTGTTTTGAGACTAAATTTACTGCATCTGTGTGGTACATCCAAAGGTGACCAAGGGGATGGGATTGGGATACTCCAGGGCAGTCTGGGGAACCTACCTTCTAACAACTTCTCTTGCCACACTTTGGTATTTCATCTATTTCAATTCAGACCTGAGACCCTTTGTTCCTCAAATCATAGACAGTATTTTAGTTCTAATAAATGGATTATTCCAAGAAATCTCCAATTTAAGAAGGCTACAGTTCACATGTAGAGCTAGTAAACGGGCAGCCCACACACACAGGTTTAGCGCGATAAACCTAATACATGGGCAGGTGTCGCTGTCTGCCCGCCTACCCAAATCCCCTTCCCAGTATCCCACCCTGTGTCATGACTCACAGCCGCAGCAAACGATGGGAAGAAGCCGCACCAGCTGTTTCTTTCTTCCAGGCTATTATGACAGTACTTGCTCATATTCTGTGTGCAGCCAATCTTAGTCAGATAGCTGCCCAGTGCTTTAAGCTGTTCAGAACATTTGGTACATGGTCTGAAGAGTTCTTGGACCCCAGAACCACAGCCATGGAAACCAACACCAAGAAATTCAGGATGCTCATTATCTTACTCCAGGCTTTCATGATCACTGCTGAGCACAACCTTGTAAGCTATCCAGCAGATCCAAGCAGTTTGATGCTGTTGGATCAAGGAGATTTCTAAGCACAGATGGGCACTCAGTTTAATAAAGTCTTCTTAAAATGTTTAATAGAAATAGTGTTCAATAAAGCCTTTAGAAAGGTTTCCAGTGCAACATATGGATTTCATATGGCCCATCGAGCCCCAGCCTGTCCCATGTCATTTCCAACTATTCCCTTTCCCTCTGTATTGCCTACTGACATTTACAGGTGAGCCCTGTCTGGGAATGGCAATAGGAAGTACAGAGGTGCAGGCATGCTGCCTGCTACTATGATCCGCCCCTCCTCCCCACTGTTAAGTGCAATTGCTTCCAACAACCGCCCCCCTAAGTGACTTATCACTATTCCATATCACCATTCTCCATTGTCCCCCCTTTCTTTCACCCACACTTCTCACCCCCTTCCTTTCCATTCCCACCCCAGCACCCAAAGCAGCTTATTGCTATGCCATACCACCATTCTCCATGACCCGCTTTTCCTTCACTCCTTCCCTGCACCCATGATTCCCACCCACCCCTTGCCATACCTAGCCCCCAAAGTGGCTTGTCCCAAATTGCCCCATGGGTCTGTCCCAAATTGTCAATGGCCCAATGAATGATGGGAGACATACCTTGGATCTGATTTTATGCACCAGCCTTGAGGTGGGGGATTTGTTGATGGGAGAGGTGTTAGCAGAGCCCTTGTCATGGACGGATCATTACCTCCTGCGAGCACATCTCCTGGCACGTCTGCCCCCAGAGGGGTGTAGACCTTACTAGGATGGTTCGCCCCCTGGAGACTAATGGAACCTGAGAGGTTCCAGAATGCTCTTGGGGAGTTACCCTCTGATCTCGATGACTGCCCGCTCGATGATCTTGTGATTTTATGAAACATCTTGCTGATGGAGGCCATTGACTGTACAGCTCTGAGGCATCCGCTCCCTCGGCAACAGCTCCTCAGACCTGAGTGGTTTACAGAGGACCTGAGGTTGTTGAAATGGGAAGAGCGGCAGTTGGAGAAATGGTGGCACCATTCATGTGCTGAAGCTGACAGATTATAACATAGAGCCAGTTTATGCGCCAATGCTATAGCTGTAAGGGCAGCAAAAAGGGAGTTTTTTGCTGCCTGTATAGCCTCTGTAAAATCTCGTCCAGCTGAGCTTTTCTGAGTGGTGAGGGGGTTGGTCAGTCCTCCCTCCACCTGGAACCGGAGTCAACCAGTGTCTGCTATGACTTATCTGTTGATTATTTTGCAGAGAAAAATTGCTCGGATTCACCACAACTTTGATGCTGCCCTTATTGCAATGGGTGAACCAGAGGTTGTGAAAGTCCCGCCTTGTCCAGTTTTGTGGGATCAATTCCAGTCAGTGTCATCCACTGAGGCGGGGTATGTTCTTGGAGCTGTGAGGGCCACCTTTTGTGAACTTGACCCATGCCCATCCTGGCTGGTTAAGGCCAGCCGGAGATGGTTGGGCCGTTGCTGGTGGGGGTGATCAATGCCTCCCTTTAGGAAGGCAGAGTGTTGGGCTGCCTCAAAGAGGTGGTGGTGCAGTCTCAGCTCAAAAAACCATCTCTTGACATGGATTCCTTGTCAGTTACTGACTGGTCTCTAAGGGAAGGTTATTGAGCGGGTTGTGACTCAGCAGCTGCAGGGGCAAGTAGACCGCACCGGTTATCTGGATCCCTCGTAGTCCAGCTTTCTTCCAGGCTATAACACTGAGACTGCTCTTGTGGCTTTGGTAGACGACTTCTGCCGTGAATTAGATCAAGGTTGTTCAACCTTGCTAATTTGGTTAGAACTGTCGGCTGCTTTTGATACTGTTGACCATACCGTTGGTGACTAGCTTGTGGGATCAAGCTGGAGTGGGCGTGATCATTCTTGATTGGTTCTGCTCTTTCCTAGTCAGAAGGACTCAGCGTGTGGTGCTTGAGGACTGTTTTTCATCTGCATGAGATGTCATGTGTGGAGTCCCATAAGGTTCCATTCTGTCTCCACTCCTGTTCAACATGTATATAGCCACTCGGTGTGGTCGTGAGATGGTATGGGGTGCGGTGTCATCAATATGCTGATGATACCCAATTCTACCTCTCCTTTTCATCCGACCCAGACCCGGCAGTCTCGGTACTTACCCGATGCCTGGCGGCTATAGGGGAATGGATGAGGGCAAGCTGACTGAAATTGAATCCCAACAAGATGGAGGTGATGGTAGTGGGTAAGGCAGTGGATGTGGCGGCATGGGATTTGCCCTCCACTGGTTTCCGAGGTTTGCAGTCTGGGCATACTCCTCAATCTGCAGCTCCACCTGGATCTCCAGGTGGGGGCTGTGGCAAGGAGTGCATTTTGCCAATTACATCTGGTATGACAGCTTCGGTCGTATGTCTCAGATAGCGACCTGGCCACTATCATCCAT
Source organism: Sphenodon punctatus (assembly GCA_003113815.1). Taxonomy (NCBI): domain Eukaryota; kingdom Metazoa; phylum Chordata; class Lepidosauria; order Sphenodontia; family Sphenodontidae; genus Sphenodon; species Sphenodon punctatus. The sequence goes on along the minus strand of QEPC01001717.1, from coordinate 2,976,873 downwards.
GCTTTCATTACAAGATTGGACTATTGCAATGCACTCTAGCTGAGTCACAAGATTGAACTATTGCAATGCCATGGTGATGGTCCAGAGACTGCAGCTAGTGCAGAATGCAGCGGCCCGTATCCTTATGGGATCGGGTCACTGTGAGCACACTACACCAGTGCTCCGGGCTCTGCACTGGCTGCCTATAGACTTCCAGGCCCGATTCAAGGTGTTGGTTTTGATCTAAAGCCCTATATGGCCTTGGCCCAACTTACCCGTGGGATTGCCTCACTCCCCGTGCTCTGGAGCACCTCTGCAGTCCACCAGGAGCACCCTTCTCAAGGTCTCTCTTGTGGCCAGGGGGACCACTATGGAGAGGGTGTTCTCGGTGACCGCACCTAGGTTGTGAAACTTCCTCCCCATGTAGGCTTGGTTGGCCCTGGACCTCCCTTCCTTCCGCCGTATGTGTAAAACCTGTCTGTTCAGCCTGGCTTTTGCAAGGGAGTTGGGGTGTAAGGTGTAGGTTGGGAAGGGGGGTTGGTTTTTGCCTTCTTTTTTAATGTACTGTTTTGATTTTATGTGTTTTATAGGTTTCTAATGTTGTAAGCCACCCCGAGCTGCCTGGAGCAGGAGGGACGGAGTAGAACATTATTTTATAAATAAAATTATATATTATCGCCATATCATATTGCTATTCTGGTGGCCATCAAACAGATGAGTGGGTGAATCCAGGGTTAATAGGGCTAATGGCTCCTGTGAGGAGGTATCTGGTGCAAACTGTGTCCGACATTGAGAGCCTCCATCTTTTGACTGATTTGGCCAGAGAGAGATTGGGACTGCTGTTAGTATACCGTGCACCTACCTGTACAGCAGATCTCTGCATGCTCTAATGGAGCTGGTCTCTGAGGCAGGGCCGGCCCGAGGCATGTGCCACTGGTGCCCAGGCACAGGGAGGGGCCGCGGGTTGGAGACGGAGCATGGGACACCACCGTTTCCCACCCCCATTGGTAGCAAACCCCGCCTGGCCACCTGTCCTGTCTTGTCCTCCCTCCCCGCTGCCCTGGGCACCCCCTGCCAGCTGACACATGCCCCCCCTCCCCTCTCCTTTTGGCCACTGCTGCCGCCAGGCTCACGCCATCCCTCACCTGCCTAAAGCTGTTTGTTTACAAACAGCTCCTCCCCATGTGCTGATCAGAAGGTTGTAGCCTTGTAAGGAAGGTTCTTCGAGATGGTATCTAACATTCTCACAACTGGGTTGTGCATGGCTCACCCTATTCAAATAATAGCCACATGATGGTCTCGATCTCCTGTAGTATAAAAAGTGCTCTCCCCGCTCAGAATGACAGTTCCTTCCAACCCTTTCTAGAAATAGAAGGAAAAAATTCCATGAGAGGCTGGAAGGGTGGGTGTTGTGAGAATGTTTGGAGCCATCTCAAAGAACCTTATTTACAAGGTAGCAACTTTCTGTTCTTCTTTGAGTGGCTCCTCACATGTTATTTTTACTAAATATTAATGTGCTTGTGTGATCAGGTATTGTTAATAGCATGCAGCTATTTTGATGTGGCCCAGAGGTTTTGTATGTTTTAAATATGTGAACAGGATTTTTTTATCCTGATATGGCACTACCACTGATGGAGAGAGAGTTGTCCTACTGGAGTCCCATCCACTTACTGCAAAATGTTGGAGTATGGCCAATGCTTCAAACAGGGGGGCAAAACATGAGATGCTAGTAGGAGGGTTCTCTCAGTCTCCAAGTGGCAGGGTTTTACTCAGCAGCAAGGAGTTCCCAGTGTAAACTAATGTTCTGTCCATCACATCTTAACACTGAAAACTCTTTGTTGCTAGTAGGAGGGTTCTCTCAGTCTCCAAGTGGCAGGGTTTTACTCAGCAGCAAGGAGTTCCCAGTGTAAACTAATGTTCTGTCCATCACATCTTAACACTGAAAACTCTTTGTTGCTGGATTTTTGGAGGCTCAGCCTACAATGGACAAGCCCCTCCCTAGAGCTCTGCCAGGGCTCCGCCTACAATGTACAAGCCCCTCCCTAGAGCTCTGCCAGCCATAAGGTGCCACCGGCAGACCAGCCAGCCTTTGGGGCCCCTCAGCAAGACTTGGGACATGGCCCCTCAAACACTTGGGCCGGCCATGCTCACCTCTGGTCTTGTTGTCCGCGAGGACTTCAGCATTCACACTGAAGCCAGCCTTGGGGGAGCGGAGCATGAGTTCGTGGCCACCATGACAACCATGGGACTGTCTCGCGTGGTTATTGGCCTGACACATGATGGAGGGCATACCCTAGACCTGATATTTTGCACCAGCCTTGAGGCAGGGGATCTGCTGGTTGGGGATGTGTCAGCTGTGCTCTTGTCATGGACAGTTAGTTACCTCCTTCGGGCCAGTCTCCTTGCATATGTTTAACCCTGGAAAGGTACAGAACCTCGTCCTGAGACTTACAGAACTGGAGATGTTCCGGAATGCTCTTAGGGAGTTACCCACTGATCTCAACGACTGTCCGCTCAATGACCTCGTGGCTCTTTGGAACACCCTGCTGACTGAGGCCATCTACTATACTCATGCTGAAGCCAACAGATTGCAGCATAGAGTATTTGTTGCCTGCTGTGGCTGTGCAGGCAACAAAGAAGGGGTCCTTTGCTGCTCTCATAGCATCCACGAAGTTGTGTCCAGCTGAGCTTTTCCAGGTGGAGATGGGGCTGGTCAATCTGGCCTCCCTCCACCTGGGACTGGAATTTTCCAGTGCTTGCTGTGAAATGTTCGTTGACTTTTTTGTGGATAAAATCGCTTGTATTCACCACGACTTCGACGTCGCGCTTAATGCAGTAGGAGAACCAGAGGTAATGGAAGCCCCGCTTTGTCCTGTTTTATGGGATCAGTTTCAGTGGGTGTCGCCTGCTGATGCAGGGGATGTCCTTGGGGTGGTTAGAGCTACCTGTTGTGAACTGGACCCATGCCCATCCTGGCTGGTCAAGGCCAGCTGGCAGGAGTCGTCAATGCCTCCCTTTGGGAGGGCAGAGTGCCAGGCTGCCTCAAGGACGTGGTGGTGCGGCCTCTGATCAAGAAACCATTGCTTGACATTGACTCACTTGCCAGCTACTGGCCAGCCTCTAACCATCCCTTTTTAGGGAAGGTTATTGAACAGGTGGTGGCTCAGCAGCTTCAGGGACATCTGGACCATGTCAGTTCCGGCTTTCATCTGGACTTTGGCACTGAGACTGCACTTATGGCTTGGATCAAGGTCGATCAACCCTTTTAACCCTGTTCAATCTGCCAGCTGTATTTGATACCGTTGACCATGAGATGCCGGTGATCCGCTTGTGGGACCGAGCCAGGGTGGGCAGAATTGCTCTTGAATGGTTCCGTTCCTTCCTAGCTGAGAGAACTCAGCGGGTGGTGCTGGGAGATTGCTCTTCATCTCCCCAGGACCTCACGTGTGGAGTTCCACAAGGTTCTATTCTGCCCCTTCTCCTGTTCAACAGGTACATGCAGCCTTTGGGGGAGGTTGTGAGAGGGTTTGGTGTGCGGTGATGACACCCAGCTTTACCTCTCATTTTCAGCTTGCCCAGGCCCGGCAGTCTCGGTGCTTATGCAGTTTCTGGCAGCTGTGGGGGACTGGATGAGGGCAAGCCATCCGAAGCTGAATCCCAACAAGACGGAGGTGATTCTGGTGGGAGGGGCTGAGGGAGTGGAGGCCCCCATCATTGATGGGGTTAGCCCTCTGTTGGTCCTTCATGTTCATAGTCTGGGCATGCTCCTCGATTTGCAGTTCCACCTAGATGTCCAGGTGGCGGCTGTGGCAAGGAGTGCATTTCACCCTTACACGTGGTGCAACATGTGTCGGACTCCGACCTGGCCACCATCATCCATGCTTTCATCACCTCAGGAGTGGACTATTGCAACACACTCTACATCGAGCTATTCTTGGTGATGGTTCGGAGGCTGCAGCTGGTCCAGAATACGGCAGCCCGTCTCCTTACGGGAATGGGTCATCATGAGCACGTCCCACCAGTACTCCGTTCTTTGCACTGGCTACCTATAGTCTTCCGGGTTCGATTCAAGGTGTGGTTTTGACCACTAAAGCATTATACACCCTGGGCTCTGCCTACCTGCAGGACCACCTCACTCCCCAGGACCTAGATCAGCCCCTGTAGTCAGCTGAATGCTCCCTTCTCAAGGTCCCCTGAGTCTCTCGGATGCCAACTATGAGGAGGGCATTCTCGGTGGCCGCACCAAGACTGTGGAACTCCTTCCTGACTGAGGTCCACTTGGCCCTAGACCTTTCCTCTTACCAAAGATAGTATAAGACCTGGCTGTTCTGCCAGACTTTTGGTGAGGGAGACAGGTGATGGGTGGGGGACTGGAAGGGGGGGAGGGTTTTTTTTAGCTCCATTTCTGTATCTGTTTTTATACTGCTGATTTTATATTTCGATTTATATTATTTATATTTATAGAGATTTTTATATGTATTCTATATTTTTTGTTTGATGGCACATTATTAGCCACCCCGAGCTGCTGATAGCAGGAGGGAGCAGGTTAGAAATACTTCAAAATAAATAAACAAATAAATAACATGGGGTAACGTTTTGTCCGGTTACACCCATAATGAACACAGAGAACCCTTCGAACCTCACCATCAAAATGCAGACATGGTTTGTGTGAGCTTAACTGTCAACGGATGAGCTACATGAGGCAATTAAAATTTGTAAAACAGAAAGAACCCCAGGTTCTGGTGATTTCAGGGCAGACATTTCTGAAACCTTCCTATGTCCCAGAGATATCTTGGCCACCTATGTAATATCTCCCTATACCTCATGCAAGTGTACACTGTTGTACCTCTAAATGCTTTTTTCTTGGTTGTACTTCCACTGGTTGTACCCATCTCTTTTAAAGTTTTTAATGCCTACAGAATGGAACAAAAGCAGGGAGTGGGAGCTTTACAGAAACATGTAGGAGATGTAATGAATCAATGTTTATAAAGTGCTGTCAGATCCTCAGTTGTCAGGCGCAGCCAAAATGTTAAGATGTTATTTATCACTGAACTAAAGCCAAAAGTGAATTACCTTACAGAAGCAAAACTTCAAAGAAGGTAAAAGCCACTTTACCAAAAGATTTTGGCTCACATGGGCATCCATATTTTTGTGCAAATTCTGCCCCAAACCTATGTAACGTCTGTATGAATGTGAAAAGTGGGGGTGCATTTTCAGATAAGTACAGGGAACTTTTACCTCCCACACAGCCTTTGAAAAGGTTCCTTTCACAACAGATAAAAATAAAATCATTATCAAACTGCCACTTTTGAGCTTCTTCTCTGGGCTGTGAATCATGCTTGTTCCCTTTGGTGATTTAAATAATAAAATATTCACTTTTCATCTTTATTCATTTAGATTTTCTTCAGGGACTCTCAAACACCCCTGTAATTAAGATTCTATTAGCTTCATGATGGTATCATATGTATAAGTAGTTACAGATGAAGCTCTAGAGCAGCGGGATAACTAATCATGGTACGTTTTGCTGCAGCCTTAAATATAAAGAACAGTGGTGTGAAACCATAATACCTGCCTCACTCTTCCTGGGAATCATACTTTCTCCCATGTACCCTCTTGCCTTGTTATAAGTGCAGCCATGATTGTATTAACACATATTATTACTTACATTACATGCAAAAACATTCCCCGAACAGCCTGAGAGGCAAAGACTTAAAGTCTTTGGTAAGGGTTTATGGTAACGTTTTTCTTCCACTGGCCCTTTTTTGCACGGATGCCACCCACCCACGTGGGCAGGTGTCTGTGCGAATACCACCGTGGCTGGGTGGATGTCCGTTGGAATGCCGCAGCGGGTGGGTGGGGTGTATGCCCACTCCCATGCTCCACCCACCTCCTTCCACCACCCACGCACAGAGCAACGGGTGCCAATGGCAAATGCTCTGTGCGTGGAGGTGGGTGGATGGGTTCCATGGGAACACACACCCATGCATCGCCCACCCATCCTCCCCACGCACAGTGGCCCATTTGGAAAAGCGCCATTATTCCAAAACTACATTTTGTTTCTAAAGGTGGCTAATGGGTTGGTCAATCTTTTCTGACTTGACTGGGCAGAAAAGCAGACAAACCAAAACACTTGGAGAGAGAAAACCTCCCTCCAACTTAAAGAATGGAGACATGGGAATCTCCAATTACCCACCTCCCTGCAACAGCTGACAGAGCTACTTCCACTCACTGGCAAGGGCGAGAAGAACAAGATGAGAGAAAATATTTCTGGCCTTTTTCCTGATGATGCAGAGGCTGTGTGGAAGTCTCTTCCAGCAGCACTTAAGGGAGGCTTTGACTGGCAGGACTCAGGACACATTGGGTGCTTTGATGGATGTCTGTCCCGGTGCTGGCTGCACCAGCCCACTTCACCCCCAGGTGGCCCATCTGTGACCCTCTAAGGCAACCACACCAGATATGCAGGGGGAGCTGGCTGTGTCTGCTCCAGGGCAGCCCTGCCGGCAGCACTCCAGAACATCCCCAAGTGCCACCAGCGGAATAGGCCAGCCAAACTTGGGGCACTGGCACAAAGCAGAGCAGCTTTCCATCTACCCAGTGGAACCACGCTGCAGCTCCACTTTCATCTGGCTGTTGCCCTGGGCAACACCATAGCATTGCAGGCACCAGCCTGAAGCGTTGGGGGATCACTCGCAACTCTCTGGTGGGGGGGGCTGTGCGGGTAGACCATCGGCCAGGTAACTCGCTGGGTCCATCCATCTGAAGCTGACCCAGGCAGGGCTGCAAGTGAGCGAATGTGGGGGTGCCACCCCATCCCGGAGCAGCTCTGGGAATAGGCTGCTTCCACATCTAAAAGCACCCAAAGACAGAGAGGACCAAGGTGAGAGGGAGATCCCCAGCTCACACAGAGCAACATAGAAATGGAGCTAAAAGCAGCAGCAGCAAGGTGCAGGGAGCTCAAAGCTAAGAGATGAAAGAGATCTGCAGTATCTCCTGGGTAACAGGAAATGCCTGTCAGAAAAGGGGAGAGAGTGAGACACCCATCAGTGGAGGGGACTGAAGAGGCAGAAAGAATGCAAGAATCCTGAGCATTCCAGCAGTATGGATAAACTGATGCTTTTTTCTGCACGAGGAGTCAGTCTGCTACCAGCTTCAGTGCAAGAAGAATATTGTTGAGGAAGGGAAAGAGTCTGCCTTTTTCTTTGCAGAGCACCTCCATGGGTTCGGTGCAAGGTGTGATCACTCATCACTCCCTAGTCTTCACATGGGGTGGGGGTTTTTTCAGACAAGAGGCTACCCCGCAGGGCTACACATCCAACTTCCTGTCTGAAGGCAGAGCAGCCAGATGTGTGCTCCCGTGAACCGTGGAGCGCCCACTTTCAACCACTCATCATGGAGCACTGCCAGGAAATGCGGAGTGTGCCTGTCACAGGGTGAAGTCTTGCCAGACATAAGTCTCATGAGGATCAGCCACAAATATACTTTCTCAGCAACAAATTAGCTTCAAAGTCCCTTTAATCTAATACACAGTCCATGTAATCTCCACCATGCAGTTAGTAGTTCTTCACCAGAGACATAGGCCCCTTTTAGATGTGCGGCGGTATCATTCGCCTCGGCAGCGCGCATATTTTGAAACTTCCGCCTGGTCTAATTAGACGAGGCGGAAGTGGCTTAATATGCGCATATTACGGCGGAGGCGCATTTTAAAAGTGCGCTAATTAAATACCTCTCAATCGAGGTATTTAATTCGCGCACTTTTAAAATGCGCCTCCGCCGTAATAGGCGCATATTAAGCCACTTCCGCCTCGTCTAATTAGACCAGGCGGAAGTTTCAAAATATGCGCGCCGCCGAGGCGAATGATACCGCCGCACGTCTAAAACGGGCCATAGTCTCTGTTCAACTCAGAGTCTTGCCTTCTCTAAAACCAGGAATCAGCCCCATGGCATCCCAATCCCTGTCTCTATTCAGCTCCTAAACCAGGCCCAGTTCTCAGGCTTTAAAATTTCTAACTCACACTATCTTTGGCTTCTGACCGGGCACCCTTCTTCTGACCCAAGCAAGCCTCCTCAAACCCAGCAACACCCTCTGGGCTTAGTCCAGAGATAGAACTCCACTCCCAGCTCCTGTCTCGCTCAGTGTCTCTTTACCTACTGAGCCCTCATCTGGATCTGTAGCCTTTCTAGCCTGGCTGGGCCACACCCTAGCCCAGCTGCTTCTGCTCAGGCGCTGTCCTGCACATTGCTCAGCAATGCTGCCCTGCTAGCCCTGTCTCTCTGCTCGTGCTAGCTGCACTCTCTTAAAGAGCCAGCAGCTTTCAGGGACTCTGCCCTGTTATAGCGCCATGCAGGGCAAGCCAGATACATCTGTGGCAACAGGTAGCCACATGGCCCCTACCCGTATGAATGGCTGCAGCCAGTCATGCCACCAGGGCCGCCCCTGCCACTAGGCAGACCTAGACGACCGCCTAGAGTGGCACATTGGGGGGGAGCAGCAGGAGGCAGGCAACAGGCAGCGCCTCAGTCACCCCTCCTCCTCAACCCCCTCCCTCTCTCACACACACACACAAAGGAAGGAGCTGAGCAGAGACCAGCAGCAGCAGCCACCGCTACAGCTGGGATGACAGCAGCCCCTGTCTGAAGAAGGCAGCAGGTTCGCTCTGAAGTGAGCAGCTCAAGGTGGGAAGGAAGCAGCGAGCGGCTGCTCCTTTGGCTAACTGCTGGTGCGCCTCCTTCCATGTGCCAAAGCCGCTCCAACATTGTGTGATGAGCAGGAATGCGCCACCTCCTGCTGGGGAGACATTTCCCGGGCCCGGCTGCTGCCATGGGCCCGACCAGCAACAGGGGGAAGGGTGCCTGTGGAGCATTCAGTGCTTGAACCGGGGGGATGAAAGTCCCCAAGTGCATCATGGGCTGCTGATAGTAATTAAGGTGTTGATTAGTTTACATGTTACCATTATTTATGCGTGGGTTGCATTTATAAGCGTCTCCAATGTGCAATGGCCTGAGAACCGACCACCAGCTACACACACGCCCTGGACTGAATTTCTTTTTCTTTCAGATTTCCTTTTGCTACTAGGAATAACGTGCAGAAACTTGAAGGACTCCAGTATGATTCCCTTACGAGTGTCATCAGGGCAAGCCCATCCCATTCCTCCCTTTCCCAATTCTCCTTCCTTCTCCTTCCTCCCCCCTTCACTTTCCCTGGCTTTTTATTTCCCTTGCCAAACTCTCCCTCCACCCGTCCCTCTATTTTCCTCTCATTGTTTTGTGCTCTGTAATTATTTCCCACCACCACCCTTCAGCATTAGAAAATGTAGTTATTTGTTACGTTATACGTTCAGTGCAGATATGCATTTCTTTACATGACTGAAGTGTGGTACATGTTTACTGTTTCTTGATATTGACAACCAACCTCAGTATAAAAACTTATAATGCAACAATTATTAAAAAAGGTCTTTAAGCATGTTGTATGTTGATTCTACTGTCTCATTGTCTATTTAGCATGTCCGACTTGTGATATTTGTAAACTAACATTGTGATGGCGGTGGGCACCCCTACATACCCCATACCACCACTTGGGGGAGAACCAATTTTTGTCTTCGCCTAGAGCAGCAAAATGTCTTGGGATGGCCCTGCATGCCACTACTGCTTGGGGTGATGCTGGGGAGTACCAATGCAGCCCTGCAACCTGTATATCTCATAAGTGCCCTCTAAAATTGTGCATGTATGGCAACCCTAGTAGCAAGGGGCAACCGGAGGAGTGTTTCTGAGAGGAGGATGTGTACAATGGGGGGAGGTTCCTGACCCCCTAGGGCTGTGACCCAACAGGATCTGTGTGCTATCTGCCCATGGGTCATGGCTTTTGCTACCTGCAGGGGATGCTGTGCCCAGCGCTCACTTCCTTGTATCCTACTCTCACCCCCGGTATGCAGCTCCATGGTTGGCCAGGACTACCAGCAACTGAACCAGCTCCTAGGCACAACAACACGACAGGGTTAATGGCTGCTGCAGCTTCTTGATTCCATGGCTTTCATGGCTGTATGCCATGATGTCAGAGGGTGGGTACTGGGTGGGGTTTGGGGTCTGTGGTTGGGCAGAGGAGAGGTGGAACGACTGGTGCCTGTGTGATGTTTCTGGGGCGTGTGTGGAAGATGCTTCCGTGGCTGCGGTACGCAGCAAAACAAAGTGGTATATACAGGAGCAGTACAACTGAGACACATAATACCAATGTAAATGACTATTCCTATAAAGAGTACAAAGCTAATAGTTAGCGAAAGCTTTTATCTATTTATATAACACTGGAGATAATTTATACAATGTATACAATAATGAAAAATGTGAGTCAATGTATTTCCAGTGAGGACTGTTCACATTTTAGGAGTTTTAAAACCTATAAGGTTCTCTATATCAAATCCTTCATTTATTGTTTGGATTTGATTAGGATATGAATAAGGCACATTCCCAGTAGGAACGTTTCACCAGAAGCACAATAGAAATTTGTCTGCGTAAGCTCCTGAGGAAGCTGCAGGCAGCAGTGAAACATTGCGTTTTACTTACAAGCATCATGTAGAGACAGACATCAGATGGTACACTACATTCTGCTTCATTACTTGTGACTTCTAATTGAGAAATACTTCCTGCTTTGGATCATTTAGTGCTCCCCGTTCTTCTTATTGACACTTAGTTGTGTGCTGTTTACATTGACCTTGATTTGCATTTTTGGATATTTTGTATGATTATATCTTCAGTATTCAAACAGTCCGCACTGAAAATACTTTGACTCTATTTTCATTATTGTACACATTGTATAAACCTGTTCTGCATTTTTGGATATTTTGTATAATTATATTTTCAGTATTCTAACGGTCCTCACTGGAAATACATTGACTCTACTTTTCATTATTGTATACATTGTATAAATTATCTCTGGTGTTATATAAATAGATAAAAGCTTTCGCAACTATTAACTTTGTACTCTTTATAGGAGTAGTTGTTTACAGTGGTATTCTGTGGCTGCAGTAGCCATGCTGTGAGCTGTCCCTTTGTCTCAGTCCTCACACAGGGTGAGAACAGACATGACGCTAATTCCACTTTAACAACATTTAAACATTTCTTATGCATGTTGCAGGGTTGTATTGCTTCCCTATGCAGCCCTGCAACATGCATAAGAAATGTTAAAGTGGAGTTAGTGTCATGTCTGTTTTCACTAGGGATGGGTGATCCGGTATCGGGTATGGATAATCCAGTATTGGATTAATCTGATAATGCCAATAATTGTCTATCGGATTAATCTGATAATACCGATAATATTGGTATCGGTATATCATTTTTTAAACATTGCCGATTTTTTTGATCTTTAACATTGCGGCCATTTTAAAAATGGCCGCAATGTTAAAGATCTGAAAAATCAGCAATGTTAAAAAAATGATATACTGATACCGATAAATCCGATATCGGATTAATCCGATACCAATAAAACCGGTAACCGATAATTCGCCTGGAGTCCCACCCCTAGTTTTCACCCACAGTCCACATGCGTGAGTGCTCCATGGTAGAGCCATGCAGCAGCCATAGATTCCACCTCCACCTGATTCTTTAGAGATACAGGAAAAAATCCGGAAGCGTGCCTTAATGTTTGTATGGATTGTAAGTCACCCTGAGCCTCAGGAAAGGGTGGCATATACATTTAAATAAATAAATAAATAAATAAAATTAATAAACAGAAGAACATCTGGGTCAGAAGTCATTCTCTAGTCCCTGCTTAAGATGCATGTTTGTCTCTTCATGCTATAAGGAGATGAAAGGTGCTAAGCACCATCCACTAAAGGTATAAAGAGCTACTATCATGTGCCTTCTAGGACCCATTCAGGTGTGGAGCAGGGTGGCTTGGGCTGAAGGCTGTCCATCTGTTTACACCCAATGTCTTTGGTTTGCAAAATGGATGCTAGCTGTAGGAGCTCCAGGAGGAAAGTTCTGGAAGGTAGAGCAAAGTTAGAGAAGGAGCTGGAGGAGCTAAACACATTCAGGACACTTTTGTAAAGATGCTTTAAGGATAAATTTAGGGGCTCAAGTATCACATGTTTAACCTTAAATACAATATAGAGTTATGTATGCATGAGTGCATGAGTTGCATTTGCTTTCATTCTCATCAAAGTAACACACTCAGAACTAATTAATACACAGAAGAAAAACACTTCATCTGGGTTTCTATTTAGTGTATCCCAATTGTCTATAACTCCTGCAGCTGTCTGCACTACCATTCACTACAGAAAGAAATGCACAGAAGCCTTGTGCCCTTACAGCGGACTGTCATCTCCATCCCAGTTATTCTCCTGCCATGGAATCAACCTTATGCTTATCCACTGATTTTTGGCACCAAGGAATCTTTCTTTCTTTCTTTCTTTCTTTCTTTTTTTCTTTCCCTGAATAGAAATTAAGCTGTTCAAATGAGTACGTTACTATCAGTGTCCCTGCCTATCCTATTTCATGATCCCCTATGAGGAGGTCCAAATGGAATAAATTCCTTTTTTCTCCAGCACATTCAGTGGCACTTAAATAATGAGTTGTTAATTTACTATTTTTATGGGTAAAATTGCAGGCTGGCACCATGATAAAGAGGCATGCTATGCTAAGGTCTTGCTCAAGTCTAAAATAAGCAGAAGGGCATCAAAGACGCTGTCTGAGGAAATAATCATTGAGCCTGAGAGAGAGAGAGAGAGAGACATTTAATTATGTGTTGGACCTTCACGGCACCTGAATTAAGAGTTCTTACTCATAGAACAAATGCTTCTGAAATGCTGTAGTGAGAGAGATCTGGAGAACAGTCTGTTAGGAATGAAAAACAAAACGAACACATTGTAACAAGGTTACCTATGCAATGACTGAGCTTTCTGTTTAAATAGGTCCTTTGGGTTCAGTCTCGAATGGCCTGTGATTGTCCATTGAGCAAAATGGAGAAGAGAAGGTACAATGTTTCCATTAAGAAGTATCACATAGCAACTTCAGTGTGCTAACTTTTTGCGAAAGCAAAAAACCCACAAAAGTTCACAGTAGGCTTTTGTGAAGCGTGAGCAGCTCGGTTACACATTGTACAAAGACAAAAATGGCAATAAGACTGACAAGTAGAGTGCAAGGGCGAGGCATAGTGTGTCAGCCAGTAATGATGCTTTTTCTGGAATTTTTGCTAGCCTAGGGGTTTAGTAATATCATTTTGTATATTGTCCAGAGGCATACATAATTGGCATTTTATAGCAAGTGTTTCCCTAGGCACATGAAGCTACTGTTGTTAGACCGCTAAGATGAATAGTTTTCTAACTATGGCCCTTTTTACACAGGCAGCAGTGGGTGGCCGAATGGGGGTGCTGCTGTGGTGGGTGGGTGTGCGTGTGTACACCTATCTCCACCCACAGAGCCTCCTCTGGTTTGCCAGATGACTCCGTTGGTGGGTGATGGGTGGAGGTGGGTTTGCGCCGGGAGCATGCATGCACTCCCACCCACAACCCATGCTGTTTTCACGTACAAACCCCCATCCCCCCACCCCACTGCCACAGCATTTACATGGATGACACACACACACACCCCCCGCATCGAATACCTTCCTGCACACCCACCCAGGGGGTGGGGGGTGTCGTCCGTGTAAATATAGCCCATGTGTTCACCATGGGGCTTTTCACTCTTCCTGGCAGGCCCATTCTCCAAAAGAAGTACTAAGAAAAGTTTTTAAGACATGAAATTGCTAAGTGGCTGATAGCATTCCTGGATATGTAACCTTCCAGATATAGCAGAGCACCGTTAGACAGTAATTAGCAACTGCTCTCAACTGGGGTTATGTGAAGCACCCGTACAGTGTTGTGTGTTTTTACAGGTAACAGATCCTCTGTTAGTTCATAAAATTTTAAAGTATTTTGACAGGACCATATAAGAGATTTTATTGTGTAAAATCTGTTGCATCACCTCCTATCACAATCATTAGCATCCTAAGTAATGTTTAATTATAATTAACATGGGTTAATAAAAAGGTTCACATTCTACTAAAGTAAAATGCACTTGCAAATTACAGTTCCACTTAGCAATTTGCACAAGGAGAGAGATCCCACTAGAGGAAACTAAAAATCAATGTTAGGAAAGGAAAAAGGGAGCAGATTGGTATTTTATTAAACAAATGGTCAACCTGAGGAATTCACTATGCACTGCCACTGCCAAATAATTGTTGAGGCAAACAGCTTAACAGAGAGTACGACACACAACAAGGTATGTACATAGACATACACATGCATATTAATAATAACCCCTATCCTGACAGGTGTAGATTGAAAAAGATTGAAAGATCACAAGAATGTTCAACTTTGTGCTCCAGTCCAGAATCAAAGTCTGAGGGAGGGATTTGTTTCTTCAGGGATATCACTTTTCACAATTGAAAAGACAAACCAAAAGGACTTTCTTCCTTCTCTAATGCATCAGGCATCCCCAATCCTCAAGGACATCTAACTAGTTAGACCAATGGTCTTTGGGTCAGACATGACATTTGGACACTCTACTAAAGAAGAAGTTGATAGGAGTCTTTTTATTCACTGCAGTGGGCTTAGGGTCAATTCCTTGCTGAGTTGCTAACTGGGGGGGTGGGGGGTGAATCCTGATGCTAGAATTATATCGTTTTTAAACAACCATCATCATTTTTCAGAACTTCTGTTTTTTGTTATGCTTTCTTCCAACTGTCTTTTTACATTTTCTACATGCTGCTCTGTGTACTGTTCTGTATTGTTTAAAGCAGATATGACCCACACTAAAACCCTGTATCAGACTATTCCTAAGGGCATTCACAACTGGACCCAAACATGGTGAGGCAACCTCATTGCTACTTTGAAAGCACAAGAGCACTGTTAATAAAAGAGGCTTTAAATGTTAGTCTTTCTCTAAACCTTTGTCAGAGAGAACAACAGAAAGCTGATGTCACTTGCCTGTTACTGTATGTACAGCTCCCCTTTAAAACAATCATCGATGCAGTGTGTGCCTATGCAAAGCTAGACCTGGCTTGAAGCCAAGGGCTGTGTGTCCTTTAGTCACTGATTCTTCTAGGACTACACACTCCAGAGATGGGATGGGTAGATAAGAAATCAGCTGCCTCTTGCAGCTGGCAGTGGGTGACCCTGACCTCTTTTTCAAGTGGCTAGGAACTTTCTGTACCCACCCCCACCCCAATTGTTCTGTGGGGAAAATATACTGGATATAGACCAAGCCGTAAAAAAGAATCAAAATGCTGGTGCGCACAGGGCAATGGCAATGTAGACTACAGAGCAGGGATGTGAGTGTCATTCAGGGGAAACACACACCCATCCAGAATGTGCTGACAGATGCTGTAGTTTAGCAGTTCTCAAAATTATTGCCTGGCAAGGTCCCACTTTGAAACTTAAATACAATTCCACAAACCCAGACTGCAATGAAGACATACAAAGTATATCAGATGTGATTTATCCTCACAGACCCATCCACAGATGGCATGATCCCATTCTGGGGCAAACTGGTTCAAAAGGCCCAGGGGCTGAGGTGTACTCCAACTGTCCAACATGCAAAAAAGTGAATGAGTGTGGCTGGGGGCTAACGCAGAGGGGTGGCACTGGCTTGTATGTTTGGGCCCTGCTCAGTCATATGGCCTGCACCTCTGATTGATGCAGACCAGGGACAAGGAGTGACTGCCCTTCCCCACTTCCCTGCCTAGTTTGCTCCAACACCACATGGGGTCTCAACCCATATTTTGGGAATCTCTGCTGTAGAAAACTAGCATAATATTTATTATATATATATATATTTATTTACTTACTTATTTAGATTTACGTCCCGTCCTATCCCCTGAAGTTCAGGGTGGCTTACAATAAATACATAAAATACAAATATAAAATACATAATTAAAACCCCACAAAACTAAAAACACCCCCATCACCCTCCCCACAATCTATCCCTGCCCATTGAATGCCTGGCCAAATAAAAAGGTCTTACACTGCCTCAGGAAGACACTCAAACTAGGGCTCCAAGGGAAAGGAGTTCCAAAACTGGGGGACAGGCACCAGGGATGTCTCTCTGTGGGTCTGAGTCATATGAAACTGGGCCAGTGGAACCCGCAAGAGGGCACCCTCAGCAGATCTTAAAGCCCACGAAGGGACATAAGGAGAAAGTCGGTCCTTCAGATAAGTAGGGCCCAAGCCGTTTAAGACTTTAAAAGACAAAAACAGCACCTTGAATTTTGCCCAGCACTGATGCAATGTGCTCCTGGCAACCCACCCCATCAGGCGGGCTGCTGCATTCTACACCAGCTGCAGCCCCTGAACAGTCTTCAAGGGCAGTCCCACGTATTTATTTATTTATTTATTCAATTTATATCTCGCCCCTCCTGAGAACAGCTCGGGGTGACTAACAATTCCAAGGACATAAAATACAATTATAAAAATATATTAAAACACACATAAAATCACAACAATAAAACAGGCTAGGGTAAAAAATACAATAAATAAGGGTGGTGGGAGATTAAAAAAAACAACCTAACCTACCCTCCTACCCTCCCCAAAGGCCTGGGCGAACAGCCAGGTCTTGCAAATTCGCCGGAATGTTAAAAGGCTTGGGGCCAGGTGTGCTTCCTCCAGGAGGGAATTCCAAAGACGCAGCCTGGCCACCCAGAGGTCTTAATGCGATGTGCCAGGGTGACCAGTAAGGAGGGGGCCACAGGGCCGCAGTGGCTGTCAGGGTATAAAAAAAAGTGGAGCACAGCAGACTCCCTGACCAAGCTGGCCAAGTTGGACTCGGAGGTGGTGTTGAGGACACCGAGACTTATTGTTCTGGGTGACTTCAACAGCTGTGCCAAGGCTGATCTCTTAGGGCCAGAGTGTGATTTCATGGCCTCCATGACAACTGTGGACCTATCCCAGATAATATCTGACCTGACGCATATGGCAGGACACACATTGGTCTTAATGTTTTGCACTGGCCTGGATAATGAGGCTCCAATTTTTGGAGGTGGTGTAATGATCCGTTGTCATGGTCGGATCATTACCTTCTGCGGGTCCGGGTTGCTGCACTTGTTAGCCCCCATTGTAGTGGTGAACCAGTTAGGTTGGTCTGCCCCCAGAGACTTATGGAACCAATTGGATTCCAGAACTCTCTGGGGGATATATCTATGATTTTTATGGTTGCTCTGTGGATGTCCTGGTTGAGTTGTGGAACACCACGTGACCAAGGCCATTGACATGGTAGTACTCAGGCATCTGCTTCCTCCATGGTGTCAGCACAGGTTGTACTGGTTTACAGATGACCTGTGGCAGGTGAAGTGGGATGGTTGGAGTGCAGGTGGCATTTGACTCACACTGAAGCCAACTGATTGCACCATAGATTGTTTTTGAAGGACTATGGCATGGCTAGGGTGGTGGTGAAGACTGCCCTCCTCTCTGCTACCATAGGATCTGCAAAGTCCTGTCCATCTGAGCTATTCCAGTTGGTGAACAGCCTGGTGAATCCAGGCTGTCTCTGTCCTGTGGTTGAGTCATCTTCTGCCTGCTGGGAGGAATTTAATATCTACTTTGCAGACAAAATTGCTTATATTCACCTTGACTTAGGGGATGCTAGTTCTTTGGCAGAGTCAGAGGGTATTTTCAGACATTACGAGATCACGCTCAACCACAGTCAATTCCCTGTGGTGGGGAATGCCCTCATAACGTCTGTTGGGGAACTGGAAGTTCCCCCCCAGATGTTAACCACGCTCAATCCCTGCTGGGAATCTCATTCGCCACGCAATCGGCTGGTCCAACGGGGCTGGCGCTGATCGCATGGTGAATGAGATTCCCGGCGGAGATGAAGGGGCCCATCACATCTGGACAGCGATCATGGCCCGGAATCCCCACTGGGATTCCAGGCCATGGTCATTTTGGGCGGGCGCTGCGGCTGCATTGGCCGCTGCGTGGCCCCGCCCCCTCCCCGATTCCCCGCCGGGATCCCCCGGCACGTCTGTTTGCCATGCCGGAGTGATCCCGGCAGGGAATCTAAGGGTTGTTTTCACAATGGGGCAAATGCTGCCCCGTCATGTCTGAAATCACCCAGAGTTTGGGACTGCAGAGGCTCAATCTTGTCCTGTTTATTTGGATCAGTTTCAGTTGGTGTCACCTACTGAGGTGATGGATGTCCTTAGGGCAATGCGGGCAACCAATTATAAATTAGATCCTTACCTGTCTTGGTTGGCGGTGCCCATTATGCCCATTGTGACATGACACAATTGTATTTTTAAATTGTTTTACATTTGTTATTGTTTTATTGTTTTATTGATTGTTGTTGTTCACTGCCCCAGGCTGCCCTGTGGGCAGGAGGGGCAGGATATACATTTTACATAAATAATTTTTTTAAATTACCAGGCAGGGACCAGTAACAGCTCTGGAACCAGTACACCCTCATATCTCTGGAACCCTTCAACTAAAAAACATGGGGATGGGAATATTGGGCTTGTCTTGGCGAGACCTTTAAAACAAGGTATCACACGTCTGGTTGGCTGGTGTAGTACTGGAAATGATACAGGGTCACAGACAGAACACGACCTCCGCATAAGGCATTCCCTACTATCACACTTTGCATAAAGAATGCCTAGAAACAAAATTATAAATGGGAAATAGTGTTATTTAAAGTGTTCTTTGTACAAATTTGGATTTAGACAGTTATAGATTGAACCAGCATATGAATATTATATTAAAAGAATAATTATTTGAGAATAATTTGTACTTTTATTTTAAACTCTCACACCAATTTGTTAATTAATGGACATTAATTCCATTGACCTTGCAGTTCCTGTGCATGGTGGGTAAATATTGTTAACTCAGGGCCAAACCCAGGGTTTGTGAGGCTGTGTGTGAAGCCTTGGTGCAGGACCTAATTTGCATAATTAGGCCCCACCTAATTATGCAAATGTGAAAATTTACATAAAATGTACTCCCTCTGGACAGGAAGGATTCCCATTCTCCACCCCTCTGAGCAGCCATGGAGAAGCATTGTCTCCCCATGCTTCTCCCCCCACCTCCCACCCGAGCGGCCATAGACAAGTATGGTCTCCCAATGCTTTTCCCCCCACCTCCCCAGCCAAGTGTCTACCACCACTCCCCAGGAGTGGTTCCGCTGCAGGGACAGCCGGGAGGGCAGTGAGGCAGGCACAGAGAGACTGACTGAGGGAGAGGGGTGAGCTTAGACAGCCTGGCCTCCAGGGCCAATTGTTTCTTGCTGCAGGTCCAAGACACAAGACATTCAAAATGCAGCCAGCCTATTAAGCACATTATGCCATGAAAAGAGACATATATATATATATATATATATATATATATAAACCAGTTCAGTTGTGCCCCCATAATCAATTTATGCTGCCCTCACCACATAACCAGTTCATTTGTACCTCCGCCCCCCCATGTAATCAATTCATGCCCCTCCCCATAACCAGTTCATTTGTGCCTCCAGGGCAGTGTGAATTGATTACGTGGGGGCACAAATGAACTGGTTGTGGGGTGCGGGTTTAAAGACAGTATTCCTGTTAGCATTAACTTCATTAAGAAGAGTTAGTGAAATAGCAGCCATAATAATCTCAGAACCACATTTGCAGATTTTCTAAGATAGGTAGTAATTTAGGATGTAAAGCAATATCTATACTAAGATAGTATAAGTAAGACAGTTGTGAGAATTTGACCCTTTTTACATGGGTCTCTCCCAACCATGAACACGCATATTTCTGCATGTTCATGGGTGGGAGAGCCCTGTGCAAATAACGTGGTGCACACTTTCATGGTGAGTGGGGGTGCGTGCTTGCACCCACCTAACATGCATCCCTACTCACCCCCCACTCGTCCCCATGCATGGAGCAACCAGGGAAAACAGGCAGTTACTCCATGGGTGCGGATCAGTGGGGATGCGTGTGCGGCCAAGTGCACGCCCCGCCCAAGCATCAGTGTGCCCACGGACCCCCACCCCACCCAGTGGAGCCATGTAAAAATGGCCTGTGAGGACCCATTCGAAGAAGAACAGAAGGTTGCTGTCTTGTAAACAAGGTTCTTTGAGATGACTCCTATCATTCTCACAACACCCACCCTTCCAGCCCCGCATGGAATTTTAAAAAATATATTCCTAGAAAGAGTTGGAAGAAACTGTCATTTTGAGGGGGAGAGTGCTTTTTATACTAGAGGAGCTTGAGACCATCACATGGTCTATTATTTGAATAGGGTGAGCATGCACAACCCAGTTGTGAGAACATTGGGAGCCATCTTGAAGAACCTTCTTTACAGGGCAACAACCTTCTGATCACTCACATGGGGAGAAGTTCTTTGTAAACAAACAGATTTATATCCCAGTCCCATCAGTGTCCCACTGCTGCAGCACTACTAGCAGGCAGAGACAGGGGAGGGATGGGGACCAGAGCCAAGGAGGGGAGGGAGAAGAACTTATTGGGGATGAAGCTGGCTGCAGCCTGCCGCCCAGTCAGGCAAACATGCCGTGGGGCCATGTGCGGCCGCACATGTGGCACATGACTGGGGCTGGCCCTGTCTGTTTTACAGATGCAGGGGTGGGGGGGTGGGGTGGAAAGGCAGATAGAATTTGTCATATTTTAACATTGCCACAGACTTGCTTTGTGACCTTGGGTAAGACACGAAGGGAAGCCTGGTCTTCCAGCTCCCAATCTTGTCACAAAGTCTAATTTGTGCTATGTTTTCTCCATTCTTAATGCATTGATTCTATATTGCACTTGGTACAAGTTCCGCAAAGATATTACGTATTGCTGTGCGTATGCTTTCTCCCTGCATGACTCCCATTTGTGTTAATGGAAATCACAAAAGTGAAGTCCCATTGAAAATTTATCACTACTCCTTAACTATTTTAAATATGAGATATTGGCTATAAGAGGGATGGAAAAGGCAGATCTTTGCCATTCATTGTCCTTGATCAACTTTATCTGCTTTGTTCTCTTTTGAAAAAAAAAATCTGAGATTCTCTGTTCTGATGAACATAAAAATGTGGTGTGACATTTGCATCATTGAGTCTGACCCAACCTGACAGCATGTTGTTTGATTTTCAAAAGAAGATCTTGGGCACATCTTCACTGCATATTTCACTGTGGCATTCATAGAACATGTTACAAAAGGACTTTTTATGTTATACAGCAAAATAAATACAGACAAATATACTAGGCTCTTGAAATGATCATTCATATTGATAACTCCATTTACATTGTAATGCCTATGTAACTGTCATTGCAGCTATGAAATCAGTCTCAGTATAAGCTATTACAAGACTAGGTGCTAGTTTTTAAAAATGTTTTGTTTGTTTGTAAAGGGGGAAACTTTCATACAGCTATCTCCTTTATTTTTACCTAGTTCCCTAGACAACATCACCTTCCTGTTCCCTCCTGACAGACTGGGATGTTTAGTCCAGCAGCTGTGAAAACTAAATGCTAGTGTAGAGAGCTGCACCATGAACTGGGATGGGTGAATCACAAAGGATTATCCTATGTTTTCACAACACAAGATTTGAATTAATGCATATCACCTACAATTACTTTTTGTTTCAATTAAAGCATAGCACTGCAGCAGGCTTTTACAGCGGTCACACAAACTATATTTGCCATCATGAAACAAATTGTTTCAAAAGAGTATTTTATTTGTATTAATATCCAGTTCTAGAAACAGTAGCAAAATATTCATTTTTTGAAAAGCTGTTGGGTGCAATCATGACTCCACTCCATTGAAATGAATGGTTCGTCTCCCATTCCCTTTTTGGGATCAGGATTAGAGCTGAAACAGATAGCCAAAAAATAATCAGCACTTAACATCTGGATAGCTTGATGGTTATTCATTAGCTATCCGGTAACCACAGAGGTTAACCACCAAATTGGAATTCCGGATATTACCATTTACCACATTACCATGAACTGCATTACAGCTCACTGCATTAGCACATAACCAAACCAGTCCAGATAGATGGAGTAAAAAATAAAATAAAACATGGGCTACCTTTAGGCCCCTTGGGAGGGGAGGGGGGTGTCCCTTAATGAAGCCCATAATTGGGATATGCAATACGTGCCCAGGCCTACCACAGCCTTACAATGCACTGGGTGATTTGACCTGAGGAGGAACACGGAGGGCTCATTCAGACGTGCTCCAAAGAGCACTTACAAGTGCCGGTGACGGAATGTGAATGTGAAGAATGTGCACCCAGATGACTTCTGAAAAGGCACAGCGTGCATGATTGAAGCTTGTCGGCGCACTGATAGGCACCTATATTTTTCAAGTTGGTAGAGCGCACTTGTCAGTGCACTGACAAGTTTCAATCATGCGCACAGCGCCTTTCCAGATGTCAGCTGGGTGTGCATTCTTCACATTCGCATCCAAAAGACAGCACTTGTAAGTGCTCTTTGGAACATGTCTGAATCAGCCCTGAGACCTTTTTCAAACAGGCAAGGGGGGGGGGGGGGATGCGTGCACCACGGCATGGGTGCAGTGCGTTGGGGGTGGTTACTTACTTGGGTGCAACACCCATCTCCATCTACGTCCACTGATCTCCACGCATGGAATAATCACCGTTTTTGCCAGTTGCTTCATGTGTGGGGGATAGGTGGAGATGGGTGCTGTGCAGGAGCGCACACACCCTCACCCCATCCACCGGCCATGGTGTTTACATGGGATTCCCCCACGCATGCCCACACAGGCACCCACACATACATTACTTGGGGGCATCTCATGTAAAAAGGCCCTAGCTGGATGCAGTACAGTGGGTGGGTGATTTGTGGTGATTAGCAAGAGATTCTTCTGTTTTCAACACAGGAAACAATTTTATTTGTGCAGTAGTCCAGTTAAAGAGGGAGTGAGACCAGGTAGCGCTCAGGTGTATACCTCTTACTTAGTGGTTCTTCCACGATGGTCTTATTGGTTTCATCACCCGTGATCATATTACACCCACCCTGCATTCTCTGCATTGGCTGCCTGTAGAGCAGCAGATTGAATTTAAGATTGTGCTGCTGGTTTTCAGGGCCCTATTTGAGGCCTCCTTCAGGACCCTCACTTGAATGGTTATCTGCACTCAGAACTCACCTGGGGATCCTGCCATCACCCCTAGAGTTGGCAGGTGATCAGGCCTTTGCTGTGGCAGGCCCCACAGCGTGGAACTTGCTCCCTCCGGATATTCTTCTTAGTTCCTCCCTCCTCACCTTCAAAAAACACCTGAAGACCTTATTATTCTACAGATGCTTTTAGAATCCACTGCTGGTTCCCCTTAATGTGTATTTTCCTCCCTCTTTACCTTCCCCCTTTTAAATTGTTTTTAAAATCCATTTTCCATTGCATTTCTGTTGTGTATTTTTGTAAAGTGCTCCGAGTTCCACTTGATGGGAGGGGAGGCACTATAAATGTATTAATTTACTGTTGTTTTGTTTTGGTTAGTCTCCTGTCTTCCACTTCATATTGATCCATAGTTTGGTGGATAACCAAATATAGTTGGACATGAGATTCTTAAGCAGCCCCCACAGATCTATAATACCTCTGTCTGAGACTTAAACCCTCACATCCATTTGCAATATCCGTTTTTAATCTACATCTGGTTTTCTTCCTCTGGTTTTCCACCTCGAAATACATTTGTTACCATGGAAACAATGTCACTGATATGGGTTTCTAGATCCTGAATATATTTAAGGTATTTGTTTCCTCTCTCCTTCTTTATGTACAGTGTGTATATAAACTATTCTCTACATCCCTCCTACATGGGGTTGCCACTCTAGCTCCCACCAAAAAGTGGGACTGAACAGTCTAATCCTGGCCATTGCATAAAGGCAAATGCCGTGTTCTCTCCAGATTTTAATTTTTTTTAACATGTTCATTCTGAAAATACTGAGAATCTCTCTTTCAGTGCTTCTGCTAATCTGGTTTCTTCTAGTCAGATCATATTCATTACGAAAGAAAAATAATAAGTCTCAATATTGCTTTTAATACGTATTCATTAAAAACAGAGAACCCTGGGCTTGGTACAGTCACACCAAATGCATGAAGAGAGCACTTTCATTAATATTCCAATTAAATTGTTCCTATTATGAATGTTTCAGAATAAAGCTATATTTAATGTAATCTGATGGAAAATTCTATGTTAAAAACACACCATAATTTCCATTAATTTATGTGTTGTGCTTAAACAGAAATTGGCCAGAGGTTTTTGTTTGGCTGTTTTGTTGTTGTTTCTTTAATATACAATCTATTTCAAAATGTTTATGTCTAGTATTTCAAGACAGAAGAATGTAATTAAACTGCTGCTGGTAAGGTTGAAAGTTGCTTAATTTTTTAAAAAATGCTACAAGAAATTCATAGTTATTAAAATAAATTGGAAAACTTTAAAATTCAGTTGAATGTAAAAGAAACTCCAGATCAGACTATAACAGAAATCAAGTTACAACTTGGAATTATCTCTGCAATAAATTGCTTCCAGTTGAAAACACTAGATTTATTGGTAGAAACCATTTCGCAACAAATATCTGTTCTCTGGGGTGGCATGCAAAGAAACTAATCTACTCCAGCAGCACAAATGGGTCATCGTATCATGAGTGATGTAGACGCTATTATTAATATAATTTGATTAAGGAGATTTTTGGAAGGGTTTGGAATTGTTACACTTGAGGGAACAAAAGGACCAATGACCTCCACATGAAAAGAATTTTGTAGATAAACTGATCAGTTCCTTATCAAATTTGCTATTATAGCTGTGCCAGCCAGACATGTTAGCATTGCTTAGACATGATGTGCAGTGGTATTTATACTTGAACAGGAGGAGTGATTCAAGATAGCAGTAGCCCATTCTTCAGAACCAACCATACACTTTAAGCCCACCTATGGGAAGCTCACTTTTATAAAATGTTTCAGCCACAAATTATTTTTTATGTCAAAGCTAGATATTTAGGATCACATAATCATAGCCTATTATTTTGCCCTGTCCAACAAAATAGATACATTTTACTCCCTTTGGCTCACCACATTAGTTTTGCTTGTTAATGATTAATAGCCAGATACTTTTTTGTCCATGGAGGTTTCTAAAAGGCTTTTGAACTTTGGTTAGAAGAGTTAGTTAATATTTTTCAAAAATACAGCACAGGAGGTCCAAATATAAATTGTGTTCACCCAGGAAAGGTTATGGTGGATTTTAACCTTATTGGTACAGAAGGGCACATTTCAGATATGGTAGTTAATTTTAAATGCCCTTTAATTAAAACTCAGGGAAGAGTCAAGAGGCTGAAAGGAGGCCTCCAACAAGTTTTCTACCATTCCTTTAGCCAGCACAAACAACAATAAAAATCTAAGTTCTAAGCTACTTGTATCACAGCACGTCTATCATGAAACTGCTCTCTGGGATAAATCAATTGGTTATCCAGTCTGGTTCTCTGCCTCACACAACTCTGAAGAACAAGGGAAAGGGGAGACTAAATGGGGTTCAAGGACATTACTAGGTTGGAATTGGTCTTAGTGCAGAAGATGAAATGGAGCTTACTGACCTCCATCTAAGCAGCAGGGGTTCCTGCAGAATGATACCAGTGCCTGTCCCTATTATAGCTACACTCAGGATGGGACTCTGTTTCATTTCATTTATTTCCTGTTTCATTTATTTTCTGTCCCTCATTCCGCACTGTGAGTCTGTTTCAATGAAACTGTTAGGAGTGCCTGAGAAAGAGGAGAGACTAGGAGGACAAGTAATGGGTTTGCAGAACTAATGTGTGAATGAAAAGAAAAATACACCAAGATGTGGAAAAAAGAGGCCAGAGAAGAGCAGGGAAACAGATTTGAACAGAGAGAATCAAATAACTAGTTAATGGCTCAGGACCAGAAATCTGGATTTGAAACTCTCAAACTATATTAAAGGTTTGAGAAAAGACTCTGTTTGGTCAACTACCTCCTGCCATTTCAGTTTTTGAGGTGAGGTCTAATATTCTATTGCCAGGAAGCAAGAAGTCTGAACAACATTTGAAAGCTTGTGTCTTTGAACAATCATTCACCTCCCACCCAGCAACCCTACTGCCAATCACTATGGCAGCTTTCACACGTGTAGACACACACAAGACAGTGGCTGCTTTTACACACACATTTCTCCTGGATGTTTGCTGTTACATCCTGAACTTTCTGTGTGTCTAAATCACTCACCCAGATCTTAAAAATCAGGATCTTTGAACTTCTGCATAGAACTTCTCCCAGAACTTTTGTGTGTAAAACGTTCTCCTGGTAAACTGCTTTACTCCAGGCAGCTATGATTACTTGGTTTCCATGGCAGCCTGTCACATCTACAGCTGCGGTTACTTTAGGTTGCCTCAGGGCAGTGTTTGTGTGAAGAATGCATGCAGGAACTATTTCAGGGCAGTGTGTGTGTGAAAAATGAATCCAGAACTTACTTGTGGACTTGTGAACCCAGAAGATTGAAAAATCCAGAACTTTAACATGTGTGTAAAAATGCCCAGTGTCTCCCGCGATTTTCTTGTTCCCATGATCTTAAAACTGCATGGTTTATTTTCTGGGCACCCTTCTCATGAGATGTGTCTCCTGCAATCTTTTCCTGTGCATGTTTTACATTCACGTCACAAATTGTGGGATCTACCATTCTCATGAGCACAAAATTTGTGCAAATTTCATCCTCCCCCTTCTGCCCAGTGCCTG
The DNA here is from genome assembly GCA_003113815.1 of Sphenodon punctatus. NCBI lineage: Eukaryota > Metazoa > Chordata > Lepidosauria > Sphenodontia > Sphenodontidae > Sphenodon > Sphenodon punctatus. The sequence continues at coordinate 2,950,219 of QEPC01001717.1, read as the reverse complement.
CTGCCTGCCTGATCTCAGAGTGGGGATGAAATCCACAAGATCGCAGTGGATTGATATTAACACACCGCTGTCAGAACTTGGTGAAATTAGCAAGCCAGCAGCAGAGCAAGCCAAAATTAACAAGATGACTGAAATTAACTAGACAGGAACAACCGCGGCTACGTCCTGCTAGTTTCCACAAGTGTAATACCAACACAGGTATTCCCATGTTCCCAATTTTGTGCAACCATAACACCTGCCGCTGTGAGAGTAGAATTTCAGAGCCTGATAATGCACAAGCACTCAAGGCATAACTCCCAGGACAAATGTGAAATAGTGCACTCACATATGCAGTTAACTTGCAGGAGCAAATTACCATCCCATAATTAGCAGCTCATGGGAAAGCAGCCATAGTTCAGGGAAGAACTCAGGAAGAAGAGAATTAGAAACCTTGACTACTAGGAGGAAGAAACGCTGACAGAAGGAAGGAGGAGGAAGAAGCACTGACAGAAGCATGCAGGGAAGGAGAGAGAAACAGGCAAGGGATGATGTGCAAAGACAGAAAATGATGGGTGGAGGCTGGAGCAAGGGCTTGAGTGCTCTTTGGGCAAGTGGAAGAGAGAGCAGCATGTGGATAATTGAGGGGTGGATATGGTAATAACAAGAAAAAGTAATGAAAGTTGATGGCAGTAGGGGAAGAGCGCGGGGGGGACGGAGGGCCCGTCTGGTCCATCTTTGTGGGGTGAGTTTCGGGAAGTGACGCCGGCCGATGTGGTGGATGTCCTGGGGTCTGTGAGGGCCACGTGTTGTCAACTGGATCCGTGCCCGTCCTGGTTAATAAAAGCTTCCGGGGAGACGTT
>QEPC01001717.1:2849550-2942102 GCA_003113815.1 Sphenodon punctatus | reverse complement strand
CCTATAAAGTACCGGGCCCAGTTCAAGGTGCTGGTTTTAACCTTTAAAGCCCTTCACAGCCTGGGCTCTGCTTATCTGCAGGACTGCCTCACTACCCATGTGCCCGTGCGACCCTTGAGATCATCCATGGGAGTCTTTTTGGAGGTTCCCCGGGCGAGGCAGGTGGCCACCGATGTTAGATCTTTTTCGGTGACCACCCCTGTGCTGTGGAATTCACTCCCGGAGGAGGCTCGGTTGGCTCCCACTCTCCTTCTGTTTCGCCGTGTATGTAAGACCTGGCTGTTCCATCAGGCTTCTGGCAAGGGGTAGGGGTGGGGTGGGGGTTTCCCCACATATTTTATTTTAAATTGTTTTTTAAAAATTTATATTGTTTTTATTGAATGTTGTTCACCTCCCCGGGCTGCCCTGACGGCAGGAGGGGCGGGATATACATTTTAAATAAATAAATAAATAAATAAATAAATATTTAGCTGTAGCAAGGCAAATTAGTCTAGTGGTTGGGAGTTAGCTGGAGAACAGGGTTTATTTTCCTGACACCGGGAGATGTGGCTTCTGAGGCTCTGGGAATTCATTTTAATTTTTTTTTAACAAATTAAGCATTGATTCCGAATAAAGTGGGGGTAGCAGACGTATGGCCTGTGGGTCAAATCAGGCTCACAGCTGTTTTGTATTTGGTCCTTTCCGGTTCCTGGATCTGGCCCATGGATCCAGTCCCTACATTCAAGCACTGAAAGAGCTCGGGGGTGGGGGAAAAGAGCAAAGATGAGGGCATGCTGTCAAGGATAAAAAATGTACCCACAGCACAGTTCCATGATCTGGCCATTTCATTCCTTCCCCCATCTTGCACACACTCCTTAAGTGTCCCTGCCACAAATTCCTATGTGGCCCACGAACCATGAACAAATTGAGTTCTGCTACTATAATTCTGTGCAAGCATTAAAAATAACAGTCCTCCTTGGTGCCTCTTCGGCTTATTGTATGAGACACAAGATGTACAAGTGAGGAGAACATCTCGGGATGTTTAGAGATTCAAATAAGAACCTTCATGTTTAGGACTTAAGGAAACAACTACCATGTGTTTTCTTGCAGAAAAGAAGACTGAAAACTGTGAGGACCGGTTGTCTCATTAGACTAATATCTTATCCATTGTTTGCCATAGGAAGAGTGATACTTTAGACATTTTGTTTCTAATCTTGGCTGGCCTGGTTTACATGTACATTAAGGACTGGTGTGGTGGTAATTCAGTGTGTGGGTTGACGCTGTCTGCACTGGTTGTTATCCTAAGAGGCTTCTTTTTTTTTAATGTTCACTGTACTTTAGTTATACTAAAGTTTTTCATGCGAAGAGGGGGTTCACTTGGAGCCAGAAGTCAGTAATGTTGCAAGTTTACAAGTCTTGTTTGTTAATGCCATGCTGAACTGGTTGCGTTTTGGTCTTAATATACATTCTTACCCACTTTGTCCTAGAGCTCTGAAAACAGAACTGCTCACACTAATGATCTATGCCTGAGACATAATAAAACATAAGATTTTTTGGGGAACAAGTGACTGCAATGATTACAAAATAGATGTGCCACTACAGTAAATCAACTAGTCTCAACACCCCTTTTCTCCAAGCTGGGACTCCCCAGAACCAGAAATTCTCCTCGTCTCTCCTACCCGGAGAAGGGGCTTCCTTGCACATAATTCCCAAAAGTCCCAATGTAGGAGGGACCATCCCTCTTTGGGTGATGAATCTCATTGTTCCTCCCGCAGAGGATAAAAGCCCCTTGTTTCAGGAGAGAGACAAAAGTACAATATTAAAGTCTGAGGCACCTCTTTCCTAATTGCCTCCCAGGAAAATCACTCACTGGGGAGATGATGGAATGACAAGAAGCTAAGTGTAATGAGAAGCAGAAGAGCTTCTGTTAACCTTTGAGGAGGCACAGCTTCTTTATTAAGGGGTGGGACTTATTGGCCAAGGGGGTGGGGCTTGTTCCTCTTTAGGCTTTAGAAATTTTAGAAATGTAAAATTTTAGAAACTTTAGAAATCCCATCGCCCCCCTTCCCCTAATCTTATCCCCATTCCCTGTCTCCCCCTGATCAACTCCCATTCTCCTGTTCCCTCTGGAACGGTCGCTCCTCTGCTAATAAAGCCCCCTGTAACCATGATCTTTTCTTCTCTCGCTCCCTTCACCTTCTTGCCCTTACTGAAACCTGGATCTCCCCCACCAACTCTGTCACCCTGCCACCCTCTCCTTCGGAGGTCTCTCCTTCTTCCACCAGCCCCGCTCCGAAGGCCAGGGTGGTGGCGTAGGCCTCCTCCTCACCTCTTCCTGCCAGTTTCAACCCCTCCCCCCCTCTCCCCTTCCCCTCCTTTGAGGCTCACTCCATACGCCTCTACTTCCCTCTTCACCTCCGTGTTGCTGTTATCTAACTCCTCCCCCATCCTCCGTCTCCCTCTCCTCCTTTCTGACTTCGAGACCTGGCTCACCTTATTTCACACTCATCCTTGGTGACTTCAATATTCATGTTGATGCACCCTCTCAGTCTTGCATCGCTTGCTTCCTCTCCTTAGCCTTGTCCTTTAATCTTGACCTCTCGACCATTCTGCCTCATCCTTTTATCTCCACCTCTCGACTAGCACCTCTCGACTAGCTCCTTCAACTCCTCTCTCACCTCCACCCTCGACTCCCTTGTCCCCCTCTTCCTCCGTCCAGCTCGCTCCCGTAACCCTCGCCCTTGGTTCACCCCCACCATTCGCCATCTCAGCTCCTGCACCTGGGCTGCTGAACGCCTCTGGCACAAATCCCACTACCATGCTGACTTCCTCCACTTCAAATTCTGCCTCTCATTGCTCAATTCTGCTATCTCCCTCGCTAGACAGCAGTACTATGCCTCCCACATTGAGTCATGCTCCCGGGACCCTCGCCGCCTCTTTTCCACCTTTCCCTGTCTTCCTTCCTCGTCTCTCTCCACTCACAATCTTACTCTCTTTTTCAGCTCTATCGACAAGATCTGCCTGGAAATCACTTCCAAGTCCTCTCCCCCCTACTACTCCCCCCATCTTCCTCCTCCCCCCACCTCTCTCCTGTCCTCTTTCCTTCCCGCCTCCCTTGAGGAAATCTCCTCCCTGCTCTCCTCCTCCAACCCCTCCACTTGCCCCCTGGACCCCACTCCTTCCCACCTCCTGACCTCCATGGTTTCTACCGTCACCCCTCCCCTCCTGCACATCATCAACCTCTCCCTCTCTACCGGCTCCTTCCCCTCTGCCTTTAAACATGCCACTGTCTCCCTCATCCTCAAAAAGTCCACTCTGGATCCCTCTGAACCCTCTAATTACCGTCCTGTCTCACTCCTCCCTTTTGCTTCCAAACTCCTTGAACGGGTTGTCTACTCCCGTTGCCTCGACCTCCTGTCCACCAACTCCTCCCTTGACCCCCTCCAGTCTGGCTTCCGCCACCTTTACCCCACTGAAACCGCTCTTACTAAGATCACCAATGATTTTCTTATGGCTAAATCCAATCGCCTTTACTCCATACTTGTCCTCCTTGATCTCTCTGCTGCCTTCGACACTGTTGACCACTCGTCCTGCTTGAATCGCTTCACTCTCCTGGATTCTGGGACTCTGTCCTTGACTGGAACTCCTCCTACCTTTCTGACCGCTCCTTCAATGTATCTCTTCCTAACTCCTCCCCCTCCTCCTCCCTACCCCTCTCAGTCGGGGTCTCCCAAGGCTCTGTCCTTGGCCCTATCCTCTTCTCTATCTACACCCTATCCCTAGGCAAACTCATTGGCTCCCACAGGTTCCAATACCACCTATACGCTGATGACACTCAACTCTATCTCTCCACTCCTTCCCTCTCCCCCTCTGTTGAAGTTCACCTCACCAACTGTCTCTCTGATATCTCCGTCTGGATGTCTCAACGTCAACTCAAACTGAACATGGCGAAAACTGAACTCCTTATCTTCCCTCCCAATCCTTCCTCTCCTTCTTCCCTGTCAATTGCCATTGACGGGGTCTCCACCATCCGTGTCCCCCACGCCCATAGCTTGGGCTTCATCTTCGATTCGCACCTTACCTTCAAACCCCACATTGACTCCGTTGCCAAATCCTGCTGCTTCTTCCTCCACAACATTGCTAAGATCTGCCCTTTTCTGTCTGTCTCCTCTGCCAAAACTCTCATTCATGCCCTAGTCATCTCACGCCTTGACTATTGTAACCTCCTCCTTGCTGGGCTTCCCTGCTCCCACCTTTCTTCCCTCATCTCTGTTCAAAACTCTGCAGCCAGGATCATCCACCTAGCCCGATGCTTTGACCATGTGCAGGCTCTCCTCTCTCCACTGGCTCCCTCTTCCTGAGCGTATTCTGTACAAGCTCCTTGTCTTCACCTACAAAGCTCTTCACAACTTCGCTCCCCCCTACCTTTCTGTTCTGATCTCCCTCTGAACCCGTTTGAGCACTCTGCTCCTTTTCTATCCCCTCCCTCATCCTCCCACGCCTCCCCTGATCCCCCAAACGCCTTCGTCCATTTTCCTTTGCTGCCCCACATGCCTGGAATTCCCTCCCTGCCCTCGTCCACCTTGCCCCCACCCTCCACACCTTCAAGTCCCTCCTCAAAACCCACCTCTGCCCCTCCACCCTTCCTAACTCCTGCTAATCATCCCCACCCAGGATTATCCCCCAACTGTTATCTGTAAACTCCAATTTATTGTAACCAAGCCAAGAACGTGTACCTGAGTTCTTGCATCCTCATGAATGTCGCATCTCTTGTCTCTCCCTCTGTTCCCCCTTCCCTGTCTCCCCTCCTCCTGCCTTTAGATTGTAAGCTCTCGGGCAGGGACCGTGTCTATCTTGTTTTTTGTAAAGCTCCAGGTACATTGCTGGCACTATATAAATGCTTATAATTATAATAATAAATAAATAATAATAATAATAGTTTGTAAAATGAGATTCAGAAATGGTGAAAAAATAAGCATGTAAAGAAAATTCTGAGCAATTTTCTTTTGCAATTTATCTCTTTTTATCTACATTTTTGTACTTTAGATCTCTTTTGAGAAGTAAAGTAAAAATGTAGCTCAATAGGATTTATCACAAAAAACGTGTTTGAGGCTTAAAGCATAATTTTATTTAAGTATTTTCTTGATAAGTTCAGTAAAATTAAGCTAGTACCAGAGGGGCATGATTCTTCTCATAAAAAGCATGGAAACATAAAGTAACAGTCCACTATTCTTAGAAGCACAGATCATTATTCTGGGACACTTCCGTACTGTATTAGGACTGTGATTGGGGTCTTCCTAATGAATACTTACTTTTAAGGGGGAAATTGGGGTATGTTGTTTCATAAAGAGCCAGGGTAGCTTCATGAGAGCCAGTGTGGTATAGTGGATAAGGTGCTGGACTTGGAAGACCTTGGTTCAAATTTCACTCTAGTCAATAAACTCACCCTTGGGCAAGTCTCAACCTTTCTCAGCCTCAGTTCCCCATTTGACCTGTAAAAAAGGAATGTGTGTGCGTGTGTGTGTCTTTCCCTATGTGTTTCCCCTCATCCTTGTCCATCCTAGGCTCTTTTTACACAAACACTCTAACACCAATAAAATGGGTGTTATATTTTATTATACATGGTACAGGGCAACACTGCAGCCCTGCATCATGGGCCCTTTTTGCAGTTTCTCTGGGTGGAGATGGGTGTTGCGCGGGAGCATGCACGCACCTACACCCAGTCCATACACTGATTTGTTTCACCAGCTGCTGGTTATTAGTGCTAGGCCACTATCCAATATTTACAAAAATCCTAGCCAAAAGCAGACACTCATAAACCACCAGCTTACCCAAGCTGGCGTCTTTCCTCTCCGAGGTAAACCCTGTCTATAGCTTCAGTCTATCGCTTGTGGGAGAGTCCCTCTAGGATGCCAGCCCTGCGTCTTTGGGCAATCCGCTTGTAGGCTGCAAACCTGGGAATTCGCTTGTAGGCTCCAAACCTGGGAATCCGCTTGTAGGCTCCAAATCTTCTGTTCTGACTCCTTGCCAGACAGTTTCAGGGAAACCTTGAATGATGCAAGGTCGTTCTGGGGATGTTGTCTCTCCCTTGTGGTTCTCCTATTGAACTGTGGCTCAGATTTATATATTGGTTGGTTACTGCCTTCAGCTAGCCAGCAGACACCCTTCTGGTCCCATCTCCTCATAAGTCATCCCATAATACAAATGCTTCCTCCTTAGAAGGTCACACGCTGCCACAACTTTCTCCCAGCCCATACTTGGTGCCTTGCTACAGCCACCCACTTTTTTTTTAACCTTAAGGGGAAAGTATTTAAACTGGTGTAGCTGAACGGCTAAGGTGTTAAGGGTCAGAACTGAGTGCGTTTTTAGACGAGATGCTACCCTGCATGGCCACCCAGGAGCCGCAGAGCCTGCCACCCATCTGAAGGTGGAGTGGCCAGATGTGTGCTCCAATGAGCCACTGAGCATCCACTCATAGCCAAGCACAGAGCAGTGCCAGAAAATCCAAAAAGCTTCATAGCAATGGGAAGTCATTGAGTCTCTGCCCATGTGAATGGAGGTTTCCTACCACTCCAGCAAACAGGGCCACTGCTCAGAGGCACCATGGGTGGAGGAAATGGCCTTTGCAAGTCACAAGAACTGGAGACCCTGGGTCCCCCAGTGCTCGCGCTGGGGACATGTCTCTTGCAAAAGCCAGCCCAGCACACATTCCCCTCCCCCGTGGTCCATGGCACTGGGAGGGTGTGGGGGCTGCCTCTGTGGTTGCAGTGGCCACCCTGGGAGCTGACTGTTAGAATTGCTCCCCACATACTCCACTTGAGCGGGTGCTCTGCGGCAATTCCACTTAACAACCATGGACTGCACCTCCCCGCACCCAATTGCCTTGCTCATTTAAAAACACCCCGAGACATCAAGGTTGAAATCCCATCTTTGCCATGAACTCACTGGGTAAGACATTAGGCAAGTCACTATCTTTCAGCCTCAGTTCCCCATCTGTAAAATGGGAATAATGACCTACCTCACAGGGTGTTTGCAACAGTCAAGTAGATATAGATCATAAATAATTTAGAACGCTGAAAAAGCTATTATTAATAATATAAATCAGTTTACCCATTATAAAAGTATGTAAGAGCCATGGGGACCATGGAGATTGATTAAATCCCATCTGTAATATGCTTTGTGTTCATCAATAAAAGGCAGAATATTAGAAAATATTTCTCACTGCAAGCTAAGAAATATACTGCCGACTATCACAACAGCTCAACCATCTTTGCATGGACATTTTTCAGTTAAGACTGACATGTAAGTGATTATGGAAATAGAAATAGGGTCAAAAAGATCTGTAACTGTGCTAATGTTATTCAGGCATGACTGAACACAAGTTTTTTTTCTATTTGGATATTGAATTACATCTAGGAATAATTACGGCAACTCTCTCTATACCAAGAAGGATCATTTTATTTCCTGTAATTGCTACTTAACTGGGATTTTCTCTTGTGACATTTGATTTCTATCGGTGTCAACTGTATTCAAAAATGTCTACAGTCCACATTTACATTTTATGCCATAGAGGGCAATAATATAAATATGTAATGTAATTAACAATTCATATTTTAAATGAAAATACTAAATCTATTTATTGTTTATCACAAGCCAGTTTTCTAAAATCATAACAAATGATCTTTGATGTGTTAATTTACAAAAAATCATCCAGGGATGTTAATATGCTTCTCTTGATGTGAAGAATAAGATGCTGTAAATCATAGTGGTCTGACAAAAGTGGAAGTTGCTGTTTGCAGAGGAGGAAAAATAGCAAGTGGAAGCAGTAACTTACAATGATGCATGATGCGTTGACAAAGATATCTATCTTGGGGCAAACCTGCCACTTCTGTCCTGGAAGCGAGGAGCGATAAGCACTGTCCTGGGTAAAGTTCAGCATAGCAGATATTGTTCAAAGCCTTAAGCTTCCAGCCACAGCGTGGTGGTGGCTGATGTTACCGAGTACCTTTTATGTGGTCTAGAGTAAGACTGAAAATCTCATTTGAACCTGCTATCAGAATGGAATTAGAGCTTAGATATCAAATAATGAGTTAAGTCTGATGGAACAAAATGCTTAAGCATATGCTTAACTTTAAGTATTCCTACTGATGTCTGTGCAATTAGTACTTTGGTTGCAATCCTCAAACCATTTACTCCAGAGTAAGGAGCTTGAGATTGTGGCCTTTGTGTTTAACTGTGTTGTGAGACTGGGGCATATTCTGTTTCTTACACTATGGTGTGGTTTCACCATCCCATCTGAGAGCCTGCCACATACCTGCTTATGTCATCATCTCATAAAATACATCACTACTTTTGGCTGAGTCCCATAATACTTACACGAGCACAGCTCCCACTGATCTCAGTTAGCACTATAGCAACATAAAGAATAAGGGTTTAGATATTTAATTCCATATAGATATTCTTTAATCTCAACAAGTGTTCTGCCTTTCTTCTGTTTAGATTGTATTGTAAATATCATTACCATCTTATTTCAGGATGTGCAATGAGGTAATAGATGCAAATGGGCCAGAGGGTCATGGTATGACAATGTATTTTGATCTGATTCTACTTAGGGTAAAAACAGATGTGACACGGGCCAGCTGTGGCCCAGAACTCACCGCACAGATGTTGGTCTGGGACTGCCTCAGGGCGGGTAGGCGGCTGGCCCAGGTTGTGGCCTAGACCCAATCCTGGATGTCCATTCTGGGCCAAGGGCCACCCACATAGATCAATGCAGGCCAAAGCGGGCCAATGTGTCTGTTTGGCCCTGTCATCCCCACCGTGTGGCAGTTGCCATGGCTGCCTGTCATGGCAGCTGAAAGCGGGATGGGAGTGGCTGCCCACACGTCTGTTGCGCCGCCACCCCTACTCAGGTCATGCAGGCAGTGGGGTGACTCTTCCGGCAGCAGGCACATTTATTCAGTGCCACCCGCTGACGTGGAGAGTGGCTGCTGCGGTTTTCTGCCCCAGTCCAGGCTAGGGAGCCGCCCCGCCGCCTGCATGTCTGTTTTTATCAGGAGTAAGTCTCATTAAGCCAGTTGCATTTCTTCAGTGTAAAACCTCTGAGAGAAGAGTCAGGCCTGCTCTCCACTTTATACTTTCCAATAAGAAACAGAGTTCCTAAACTATTTGTAATGAAGTGGAATTTTAGTAATGCAGAGTAATTACATGTCAGTAATAAATTGTTAAAATGGCTTCATTTACCTCTGCCAGCAGCTTTAGAACCAGCTGCAAAATCAGCAAAGTGCCTGCCATCCTACTAAGAAAAGCTTACTGGGCTGTAGTCACGGCACAAGGATCAGTACTTGAGTCATGGTAGCTGGAGGCACCGCACTTCAAACCAGCTTGACACTTTGCATCAGCTGCAGTTTCTCAGGGTACATATTGGTAATCAGATATCACAAAGTGATTCCTCCTTCATATGGGAAAGGAGAATTAATGGAGAGGGTGAACAAAATGACATTAGATTAACATTAGAAATATGGTGAAGGACATCTAGTATAGCACCTTACTTTATATCCCTGCTTAAACAGGTTTCAGATCTGATATAAATAAATTCTTTCCTACCAGAAAAAACCAAATAAACATCTCCTTGAAGTGTTCATTAAAGCAGAAAGCAAGCTGCAGCGACAACCCTTGGTTCTCAGAACAGAGGTGCTGCAACACAACCTGACTGCAGGTGAGGGCACGGAACTAGTTGGTGGACCAGGAATATTTGGAGGGCTAACACAGGAAATACTGTTATCCAGTTCACATTCTGGGAGCTGCTTTAGCTTGAATTTAAAGCCACCTTTCATAAGTAAATTCCCTGGTGAATAGAGTTGAAATGGGTACCTAATTTAGTACCTTTTTAGGGGTACTAAACTAGTATTCATAAATAATGAATAATGAATCAATAATCAATAATCTATGATTAAATACTAATTTACTAATACCACCACTACCTATAATAATAATAATTGATTGGGCATCAGCTTTTGCCATAGCCAAGAGAAGTAAAATAAGTAAACAGAGATACAAAAAGACACAAAAAGCGTGCCAAATACAGCAGGCAAGCAGACGAATAATACAAAAGAAAATACATAAAGTCAAACACAGGAAAAAGCACAAATAGGAGGGACAAGAACTTACAAATCCACTCCATCTCAAATCCTAGCTGTCAAAAAGGCAAACAAAGCAATTGCCTTTATAGTGGCCTCATCACGATCGGATAACAATATTATAATTTTCTGACGGGTTGGCAAGCATTCCCTCCCTCTCAAAATTGGGGCCAACCACATCTGTCTTAAATCATCATAAAGGGAACACTCAAAGAGGAGATGTTGTAAATCCTCAACTACCTGGTTCTCACATGGACAAAGGCGGTTTTTGTATGGAACCTTAGAGTATCTTCCCTGAACAACGGCAGAGGTAGACAGTTGGAAACACAGCAACGTAAGAGCCCTGCGTAGCATAGACTCGATCAAACAGTCCAAATAAGGTTCAAAACCATACAAATCCTTGAAATATTGCAAGCATGGTGCCACCTTCCAGGTGGATATAGCCGCCAAGTCATCCTGCCTAGAGATATCGCTTGCCATAAGTTTAATGAGATTTTTCTGCAGGGCAACACTTTTTCCCCCAAAAGAGGATACTGATAACCCCAACTGCCTCAAACAGATAGCTATTTGGGAGATCCAAGGATATGAGGAAACTCCCTCAAATTCCAATTCTTCCTTAAGGCACAGAGCAGGAGAACTCAGGCTGATTGGACACCTTCACCTAATACTGAAGGGCTGCTTGTCGTACCAAGCAATCAATTGCAATCAAATGCCTGTCTCCACCCTAATAACCGTTGCTGGGACACTCTGGGGAACCCTTAATAACTTCCTCAGGAATTTGTTTTTGGGGACCTCCAAAACCTGGAAATCTGAGCATGGCATAATCTCAAAGCCAATAAAGATTGGATCTTAGTCTTAAAAACGCTGAGGATGGTCGAAATATGAACCCCAGGAGATCTTGCGGTAAACCGAGCGATCCCATTAGCGGCTACGCTGGCCTTTAAAGCAATTAACTTTTTATGCTTCACCTATAAACCATTGTCAGAAAGTACGTTACCAAGGTACACATACGAATTAACCTGAGCGAATTCCTTTCCCATAATAATCCATTTATACCTGGGGGCTTTCTTCCTACTACCTAACACCATGATTTGTGATTTCTGCAAGTTAATTTCCAGCTCGTTCTCTGCACAGACCACCACTACCTTTTGGGGGGAGGTTATTGAACGAGTGGTTGCCTGACAGCTCCACGCCCATCTCGATGTTATCAGATTCCTAGACCCGTTTCAGTCAGGCTTTCATCCTGGGTATGGCACAGAGACTGCGCTTGTGACCTTGGTTGATTGCTCGTTGTCCTCTTGGGACTTCCCCTATTGGGTCCCACAGGGTTTTATTCTGTCTCCCCTCTTGTTCAATGTGTATATGAGGCCGCTGGGTGAGGTCATTCAGAGGTTTGGGGTGAAGTATGCTGATGACACCCAGCTGTACCTCTGTTTTTTATCTGACAGGCCCTGCTCTCGCTGCTCACCTGATGCCTGGCTGCTGTCGGGGACTGGATGAGGGTGAGCCGACTAAAGCTTAATTCAGACAAGACTGAGGTGATGACTTTTGGCCAGCCCTGTGACCTGGAGGGGATTGGGACTCCTGTAATTGATGGAGTCCAGTCCCCTCTGGTCAGTCCAGTTCACAGCCTTGGAGTGTTTCTGGACCCCTTGCTGCGCCTGGATTGTCAGGTAGTGGCAGTGGGCAGGAACACTTTTCACCATCTCCATCTGGTGAGGAGGCTGCGGCCTTTTCTTTCTGATTTGGATCAGGCCACCGTCACCCATGCTTTCATCACCTCGAGGCTAGATTATTGCAATGAGCGCTACATGGGGCTGCTCTTGATGACTGTTCAGAAACTGCAGCTGGTCCAGAATGCGACGGCTCGTTTCCTTTCAGGGACGGGGTGTCGGGACGGGAGCACAGTACACCGGTGCACCGAAGTCTGCACTGACTCCCTATAGCTTTCCAAGCACAATTCTGGTTTTGACCTTTAAAGCCCTAAATGCTCTGGGCCCCATGTATCTGAAGGATCATCTGTCCTTCCATGCCCCATTTTGGCTCCTGCATCGGCTGGGAATGCCTCCCTGTGGGTACCACCTGTTAGCCTTGTTCATATGACAAGGGCTCACAGGGAGGCATTATCTTGCCCCCCAGTGTTGTGGAATTCCCTTTCCCCAGAGGTTTGCTTGAACCCGGGCCTGAGTATGTTCTGGAGGCTTTGTAAGTCTTTTCTGTTTGAAAAGGCATTTGGTGGATGGGGATAGGGATTGGGATGGTCTTGGGGTAGCAGTGTGAGGGGGGAATGGGGTGGAGGAATTGGGGATAGGATTGGGGATTAGGGTTTGCTGTTAATTGTTTTAATGTATTTGTTTGATTTTTCAATGTTTTTATATTTTTATGTATTTTTGTGAGCTGCCCACCCCTGAGTGAGCCTTCAAGGGAAGGGCAGGATAAAAATTGAAATAATAAATAATAATTTAATAATACCACCACTACCAAGTGCCAAGTCGGATATTCAACAGGCTACCTGATCACTGATCAGTTACCCAGTTACCTGAAATAATCAGTAATTTCAAATACCGATTAACCAATTTTCTGGTTACTGATAAAAAAATTAGGATGGAAAACCAAAAAATTAGGACTGGAGGTCAATATTCTTCCGGGACATTCTGGAACATCCGATACCTGAATCAGGCTATAATCAGGGACCAATAAGTATCTGAAATTTTCAAGTCAATTAAGGTACTGGAAATTCGATGGATTTACCCATTTTTGATGGTAACTTGTTTCAGTTCTACTGGTGACATTTAGCAGAATTTACATATGCTCAGACCAAGGGTATTCTTTGTTGTACTAGCTTGCATTGCACATTTTAATTGTTCCCAGGTTCCCTCCCCTGCTTCAAAAGTTACCGTGCGTACTGCTGAGACCACTAACAGGTGTCCATTATGCTGTGGGGTTTGTTTGTTTGTTTTTCTTGGCAACAATGCATTGACCTGAACAGGCAGACAGTAGGGGATTCATTCCCTGAGGGAGAATCTCCTCTATTCCCTCCTGCAGCAATAAGGCAAGTTAATCCGATCATATGTTTCAAAAAAGTGCATGCGATAGGTTTAGAACGATTGTTAAACCGTACTTTCCAGCTTAACTCTTTGGCAGTTACACCACATTACACCCAGTGTGTCCTGCAACCAATTCTTTCACACATTAAGAAGCAGGAGAAGGGTTTTTCACATGCTAAGTGTGTTGTGTGTATGCAACCTAAGGATGGTTCCTTGCAATATGATAGCAACAGGGCTATCATCCAAGATCCATATTTGTGTGCTTATTATTTTATGTTTGAACAAACACAGGGCTAGCTATTGGCCCTACCCCTGGTCCAAGAAAAAAAATGGAGCTAATGCAGTAGATTTTGGCTAATGAATAGTGAGTGCAACGTGCGGAGCAATCCCCTCTTCAGCTTCCAAAGTAGGTCCAGTTAGCAGCGTAGATTCCTGGTATGCAGCAGTCTCCTCCTGGTCTGACAGCTGCATCCCGGGTCTCTTCCTGTGCAGAGTTGCTGCCAGCAGAGGGGAAGCACTCTCTTCATAACAGCCCCAGACAGAAAGAGCCCAGGGCTTCTGCCGCACATACTGGCACACTTGTGAAACCATGCTACAGGAATTCATATATGTTGCCATAGGTAATTGGTAACTGTCGATAGGGGGTCTGGACAGTGGTTTTAATTTTTATAGGGTTCTATAGGGATTCTGAAAACCAGCACCTTCCACAAGTTACCTATGCATGCTGCTTTCTCCACTCTTGCTAAGAGCATGGAGCACATGTGAAAACACTCTAAAACTTCAATAACTTGCACACAGTGGTTACCATTAAAGTCTTTAAAATGTTGCCTAATTACTAGTAGTACTGTATTCACTGAGTGTAGAGAAAACTATGTTTAGATTGATTACATGTGCAGAAAGATGTTACAGCTGCTGATTTGTGGGTAAGGATTGGCTATATTGACTTTTTGATGGCATCCACTGCACAGGTTAGCATGCATCAATTGCACAAAATTTGTTTTCAATAAAGTTGTTCTTGAAAAAGTATTGTCACACTGAATAGTAACAAGCCTTTGCCAGATGTCCTACAGGCTGAAATTTGTGCATCAAAAATGCAGCAGTGTTTTGTTCTTTTGTTTCATATGGCAATTTCCCTTTGCTTAGCCTGTGTTAGGAATGGGTTTTCTCCTCCTGCTGGATTACACTTCTTACTTAACAAACACTTGGTGCAACTGAGTGAATGGAAAATGAGAAATATCTTAATAAGAGCCGCTTGTTTCTCCTCACGTCCATAAACATATCCAGAAATTAAATCTGTGGGGTCAGAGAGAAAAGGAACAAAAATTAACATTCTGTGTTGGCGATCTGCACATGATCAGCCATGCTTGCTGGATAAGTCTGTCTGTTGGCTGTTGCCATGGCTACAAAAAGCTAGTGGAACCCAATGAGCTGTCTGCAGCACTGCTGAAAGGACCAGCCATTTTGCTTATGGAAAACAGTGTGACATATTATGCTGTGCTTTACCGTGGAATAAACACAAATCTATTCAGAGGAAACAGAAGAAAGAGGCATATTAGTGGATAATTCATATAGCAGGGAAAGCCTTCCAGCGATCATCCTAACAAGCTGGTGACTGCTGTTCCCAGTAGCTGATCTGAGGCGGTGGAATGCAGAGTGATAATGCTGCATATCTGCTATCAGGCAGCGGAGTAGGGTTTTTGTCTTGGAAAGGCAAGGTTTCTCTGCAATGTTATCTCAACAGCTCGCGAGCTGCTCAGAGTGAAAGCCGGTGACCCAAACGAAGGGTGTTGCCCTCTCTCCCAACGTTCGTGGCACTGCTGCTGTTTTATACAAGCAGGCACCAGGGAAGCAAGCGAGCAAGCAGGTGTGCGATTCAGATGGGCTCTGTATTGTAGGCTGCACAGACCACCCTCGCAGGTTTCCATGCTTCCTATTAACAGATTGCTGGCTTAGGAGCATCTGCCTGTGGACTTAGTCATATAATAGGAGGAGACTGTCGTGCATCTCAGCTTGTCTGACAGAGGTAAGCTTTTGTTTGCGTGTTTCAGCTTGATAAAATAAAGCCTAGGTATCACTTGCATGAAGTTTTGCTCGATCTCTGTTCATTAAATGGAATCAGTGTTTTTTTTAAGAGCATATTTTTAAAATTACCTGGATTAAAATTATTGCGGATTGTTTGTTTTAAATATTCTATTGTAACATTCCAGATATTTGCTTTTTGGGGGGGGTTGTTTGTTTGTTTTTTAAAAAGGTTAATTTTAAATAGCTCCAAAATCTTGTACCACTACACAAGAGGTGTACCACGCTGTGGCTTGCATTATAAAAATTACCTAGAGTATAAAAACCCTAGAGGACGGGGAATATTTAATTTGAAAAGGCTTCAGGTCACTGCATCCCTCGCTGTCGCAATGTTTACATTGTACTTAGCCTTAATAATATAACTAGATTTTAATTTCCCAACTGCTGCTGGGCAGTATGTAGGTCATAGTAGGAAGCAGCATTTGCACTAGTTGTTATGGACTGCATGTCCCTGAGCTGTGTTTGATTAGTTTCTGGTCTTGGGCTGGTGAGACTGTAGGTATTAGGAGGAAGCAGCTCACACCTCTTTTTCAAAGATATCACGCATACCATGCTAGCACCGAGCACAACACACCCATTGTCCCTCAGTTTCGAGTTCAGCAAAAGAAGGAAGCCAACACTCCACATGGATGGAGTACCAGCTCAGCTATGATATGAGACAGTTAAAACTCCTTTTATTGCACAGCCTCGCCGGCAAACTGGCTGCTGCAACATCGAGACACATTTTTTAAAAAAGCAAAAAAAAAACAACCCCAAACAAACCCCAACCCACTGAAGACAAAGAAATGTTTTTAAAAGGACGTTTCCCGTGAATGACTATGTGTGCTAATCTGATACTTTCAATTTCAAAATGAATTGCCCCTTGACCACTAATACATATTGATTTATAGCTTCAGACCGAGACAGCAGGACTAGAACTAGGTCAATAAAACTACAATCCCTTGGTACAGTGAGTGATCGGATAACGTTTAAATTATGTTACAGGGTAGCATTTCAGTTTTGGATTACTAACAGTGCTGCTCTTGCTGAATACCATAATTTCTGACTACTCAGAATAATGTTGAAAACCTGAAATTCATAACTACTACCCACAGACAACTGCAACCAGAAAAGAATTCCAACTCTTGAGTTATAGTTTATGTTTACACTTTCAAAAGCACGCTAATTCTATGTTTTCATTAACTTTTATTTTTAAATTATAAAGGTCTCAGTCACACTGGGCTAACTCCTACAACTAGACAATAGAATGACTACTAGATTAATCATTACAAACCCCAGTAGCCAATTACATAGGTAAATTAGTAACAGGGTATTATTATATAAGTTAGTGTACAGATAGGAAGCCAAAGTCCAAAATGTTTTCAAATTCCTTCACGGCACATATAATTCTACAATTAAAAAAAAACACAACCCAAACGTGTAGTCAATGAACATGGAATCCAGTTTGTTACATTTGTGAATACTGCGACAGAAATGTAAATATGTTGCCTACCAAGTGCCCTCTCTTCTGTCTGAAAGCTGGTCCTGTAAAAAAGCATTTTCTGCTATAACCTATTCCCGTGTTGCTCTCCTAAATACACTTCTGCACCGTCCCTTACCTGAACTGTTCTATATTTTGCCTTTGTGAGGCAGTTTGTACATTTACAGTGCTATACCAATGGCAGTAAGTATGTGTATGTCTGCACACATGACTATTTCTGCCATGTGACAAATGGGTGGAGTTAACGTTTATATTTAAACTGGTACAGTATGAAAGGAATTATGTGGTTGGTTTCTATGAAAAGTGCCATGTACAAAACATAAATGTTTATTGTGTATTTGTGCATATGCACAAGGACTTAAAATGTGCTGTTTTTTTTCTAAGTACAGTGCTGGACACAATCTAAAGCAGGGGAGTTCTGTATGGTATGGGGCCAGGTTGGCTATAGAAAATTGTCCAGTGGGCTGCAGCAAAACAAACAAAAACAGGAGGTGGGCAGACAAGAGAGGCACATGGATCCCAACACCTGTCTGCACATACATACACAGATAAGGCAAGCCTCCCTGTTCCTGGATGGCACGCTTGAAATCTGTCTGCTCCCAATGCTATTTACACACGATGGGGAGAGTGCAGCACCCTGTCATCTGATGGAAGAGCACCCAACATGGTCAGAGAGGTGGGGAATTTTAAAGGAGGGGGCAGAAGCTGGGTTTAATTTGAGCCAAGGCTCAGCTCTGACACTTTTCCCAGCCCCATCACTGCTACCTAGCAAGGCCCCTCTCGTGGCTGCATGCAAAATGATGAACATCACACCCAGTCTTTCCCCTGACAGAGTTGGTGGTTATTGGTGGCACCAAACAGCTGATTGCCAGCTTGCAGTCCTGGCTGTCGTCAAGCTTCATCTGGCTACAAGCTAGGGCTGGCAAAGTAGGTGCAGTAATAGGGGCTGATGAAAAGGTGGAGCTTGGCAGGGAATTCCACCACCCTAATGGGTTGGGACTCCTGGCTAGGCACGAGTCCTGGTACCTCTTTTATTATTGAGCAATAGGCATCAGGAGCAAGAAGCAAACCAGGCTGGTCAGAGGGGAGCTGTAGTGAACTGGATTAAAACTGGGATGGAGCAGGAAGTGGCCTATGGCGTAGGGACGCGTCCTATCTGATCTAAAGAGACTAAGAGAAATAAAAGGTGATGGAATTGGATACTTTAAAAATGCCAAGTGATCAAGACAATGATAAGGTGTAGCTTACTGTTTGTAAATTAGACACCACTTCCTCTACAGCTCATCCCTCTTGTCTTTCTCCAACCCCAGTTCTCTGCTTCACTTGCAGACTCCTTCCATTCCTCCTTCCCAACTTTCAGCTCGCTCCATCCAGGTTAGCAGTTCACTCATGAGATGCGTAAAGGAAATAGAAAAATAGAGGATTTTACAGTATCTAGTGGCTTGTAGGCATTGCAGAAAAATTGACTCTTCAGGAGGCATTGATATGAGAATGTAGAAATAACAGCTAAATGACAGTATGCAGTACAATAAATACATGGTATGGGCCAGATTCTGAGTTGGATAGGTGTAAACGGAGGACAATGTTAGGGTACTTTCAGACATCACATTTTCAAGAGGTTTAACCACTCGTTTGTCACAATTTATTGTTTGTGTGAACACCACATGGTTCCCACTTGGTTATTCCACTAAGGTCATCCCTAAAAATATGAGAACTTTACCACAGATTTATGACATGGTAGACAGCTCTACCACAGATCAGATGTTTCTGTGAACCCTCTATCACAGATATGCTGATTAAACATGCTGATTTTTCCTGGTTTTAGCGCTTGTTCATCACCAGGAAAAACAATGCTTGAAAGCACATTAAAATGTACATGTCAACGGTAAAAAAACACTCTTCAGTTTAGCTCCTAAAATGTCTTTATACATACAGAAAGGAGGTTCCTTAAACTATTTTGACAATCTGCTACACAAGGAACATTGATATATAACAACCAGTTATAAAGAACCAAGGAATTTTGGATGTCTGTACAGGAGCTGTGCTTTATTTACAGTGGTATAAATCACATACTCCGTAATTGTTTTATCAATATACTGAATGGAAAAGACAACAACTTGCAGGCATACATCTAAGGAAAGGAAAGTACAGACTGTGTATCTATTAGTTAAGTGTCATTGGTGCCATGAAAAGTGTAGTAACGTAAGACAAATGGCCAAGTGAACCTGTTCCCATGAAAAATCCCAGCCAAACCAGTATAATGCTGTAGCCATTACAGTAATGCAAGAAATGCAAGTGTGCAGTGCAATAGCAGGAAATTGGGATAACCAAGGGAAATGGTGGAATCCAATTTTTTTTTAAAAAAAATAATTGTTCAGCATATTTCTGTTTCAAAATGGATTTATCAGAGCAGTGTTAACTGGCAGCAGAAATCCAAAATGGATTTCCAAGACCTGTTGAAATAATGGAATTTTTCAGAAAATCTCAGCATTTTAAAATTAATTTCTGTGCTGAATTGTCTAGAAAGTAAAAATGTTGAAATATTTCACAGAATTTTTTTTTAAAACTCTTCTTTTCTGAAATGTTAAGAGTGACTGTAAACTTTCTACATTTTCAATTGAGACAAAGTAAAGCATATAATTAATAATATTTATTTTTATATAGCATCCCCCTGCCACAGCACTCGGAGTGCTTTACATTTGTATGTTTATGTTTGTTTTTGTCTGGCCATGGCGAAAGCCGGTGCTGAATAAAATGAATGAATGAGTGTGAGATGAGAAGGAGCTTTACATATAACACAATTTTTAATCCTCACAACAACCCAGTGAGGTAGGTTAGGCTGAGAGAATATTGTGACTGTCCCAAGACCACCCTGTGAGTTTCTGGCTAAGGCGTGACTTGAAACACTCTCCCCCCACCCCGTCGAAGTACTGTGCACTTAGGTATTACACCAAAGGAGACTGGCATTTTATGTGGAGAGAAAATGAGGGTGGGGAAAGCAGTTTAATTTTGAAATGTCTATCCAACATTTTTGTTTTGAAATTCCACATGAGAAAATGAAAACTGTTTATCTTGATGAATGTTTTCTCACTGTAAAAGGAGTCACACAACTCACTGTACATTTTGTTTTCATGACTGGGCATTTGCCGCAAGCTGCTGCAGTCCATGCTGGCAGCTTGCTTTGGAATATGGGGCAAATCTCTTGGAGTATAGAAATAGACTTGAGATTTCCAAATTTGCGATATCCTTGGTCCCCAAGAAAATACTGAAAATTACTGGATTGTCCAACTAATTTTCATACAACTTTCTGCATCATTCAGTGAAACAAAATGAAGTACTGGAGTTTATCAAGTGTTTCTACTATGAAAATAAAACAATGAAGTGTGGGAGTGAGAGAGGACAAGAAGGTGAAAGCAAACACTTAAAAGCAGCCCTGAAGGAGGATAACAAAGAACATTTGAATAGAAACAGCATTTTGAACATAGGGTTTTTGATCTATATTGTCGTCCTGCTCTCAACATTTTAGAACTAGAGTTAGGAACTGGAACATCTAGTCCAGCCCCTTAGTACCAATACAGGATTTACCATAACTAAATTGCACTAACAGAAAACTCCAACTGAGAAATAAAGCCTATAATAAAAGATCTGCTATGTGTAGAGATGAAGGATGACAAGAGCACACCAAAGCCTGAAATAACAGGGAGTGCCTAATACCTATACAGATGACTGAAACAAGTGAGCCATGCTCATCGCTTCAGAGAAAGAAAGAAAAAATGTTCAGAGTCACTGCCAATATGACCTGTGGAAAAAGTTCCTTCCCAACCCCATGGTGATCAGTTAGCCCATGGGCATGTGTGCAGGACTCACAAGTTAGGAACCGTATAGTATCCTGGCACCAAAATACAATCATCAGACCCACTTTCATTGGTGCAAATCTTCAATGCTTCATGAAGAAAGAAAAAAAACCCAAAATACGCTCAGTTAAAAAAATAGTAATTCTTCCTATAGCATCAAAGGAGAAACGCCTCAAAAGTTCTCTCTCATAAGTTTATCCAACCCTGTTTTAAAGCTAATCAGGCTCTTTGCTCCACAACTGTCCTTGGGGGTCAGAAACTGTCCGGAAATTCACTATGCTCTGAAGCCGTAGGCAGGGACTGCATCATTCTTATTGTTCTGTAAAGCGCCAGGTACACAGCTGGCACTTAACAAATGCTTATAATAATAATAATAATTAATAATAAATAATGGTTAGACCTAATTTTTATCCTATATTTCTTCAAGACCAGCTTGTATCAATTTGTTCTTGTACCCATATATACCTTTAGTTAAAATAAATCTCCCCCTTCCATTGTTTTCTTGGCTCTGTTTTGAGTGTCCCTAAGGGTAGTCTTAAGGCTCGAAACTTCTTCCCCTACGATCAGCCAGGTTGCTTTGCGATTGTTGCTTAAATATTGGGTTAGGATCTCTCTTTTTCCACCGCAGGATTGGTCCCTTCTTCGTCTAGTCTTTACTCATGGCCTCTTGGGATTCTGCGGTTGAGCAGGTAGTGCATCATTTGGGTTTTTCCAGGGATTTTCTAAAGAGGGTTGGTCCCGAGGGTGCAGTCTCTCTTATTGTTAAGAGATTAGC
Organism: Sphenodon punctatus; assembly: GCA_003113815.1. NCBI lineage: Eukaryota > Metazoa > Chordata > Lepidosauria > Sphenodontia > Sphenodontidae > Sphenodon > Sphenodon punctatus. The sequence goes on along the minus strand of QEPC01001717.1, from coordinate 2,920,749 downwards.
TGATCAAGAACTTCAGACTGAGAGTTCTCTCTTAAGAGTGCAGAGTGCTGTCTCTGTTTATTCCCTCCCCCCCGCCGGACCCTTCACAGGTTAAAGCTAGTTATCTATCTGCCTGGTCTAATGCAACGGCAAGACTGGCGTTTACTAAGCTCAGATGTGACTCTTATTCATCAGTTATTCTTGAGGGACGGTATGCTGGGATTATCGGTATTGCATCCTTTGTGAGCTTCGGGAGCCCGATTCTCTTTTTCATGTTTTTTTCCAATGTCCTGCCCTGGCAGATTTAAGGAGTAAATTTTTGGGTATTTCATACCCCTCTATTCATACTCCCTGTGTAAATTCCCTTTTACAGAAGTTTCTGAGGCCTGTTGATTCACCAGTGACGCGTGGAGTGGCCCTTTTTGGTATTGCTGCCACTCGGAGACGTGCAAAACTTTTTGTATATCAAGGTTTTATAGCCTGTAAGTTAGAACTGTAGTGGGTCCTTAAGCATAGCTGTTGCGTGCGGGTTCCCTTAGGTCCATATGTTTATATTACTTGTATCGCTTGCATTGTTTGTATTCTGTATTGCTTTTGTTCTTGCTTTCATTGCTACATTGTAATAGCTACGGCTACACAATAAATCTTATTATTACTTACTACCCCCTTCCATTGTATTTGTACAGCATGATTATAGGTGTCTTTACACATAACGAAAACTGAGTGTTTGAACCCCTGAACACAGTTGACTGTTATGTGTTTACATCATCACGCTCCTAAACATGCAGTTGGCCACCTGTTTTGAACATACAAAGTGAACACAATTAGATCATGAGGTTACTTTACGTGTTCAGGTTGAACATGCGTCTGACATTACGTCTATACACAATGCGTGGCGTGTTTGGATTCACTTCTTGTCCCAAGGTCATAGGGTACAGTGTCTTGGGATGGGACTTGGCTGTGCCAGTCTACTTCCTGTCCAACTCTATGCCACCACCTGCTATTATATGCACTTCCTGCCCATAAAGGCCCTTCACGGTCTGCGCCCCTCGTACCTCAGGGACAGCCTCGCCCTCTGCGCCCCGGAGCAGCTCCTTCGGTCTGCCGGGGGTGCCTTCTTGGATGTCCCCCGTCCTCCACAATGGAGAGGGCATTCTCGGTGGCCGCACCACGCCTTTGGAACTCCCTTCCGGAGGAAGCTCGCCTGGCCCCAAGCCTTTTGATATTCCGGCGAAGATGCAAAACCTGGCTGTTCGCCCAGGCCTTTGGGGAGGGTGGGTTAATGGGGTTTTATCTTCCCTACCCTATTTTATTGTTTTAAATGTTTCCCGGGCCCTGTATTTTTGATGTGTTTTTAAATGGTTTTATATGTATTTTATATTTTTTTGTTGGAAGCTGCCTCGAGCTGTTCTCAGGAGGGGCGGGGTATAAATCTAGAAATAAAATAAATATAAATAAAATAAATCCAGCACACCATAGCTAGCATTCCTTCTGTGATCTGTGATTTTTCCACCATGGGAACAGACAGCCAGAGCCAAACACAGACCCAGACTCATGCTGAGCTAGCCAATGCCCCACAGGCAGGGGGAAAATGCTGGTTAAAAAAACAGCATGGGCCCATCTCCTTGGGGAACCAACAAGACCTTCACCTTCAACCAACTATGGGGTTATAGCATCGTGCAAGAGGCCCTCAAGTCCTCATACCAGTGCTGAAAGTTCATTCTCGGGGGAGGAGGGGCTTGGTCTTGTTGAGAATGCTAGTTCTCATTTAATTTTGGGAACTGAGAATGAGCCGAGAATCAGCAGCATCTTGGCTTAATTCTTGACAAGAACAAAAAAAAAAGTTTAAAATCACTGAGTGTGCACAAAATGATCATGGGGTCATTCTGTGCATGCACAGCCCTTTTCCAAAATGGTAGTGGCAGTGTCACAGTCTTTTTGGGGAAAGGCAGCCATTCTGTGCATGTATGGCTGCCATTTTGCGCATGCTGCCCTTTTCCAAAATGATGGAAAAACTCTGCCACTGACATTTTGGAAAAGGGTCACCGCATGCTGAGAACAGTCCAGTGGCCATTTTGCACATGTGCAGTGATTTTTAAAAATTGTTATTATTTTACACCCAAGACATACCAAGAATCCATACCAGGACCAAAATCTCGGTCCCGGTTCTCAGATTCTCGGTATTTCTTGCAAGAAGCCCTACCTCAAACTGAAAGGAGGTAATCTATAAGCAGATTGCAGATGGTATGAAGAAGCAGGACTTGCACAGGGATATGCAGCAGTGCCACCAGTGGACGAAAGACTTGCTTTGGGGCTACAAAGAGCTCCATAACCACCAGAGTTGCTCCCTTTCTCCTTCGGTTTGCACTTTCCAAGTTTACCCTTGAGTTTGCACATTCAATAAATTTGTTTTATGGTCTCTGCTCAATTATTCTGTTTGGAGCCCATCGTCTATTGCTTTGTCTTGGAAGTGGCTGTATGCGTGTGTGTGTGGGGGGGGGGGGAGGCGTGTTTTTAGCCCTCGCTTCATTGCTGTCTCTTGGAAGTGGCCGGTGGTGGGGCTTGGAGCTCACGCTGTGCTAGTCTTGCTTTGGAGCAGAGTGTGGATGTTGCTGTGGAGCAGTGCTTGCTTGGGCTCCATGTGCCAACCCATGGGTGTGAGCTGTCGCTCTGCAGCTCTTGGATGGTGTACTGGGAATACATGGGCTCCTGAAGCCGATCAGATCAGAGGCTAGGGAAGGTGAAAGCAGCATCTACCTGGCACACCTTCCACCCGGGCCACTACATTTTCTCCAAATAAATGGAGGGAAACATTTATTCAAACATTTAAAATGCTTTATTGAAAATTGAATGAAAGAATTATGGGAACACTTTTAATAACTTTTTGTTATGGCTCAAGTTTTCCGCTCCTCTCCATAGGGTTGCTGATGCATTGTTTAGAGGTGTTTGTTGAGAGCCTCATGAATTCTGCATGCTTTCTCTATTCATTCACCTTATTGGCATAAGGGAACTGAGGGATGGGGTATTGTAGACTGGTGGTGGTGGGTTTTATAGGCAGACTCCCTCGGTTTTTGGCAACAATGCGGAATGGTGCAGAACAATGACTGATCCAAACTATGTGACAATCTAATAAAAAAAATTAGGGGGAGGAGGGGAATGTAAAAAAAATTGATTGGCCAGCTAGCCTGTCACTCAAACATAAGGACACCCATTGGAAGGCCCTTTCCTGAAATGACATTGACAATGGAGTATGTGCTGGGTGTGGCAGGGGAATGAACTTCCTTGTCACATGAAATGGTAGCATGATACAGGCTGGGATTGCAAGACTGAGTCGGAAGACTGAGGGTGTGCATGTGTATTAGAAACAGGTAGAAGATAGGACCCAGATGAGTCCTGAGAAGGGCTGTGTGTCTGAAGACCATAACATGACAAATGCATGGCACATCAAGGGTTTATGTCAAGGACAGAACACAGATAGGGCCCTGCATTGATGTTATGTGTAAAGACACGCTATGTCTCCCCTCAGATTTCTTTTGTTAGACTGAATATGCTCTTCTTATAACCTCATCTCGCAAGACGTGTTCTTAATTTTTCTGATCATCCTGATCATCCTAGTAGCCTAGGATAGGCTAACAGGTCTCTAGTTGCCTTTGTTTCTCATTTGCTTATACAATTAGAATTGTAAAAAATCTGTAATATAACTGAATAAAAAAAAAACTTTGTTGTTAATGACACTGGGGCCAATCCTATGGCCTGCGCAACACGTGTGCAACATGCGCACGTGTATGCAAACTACGTGCAAGTCCATAGCAGAGGCATTGTGCTGTGTGTAATCCACGTGGCTGCTGCGTGGATGGGGTTTAGGATTGCGGCCAATATATTTGTTATTTATTTATTTTATTTTATTAAAAAATTATTATTCCACCCCTCCTGCCTCAGGCAGCTCGGGGCGGCTCACATCATATAAATATAAAAACACTTAAAACAACTTTAAAAGGTGGTACCAGATACCCAAACCCCCACCCATCACCCATCTCCCTTGCTACACGCCTGGTGGAACAGCCAGGTCTTACAACTTCGTCAAAATGAGGGGAGATCAGGAGCCAGCCGGGCCCCCACCGGCAAAAAGTTCCACAGCTGTGGTGTGACCACCGAGAATGCCCTCTTCCATGTGGCCTCTCAGAAGGCTCGGGAGACCTTGAGCAGGGCACCCCCAAATGACCGCAGGGACCAATCCAAAGCCCGGGGGGTGAGGCGGTCCCACAGATATGTAGGGCCTAGGCCATTTAGGGCTTTATAGGCCAATACCAACACCTTGAATCGGGCCCAGAAAACCACTGGCAGCCAGTGCAGAGAACGAAGCACCAGTGTAACATCCTTCCGGCGGCCCAGCCCACCACAAGCCGGGCCGCCGCATTCTGCACGAGCTGCAACTTCTGAGCCGTCACCATGGGTAGCCCCACGTAGAGCGTGTTACAGTAGTCCAACCTGGAGGTGATGAAAGCATGGATGATGGTGGCCAGGTCAGAGTCAGACATACGGCTGTTGCCGTCGCACCAGGTGTAGTTGGCGAAAAGCACTCCTTGCCACAGCCTCCACCTGGATATCCAGGCGGAGCTGCACATCGAGGAGCACCTCCAGACTTCGAACCTGGGAAACCAATGGAGGACAGACCCCATCAATGACATGGGCTGTCATCTCCATCGGCTTACCCACCAACATCACATCCATCTTGTCAGGATTCAGCCTCAGTGGGTTTGCCCTCATCCAGTACCCCATAGCCGTCAGACACCGGGTAAGCACTGAGACTGCCAGGCCTGGGTCTGTTGAAAAAGAGAGATATAGCTGGGTGTCATCAGCATATTGATGACACTGCATGCCAAACCTCCTGATCACCTCGCCAAGTGACTGCATGTACACGTTGAACAGGAGAGGGGACAAAAACAGAACTCTGCGGGACTCCACATGAAAGGTTCCGGTATGACGGGGACTTGTCCCAGGCCCGCTGTGAGGAGTTTGTCACTTACTTCACAGACAAGATCGCTCGGATTCAGAGCGACTTTGACGCTGGATTAGGGGCTGTAGGTGGAGAGCGCGAGGTGGTGGAGGCCCCGTCTGGTCCAACTTTGTGGGGGGAGTTTCAGGAAGTGACGCCAGCCGATGCATTGGATGTCTTGGCGTCTGTGAGAGCCACTAGTTGTGAACTTGATCTGTGCCCGTCCTGGTTGGTGAAAGCCTCCAGGGGGACGTTGGGGATGGTGCTGGCAAGGGTGGTTAACGTGTCCTTGCAGCAGGGGAGGCTGCCAGCCTCAAGGAGGCTGTGGTGTGCCCCCTGATGAAGAAACCATCTTTGGACGTGGACGCACTCGCCAGCTACTGACCTGTCTCTAACCTTCCCTTTTTAGGGAAGGTTATTGAGCAGGTGGTGGCGATCCAGCTCCAGGTGCATCTAGATAGCATCGGTTTCCTGGACCCTTTTCAATCTGAGTTCCGCCCTGGCTATGACACTGAGATGGCGTTGGTGGCCTTGGTCGACGATCTCTGCTGGGAGATGGATGCAGGATGTTCGACATTTCTAATCCTGCTAGATCTCTCAGCCGCTTTTGAAACCGTGGACCATGGGCTGCTGTTGAGACGGCTGCGTGACCTGGGGGGTCTGGACAGGACTGTTTTTGAATGGTTCCGCTCATTCCTCTCGGGGAGAAGCCAGCGGGTAGTGTTGGAAGCTGAAACATCTTGCCCCTGCGCTTTATTCTGCGGTGTTCCGCAGGGTTCTATTCTGTCTCCACTGTTATTTAATGTATATTTGCAGCCCTTGGGGGAGGTCGTGAGAGGGTTTGGGGTGCGATGTCACCAATATGCTGATGATACTCAGCTGTACCTCTTTTTTTCAGCTGACCCAGACCCTAGCTGTCTTGTTGCTATCCCAGTGTTTGGAGGCCGTGGAGGAATGGATGTGGCAGAGCAGACTGAAGCTCAACCCCGATAAGACGGAGGTGATGTTGGTGGGGAGAGAGAAAGAAGTGACGACCCCACTGAAAGAGGGAGTAAGACAACCCATAGGCCAGCAGGTTCGGAGTCTGGGGGTGATTCTGGACGCAGATCTCCGCCTGGACCGACAGGTGGAGGTAGTGGCGAAGGCTGCTTTCCTCCAGTTATATCTGGTGTGGAGGCTGCGTCCGTGCGTCTCCGGCCTCCCTCATCCATGCCTTCATCACCTCGAGGCTGGACTACTGCAATGCACTCTACATGGGGCTGCCCTTGTGCCTGGTTCGGAGGCTGCAGCTAGTGCAGAATGCGGTGGCCCGGCTCCTGTCGGGGACGGGCCGTCAAGAGCACATAACACCGGTGTTCCGAACTCTGCACTGGCTGCCAATAGCGTGCCGAGCCAGATTCAAGGTATTCGTGTTAATCTATAAGGCCCTTCACGGTCTGGGCCCCTCGTACCTCAGGGACCGCCTCGCCCTCTGCGCCCCATAACGGCTCCTTCGGTTTGCCAGGGGTGCCTTCTTGGAGGTCCCCCATGTTAAGCGGGGGGCCACAATGAAGAGTGCATTCTTGGTGGCCGCACCGCGCCTTTGGAATTCCCTCCCAGAGGAAGATCGCCTGGCCCCAAGCCTTTTAACATTCCGGCGAATTTGCAAGACCTGGCTGTTCGCCCAGGCCTTTGGGGAGTGCGGGTTAGGGGTTTTTTATCTCCCGCCACCCTTATTTATTGCATTTTTAGTATTACTCTAGCTGTGTTTCATTGTTGTGATTTTATGAGTGTTTTAATTTTTTATAATTGTGTTTTTATGTTTTGAAAATTGTTAGCCACCCCGAACTGTTCTCAGGAGGGGCAGGATATAAATTGACAAAATAAAATAAATATATGATGAAAAATATTCCCTGAGCACCACTTGCTGAGTTCTTCTGGTCAGGAGAACCATTCTAGAACAGTCACCCCACCCCCCGAACAGTCCCGCAGGTGCGTCACCAATATCTCGTGGTCCATGGTATCAAATGCAGCTGACAGATCTAATAGGATCAACAGGGTCGAACGACCCTGTTCCTGGTGCAGATCATCCATCAAAGCCACAAGCGCAGTCTTGGTGCCATGACCTGGTCAAAATCCTGACAGGGGATCAAGAAAACCAACGCGATTAAGATGCCCCCGCAGCTGCTGGACCACAACCCATTCAATAACCTTCCTTAAAAAGGAGGGTTATGAGTTTATAAGATGTGAAAGCTGGAGACATACATATAAAACATGTTCATTAAAATTGACCCAATTAAACATGCGTTTTTTACCTGTGCAAATCACTGATTTAGTTTCCTTAGGGTGCAAGTGTTGTAGTCTGTATTAAAATGTGTTTCCATTGTGCACCTTTCCTTTGCTAGTACTCTCATAAAAATGCTCTTATGACAGACATGCCTGGGGGTAGGTAGAGGTGAAGAAAAGAGACTGGTGTAGCTAGTAAATAAAATCAATAACTACAATGCTCATACCAGAAAATAATGGGAACTAAACCCCTCTAGGCCTATAAACACAGTAAAAAGAATCAATGTCTAAATATCCATTAGTTTGTAGGGCCTTTGCCCTGACAGTTAGAGAATCACAGCCATGGTTGAAGGTCAGAATAGATTATCGTGTCCTTGGATTTCCAAATATTATTGTTTGAAATGTTTGGATGAAAGAAATTCCATATGATTTCAAATAGTAAACCGTTATCTGATTAACTGTCCTGGCTCTCCTGGCATAATCTACTGAGCATGAAGGAAGGGAGAGAGGCTAGTATCAGAAGACCACCACTGGCAGCAGGTTTGCAAGCCAACTGGAAACCTTTCACTCTGGGACAGGTCTCCAAACTGTCTGATGCATGGAGAGTTTACAACTGATTTGTTTAACTGTTATTTTAATAATCTGGTACCAAGTTTAAATGAGTATTATTTCCTTTCCTCCAAAATTAGGAGCATATGCTCTCTCTCTACTTCTGTACGCTGATGACATGGTCCTTATTTCTTTGACTAAAGTTGGTTTTTTTAGAGCTTTGAAGAATCTAGTTGCTTATTGTCGTGAAGAATTCTTAGTTATAAATTATGACAAAACTGAAACTATGATTTTTACGAGCAGTAAATGGTGTATAGAGACTAAGTGGTGTAGAGAGGGTAATATGATAGAACAAGTATCCTCCTTCTTGTATTTAGGTATTTATTTTTATGTGTCTAATAAAGTAAAACAATCAGTGTTCTCAGATTCGCTAGGGTGAATGGTGGGAATTTGACCTGTTCAGTTCTCAACGTGTTTAAAGCTAAAATTTTGGGTTTTACAGACATGATTAAATCTGTATTTACGAGGGCAGGTGATCGGCTGTACATCCAAATCAGGGGTGATGTTGGAAAGGCACTCTGCGCATGGTTTAATCTTTTTGGCGCACTGACAAATACGCTGTACCAAGTTGGATTTTTGCATGTCATTTAATGACTTGTTCTTATGTATTTCTGTTTTATAATTTGTGATAGCGCAAAGCTAACACACAAACTTTACTCTGACTCTGATTTGGTAGAGGGGCAGGCTGATATATACGTCTCCCAGAATTCTGTCTCCAACAATGGCCAGCTTCCATTGCTTCAGAGTATTGCACAAGAGATCCCTAATGCGATATCCCTAATCCCATATCAACCATTCCATTAGTTTGCACAAAATCAATGTAAGGTTAACCAGACAGCAGTTACTTGGGTTATTCCCTTCATGCTTTAAAAAAATATTAATATCAAATGTAGGGGTTGAGTTAATTGAAAATAGGTAAATAGAATGCCTGGCTTCAGGGGACTTTTCTGTAGGGATTTCTGAAACAAGGTGGGATGACAAAAAAACCAATAGCACTAAAGAAATATGCAGAAAGGACAGATTTGACTGCCAAAGCGAGGAAGTGGTATGGAAGTGAGTAGTGTTTGACGAGCAAGTGCGTACCCTCCAATAGTACCTTTTTACACTAACAGGTTTTGTTATCTTGTGCCAGGCTCCCAGCATTGTTAGCTTTGTCCTGGTTTCAGCAAACAATGAGGTGTCATTAACACCTCACTAATCTAGCTGAAGAAAAAGCTAGCTGACATGAAGGGAAATGAAACTGAAACCAAGATTGGAGGTCCTGATTTATTCATTGCTGAGGGGGGGTAGGAGGGCATCTTTTCTCACTTTAATAAGCTTGGAATAAGCAGGGCTGTCAAAACAGGGCTGCCTGATTGGGAGCAGGGGGGTGAAGATACGTGGGAGGGCTTTGTTCCTCTGCTGCCATTACCACCGCTGCTGTTGGTGATCCCGTCCCCTGGGATACGTTGGGGGGGGGGGCAAGGATATTCTATACCCGGGGCCGCCCTTAGAAGAGCAGCCTCAGCTCCAGCATGTGCCGTGTGCCGAACGGCCGCGGGGAGCGACTGAGGGGTGGGGTGTTATATTTGTTGTGTGGTGAATTGTGTGGGGGGGGGGGGGAATAAGGGTAGTGGGTTGGGTGGCTTGGGGTTGGTTGTGGTGTGGGAGTTAGCGAGGGGGGTTGGAAGTGTGCTGTTAGGGTGATTTTTGGGGTGGTGGTGGGATTGGTGGCCTCCCCCTTGTGGCAGGAGAGGGAGGTGGGAGGAAGGTGTGGAGGGGAACCCCTGGTGTGAGTAGGGGCGACCCTCCAGGGGGGAGGGTTGACTGCTGGTGGCAGAGGTGGGTTGGGGGGGGTTGGGGGTGGAGTCCCCATTGCTGGCCTGTCAGGACAGCCTATGGAGGGTGGGTGTCTAACGGGGTTCTCTGAGGATGGGAGGGCTTCCACAGCCATCAGGGCTATTACAGGTCGGGGGAGATATGGTCCAAAGGGGAGGTGTGTTCCATCAGTAAGGAGGGAGCGGTGCCTTGTGCCCATTCCCCTCTCAACCCCCACGTTGGTAGGTTGTGGGTCAAGGCTCAGGAGGCCCAGGCCTTGGTTTGGTGCTGCTGAACGCGAGGTCGGTTGTCAATAAGTCATCTACCATCTGGGAGTTAATCCCAGAGTGGGATGCCAACCTCATGTGTATTACAGAGACCTGGTTGGACAATTAATCGGGCCCTATTCTGGCCGACCTTGTTCCAGCTTGGTTCTCTGTGCAGCATCAGCCTCGGCTGGAGGGACGTGGGGTGGGGGTGTAGCCATTGTTATCAAGGATGCATTGTCTTTTAGGAGGTATCCGGTGCAGGGTCCACCGGGTGTAGAGTGTTTTCATCTTGTGTTGGATTTGGCCGAGGACAGATTAGGGGAGCTGCTGGTGTACCGTGCACCCAACTGCCCGGTGGCATTCCTACATGCTTTTGCTGATCTGGTGTCAGACGTGATCCTCTGACCCCCTAGTTTAGTGGTCCAGGGAGATTTTAACATCCACACTGACACCGATCTTGGAGGAGCGAGGCATGAGTTCATGGCCTCCATGACAACCATGAGCCTGTCCCAAGTCATCTGTGGCCCCACACATGAGGAGAGACATACACTGGATTTGGTTTTCTGCACCGGCCTTCAGGCGGTGTCCAGTTAGTAGGAGTTAGGGGAGTGGATCCTTTGTCATGGTCTGACCATTACCTCCTTAAAGCATGCATCCTGGCACATGTCAGCCCCCAACAGGGTGCAGGACCTATTAGATCGGCCCGCCCCCGGAGACTTATAGACCTGGATCAGTTCCGGAATGCTCTGGGGGAATTCCCCCTGGACCTTGACACCCGCTCTGTCGATGATCTCGTAGCCTTCTGGAACACCTTGTTGGCCGAGACCATTGACAGAGTGGCTCCCAGGCATCTGCTGCCCTCCCGAGTCTCCCGCAGGTCTCCTTGGTTTACTGAGGGCCTGCGGTGTTTGAAGCGGGAGAGTAGGCGGTTAGAGCGATGGTGGCATCGGACTTGTGACGAGTATGATCGATCGCAGCATAAGAGCAGTTTAAAGGCCTATGCTGTGGCGGTGCAGGGAGCAAAGAAGCAGTTCTTTGCTGCCCTCATTGCATCTGCAAAGTCACAACCAGCGGAACTTTTCCAGGTGGTGAAAGGCTTGGTCAGTTCTGCCTGCCTCCACCTGGACCTGGAACAATCCAGTGAACTCTGTGACCGGTTTATTGAGTACTTTGTAGATAAGATCGCTCGCATCCGCCACGATTTCGATACCACAGTTATTTCAGAGGATCATCTTGCGCCTATGGATGTCCCATCCTGTCCTGTTTTGTGGGATCGGTTTCAGATGGTGTCGCCTGCCGATGTAGAGTCCTTGTTGGGATCTGTTTGTGCCACTACTTGTGAACAAGATCCATGCCCGTCCTGTTTGGTGAAAGCCAGCCAGGAGACGTTACGGCCGTTGCTGTCTGGGGTGGTTAGTGCCTCCCTTCGGGAGGGCGGTGTGCCTGATTGCCTGAAAGAGGCTGTGGTTACGTCCCTGCTCAAGAAACCATGTTTTGATGCTGATGCTCCTGTCAGTTATCGGCCGGTCTCTAACCTTCCCTTTAGGGAAGGTTATTGAATGGGCTGTGGCACGGCAGCTCCAGGAACATCTGGACCGCACCGGTTTCCTTGACCCCTTTTAGTTTGGTTTTTGACCAGGGTATGGTACGGAGACTGCACTGGTGGCCTTGGTTGACCACCTCCGTCTGGCATTGGACCAGGGTCGTCAGACCTTACTGGTCCTGCTAAACCTTTCAGCTGCATTCGACACAGTTGACCATGAGGTGTTGGTGACTCGCCTGCGGGACCGTGCTGGGATTGACAGAACGGTCTTGGACTGGTTTTGTTCATTCCTGGCCAGGAGAACTCACCGGGTGGTCTTGGGGGAGTGTACGTCTTCTCCCCGGGACCTCACATGTGGAGTCGCGCAGGGTGCTATTTTGTCCCCCTCTTAACATCTATATGCAGCCGTTAGGGGAGATCGTGAGAGAGTTTCAAGGCACGCAGTGTCTGTCATCAGTGACGACACTCAGCTCTACCTCTCTTTTTCCATCGATCCAGGCCATGCAGTCTCCTTATTTTCCCAGTGCCTGTCAGCTGTGGGGGCTTGGATGAGGTTGAGCCATCTGCAATTGAATCCTGATGAGATGGAGGTGATGTTGGTGGGCGAGGCCTTGGGGGGCCTACGGGTGGTTGAATCTCCTCTTGTTGGGGGGGGTTCGCCCTCCCATGGTCTCTCAAGTGTGGAGTCTGGGTGTGCTCCTCGATTCACGACTCAGCTTGGAATCTGAGGTTGTGACTGTGACGGGGAGTGCGTTTCGGCAGTTACATCTTGTCTGGCAGCTTCGGCCGTATCTCTCAGACTCTCCCCTCGCCACTGTCATTCATGCCTTCATCACCTTGAGGCTGGATTACTGTAATGTGCTCTAGGTGGGGCTGCCCAAGAAGTTGGTTTGGAGGCTGCAGCTGGTGCAGAATGCCGCGGCCCGTCTCCTTACGGGGGTGGGCCGCAGGGAGCACAGGACACCAGTGCTCCGGGCTCTGCACTGGCTGCCTATAAAGCACCGGGCTAAGTTCAAGGTGCTGGTTCTAACCTTTAAAGCCCTTCACAGCCTGGGCTCTGCTTATATGCGGGACCGCCTCACTCCTCATGTGCCTGTGCGCCCTTTGAGATCGTCAGGGGGAGCCTTTTTGGAGGTTCCCCGGGCAAGGTGGGTGGCCACCGACGTTAGATCTTTTTCGGTGGCTGCCCCTGTGCTGTGGAATTCGCTTCCGGAGGAGGCTCGGTTGGCCCCCACTCTCCTGTCATTTCGACATTTATGTAAGACCTGGCTGTTCTGCCAGGCTTTCGGTGGGGGTGGAGGGGTGGGGGTGGTGTTTCCCTGTTTCCGTGCATATATGATAATTTTTTAACTTTAAAAATTGTTTTATTGTTTTATCTTGTTGTTCGCCGCCCCGGGCTGCCCTATGGATAGGAGGGGCGGAATAGCAATCTTTTATAAAATAAAAAAAATAATAAAAAAGAACAGAGAAAAGTAATACCCAGGCAAGAGGGAGCTGAAAACTTAGAGGTAGAAAGGTGTGAGTGTGTTTGTGAGAGATGATTCTTTAGCTGCTGAAAGGGACCGTCACTGCTTCCACCTGGGATCCTCTGAGTGTCGTTAAAACTAAAACTTCAGCCAAAGTAAATGAACCCATTTGAGAATTTTTGCTTTTCAGTAGGCTGAGTTTTAACTTGAACCATCAGTCCTGTACATACAGACTTTTGTACACACACACATAGTTTCTCTCACGGACCTTTTTTCCATTACAGATGGCTATTACAGATGTTCATATAAATACTTAATAATACTAAATGCATGCATATTTACGCAAATTGGGGTGGCATGAAGTATACCCATTTCTGTCAAGTGCTGGAGGGTATGGAAGTGGTGTGCTACAAAATGGGAGAGTGCTCACTTCTCTGCTAACAGTGGTCCTGGATTTTTCCCCATTGGGTGATGCAACCAGCAGATCAGGACAGTCCCTCCTGCTTCCGCTGTTTTAATGTGGGCAGAGCAGGGCTGGGCTGGTCCTGTATGCCTGATTCTCACTGAACATTTTATCAGAGGGGTTCAGGCCAGCTGCACCAAAGTGCTGCAGGTAAAGGTGCCCTGCTCCCTGCTGTTCGGTGGGAGCACTTTACTACCAGCAGGCCTGTCCTGTTCCACACCAAGCATCTGATTCCACAGCAGCCCCACACATTACATTAGCTACTTGTAGACCTGGATCCAAAAGTGCTGCTCCAGTTGTTTGGTTTGGTTTGATTTGTTCATTTTTTGTTTTTCCTGGAGCAGCAGCCCTGGGTTTGGTAGGTATCCATTCCCATGTTTGTGTTTATAAACACACACATACAAATCCGTGGCCATATGTGGCCTACATTCAACATGGAAACACCCTTACACGTTTGCTTTGTAGAATAGATCATTTTAGAACACATGAGGAAAGGCTATCCTTGACAAAGTCTTTACTATCTCAGAAGAATTGGTTCAAGAAATAACTAAGTAATAATGACTCCAGTCTGATTAATTTCAACATGCTCATGTGACGAATCAGCACAACCTAGCATTTTGGCGTGAAACTTTAAAAGGGCAAAAGAAGATCAGATGATTCTATTTATCCTTTTTCATGATAACAAGAATGAGATATTCACCGCAAATAAAATGTAGTGAATTTGATAGTATCACAAGCGTCATTATATTTATGAATTCTGAAATGTTTAAGACTGACATTTTCAAAGAGCTTTAAGGGAAATTCAGTGGGAGGTGGGCACTTTTCTTCCTCAGAGCCCTTTGAACATTCAGTTTGATACGTTCTGCAGATTATGAGAACATCCATAGTTTCAAAAATGTGATAAACATGCCAGGAATTATAAAGACTGATTCGGTTCATAAAGCAATAACTAAATGATGGAAATTAGATAGAAATTGCCCTATGGTGAGTCAATTTCATAATTGCATACATTAGAGTTTCATGCTGTTTCCTCTGGAGCATCTGTCAGAGACAGGGACACCTGGTCTGATTTGGTACAGTAATTCCAGTATTGCTCAGCATGTTATGAAACTATTATAAACTCTCTAAAGAGCTTACTTAATATAACGAATTCCTAAGAACCGATTTCAAGAGCTGTCTCAAATTATCTCTCCCAAGGTACTAACATACACAATGGATAGCACAACATAATATTACTACAATGACTAGCACAAGATACATACATACTGTAATGAAGTAGCACAATATAAACCCATAGAATAGAACTGCGCATTGACTTTCTCAGAGAGTTAAGTATCTTTTTTAGACAATTTTAGAGGACTCTTGTGCTTATTTCTCCTATTCAGAAAGAATCCTCTAAAGCTCATCAGTGAAAACAGTTTAGTATGCCTCAATGGGGTTGAGTAATGCATTACCCACTTGCTATCAATAAACTGCTGCTTTAAGCTAGTCATTTCACACATTTTAATGTCCACCATTTCTACGACTAAAGCGGAGAGTTGCCAGCTAGTGTTGCCTTTTCAATCTTTACTGAATGTAGAGCGTGCATTACTGGCTCTTGGCACTGGAATTCTCCCGCAGCGCTCAAATCCATGGACATTTCTGAGTATCACTTTTCGTTTGAACTAATCTATAATTGCAAGGAATTGCTTGGTAAATCAAACTTACAAGTGAACAATTTAAAAAATGACTTGTTTTGTATTGAATGCATACAGTGGAAAAGAGGACAAGTGAAGAAGAAAAATGCCATCATCTAACCATAGAGTGAGATGTTGACAACTTTGACAGTAAATGAGACAAACTTAAAACTTTGCTTTGACTTACATTCAGATAAGCAGGTAAACTAAATTCTTCAACAGACCTCTTTCCTTTCAGAGTCACTTTACAGATACAGATATCTTTGTAAACTGATCGGGACTGGAGATTACCAGCCTTTAAACAAACACAAGGAAAAGGTTTTTAATTCCCCATTTGCATAGCTGCATATTTACACTTTCTCCATGCTTTTAACAATTGACATCTGATTCACAAATGAGTCTGCTAATTTATTTATGACCTTCCATTTAAACAAAGCCCAGATTCAGGACACATACAGTACTGTCAGGAAGACTAGCCCCAAGAAAGATTTCTTCGGAAGTCCACACCTGTTCTTGCTAAAAGCACATACCAGCGTGAAAGACACTTGACTATTTGCGCTATGAAATATTAGGAAAATGCTTGCCAACTTAACTGCTGTAAAAGACAGTAAAATTCTTACAATAGTAAGACTAAAGCAGGGGAGACACTGAGCTATATTAATCCCTGGTTTAACTCCATTGGACTTTGTTTTATACACTTAAACTTTTAATAGATTTAAATGAGATTAGAATTTTCTAAAAATTAAATCAATCATTAGAAAGTTTACAGAAAGTTAAGGAACTCCCTAAGGAGCATGAATACACAAGTTTTCAGTTTTGGGCACTGGGACTTTGCATTACAGACAGGAATAAGAAATGTCTTGCTATTTATTTATTAAGCTTTGGTAGCACCTTGATACCCCAGTCAGGAATCAAGGCCATATCAGATGTAATTAACGAAACGCACTCCTCGCCACAGCCCCCACCTGCACATCTAAGCGGAGCTGAGAATCAAGGAGCATGCCCAGACTGCGCAACTGTCCACCCCCAGAGCTTTTCTGGGGGTGCACCCCTGTGTCCACCTGCTCCTAGTCCCACCGGGGTCCGGATCAGACAGACCCAGTGGGTTCCCCGGCCCATGGTCGTCCCGTGTGGGCCCCCCCCCCGGGCAACGACTGGCTGGAAGCAGAGCAGCTGCGTCAGTGTGTATTAGACAGACAAGTGAGTCTTGAGAAGTAATTTAAAGGAATGTAAAGGCCGGCTAGTTCAGGGAAGTGCATTCAGTGCATGAGGAACTTTTTACCTGCTTGAATATCGAAAAGGATATTTACAGAAAGTGAAAGAAAGGGCAAGTACTTGGGGATGTCTATAAGGATACAAAGGCACAAAATGAACTGCAACTGGCAAGAGGTACTAAAAGACCATAAAAAAGATTCTACAAATACAACGGAGGCAAAAGAAACACCAAGACTCTGTTTTAGACAAGACTACCATGCAGGTCCACCCATTCCCACCTACCTGAGTGACCATTTGAAGGTGGTGGTGGGAGGGTGGGTGCACACTCTTGTGACCCACGCAGCACCCACACTGTGACCCGTCATGGAGTACCAAAAAGCCAAAGTGTTCGGGGGGGGGCGGGGGGAGGGAAGCAGAATGGTGTGTGGGGACAGGTGCCCACGCATCCCCAGCCTGTATGAATGGCAACAGACAGCCATGTTGGCTGAGTGGTCCACCGTTCAGAGGCAGTGTGGGTGGGGAAACAGCCACACTGCCTCGGCTGGGACATGTCGATCTCAAAGGCCAGCCCAGTGTGCTTCCCCCTCCCCCATGGTCTATGGCAGGGGGAGTGCATGGAGGCTGTTGGGGTACCCCCCCAGGGAGTTGCTCGTTTGAATCCCTTCCCACTCCATGTGCGTGGCATTTCGTAGCCATCCCACTCAGCGGGCATGGACCCCCCCCAGCTGTGCTCATTTTTAAATGGTCTATGTGTCTGCTACTCAGTAGAAATGGTGAACTCAAACAGAAGACACATGGAAAGTGGCGCTTCTCAATGCTTACTTGCTTAATTATTCACAAAGAAAGTAATTTGTGCCAGACCATCAACAAGCATAGTGCGAGATGCAAATCAACATAAGTAAAGAGCATGCTATGGAATATTTTATAAACCTGAATGAATATAAATCAGCAGAACGTGATGAAATGCATTCCATGCTTTTGAAGGAACTAGCTGATGTAATCTCAGAGCTACTGGGAGGAAAGGGAAGGCCTGGGAAATTGACTAGTCAGTTTGACTTCAGCTAACTGTGTCTCCTATAGCTCTGCTAGTAGACAAGAACACAAGAGAGAGACTAATAGGTCAGAGGTTCAGATCTGGACTGTGTGGTAAGCTGAAGGTGTGATTCTTGGAGAGTAGGTCCATTAGCAGCTATTAGCCAAGTAGGTTTAGGAGACATAACTTCTGACTGTCAGGAGCTGGGAGTGAACAACAGGAAATGGATTGCCCTTTGGGACCTGTTGGTCACTTCTTCCAAGCGACTGAGATTGTCCACTGTTGGAGACAGGATGCCGGGCTTGATGAACCATTGGCCATCCTAGGTCAGACACTTCTTATGTACTGGTAATTATATTTGAAAAGTCCTGGTTAACAAAAGAAGTTCCAGAAAACTGGAGAAGGGCAAACATTTTGTCTATATTTAAAAACGGGAAAAAGGAAGGCCTGAGAAATTACTGACTAGTCAATTTGACCTCAGTACCCAGGAATTTACTAGAGCAAATTATTCCATTTGTAAGCATCTGGAGGACAAAGGGCTGATTACTACCAGCATGGGTTTATCCAAAACTAATCATGGCAAACCGACTTAATTGCCTTCTTTGTCAGGACAACTGGATTGATGGATAAGGGGAATGGCGTAGATGCAATATACTTGGATTTCAGTATGACTTTTGACACTGTTCTACATTATATCCTCATAAGGAAGTTGGAGAAATGTGGCCTAGATGGAACAACCATAAGGTGGATAAATAACTGGCTGAATGACTGCAAGCAAAAAGTAGTAATTAATGAGCCAATATCAAATTGGGAGGCTATCTCAAGTGGGGTTCCACAAAGGTGGGTTTTGGGACCAGTGCTATTCAACATTTTTATTAAGGACTTGGCTGAAGGGATAGAGAGTATATTTGTTAAATTTGCAGATGACACAAAATTGAGAGGGACTTCAAACATTCTGAAGGACAAGTCAAAAATTCAAAATGATCTGAAGTTGGAAAAATGGGCTGCACGCACACTAAAAGTAAACTTCAGTAAGGACAAATGTAAGATTATAAACACAACCAAACGTGTGAATACAAAATGGGAGATAACTGGATGAGTCGTAGTATGGCAGAGAAAGGTCTAGGAGCAGTTGTAGATCACCGACTGAACTTGAGTTAACAATGTGAGGCTGTGGCAAGAAGGATAATTCTGTCTCAGGTTGCATCAACAGAAGCATTGTATTTAAGACACAGGAAGTCACTGTGCCGCTCTACTCCGCTCTGGTTAGGCCCAGTTAGAGTACGGCATTGTTTTGTGCACCCCATTTTAAGGACATAGAAAAGTTGGAGAGGGTGTAGAGGAGGACAACAAAGATAAAAAATGGTTTGGAACACAAATCATATGTGGAGCGTTTGAAAGATCTGGGTGTGTTCAGCTTGGAGAAAAGAAGACTAAGGGCGGATATGATAACAGTCTACAAATATTTGGAATGTTGCCATAAAGAAGATGAAGAACAATTCTCTCTTGCTATGGAGGGCAGAACAAGAGGCAATGGATACAGGCTACAGAAAGGGAGATTTAAATTGAACATCAGGCAAAGATTCCTGATGGTAAGGGCAATCGGGCAATACAATGGACTGCTTAGAGAAATTTGAAGGTTTTTAAGAGTCTGGATGCGCATATGTTTGGAATGATCTATGTATGGCAAATCCTGAACCAAGCAGCTGACCGTCGTGCTCTCTTCTAGTGTTATGATTTTATGATTATGTGGAACAAGAAAAAATATGGAGTAGTTTATGGAAGAAGCAGGCAAACTGGCATATCCTGAGTGTAGTAACTGGTGACAGGATAAGAGAGAAATGACACGGTGGGTGAGGAAATAGTTATGAAGGCACTGTGATGAAAATAAGCTTGAACTGATGTGCTGTAGTAGCAATTATGGAGTCGGTTTTAGAAATTCAGAGGAGGAGTGACTTGGTCAAAGCAGTGGACAACACACTAGATTTCAGCAGCTTTGGTACAGATTGGAAGGATCAATGTGGGTGTGAAGAGAAGGAGGAGGCTGTCACAATGAGTTTGGAAGATAATACTTCGATCATGGACAGAATAGGCGGAAAGGTTAGACTGAAAATGTTGTAGATGTAGAGAAAGATACCGCACAAGAAAATGTACTATCTGAAGAAAGAGCAACATCTTGAGCACAAACGTAGAATAGTTATCTGTGGGTTGAGGATTTTTTTGTTTTGTTTTTTATAGAGAGCTCTTCACCCACACATCTTTTCTATTTGTCACATTTTTGCACCATGTCAGATTTTTCTTTACTGGTAGTTTCAATAGCAGTCTTCTTTTTGGAAAGTGAAAATGTATGTTTTTAATATTAAAGACACATTGTATGCAAACTGGATCCATTTCCCACTCACATTAAGACCAATCAGCTTGACAGCTGATCACTTTTCTAATGAAAATTGGCCAGTTTGTTCTTGAGAAATGTACATCCTTCAGTGTTCGGTTTTCTTTTTGTAATAAAAGGTGGAAAGTATTTAATTTCAAATAGTTGGGTTTTTTGTTATACATATTTTGTATGCTTCTACTCCAATCCACACAATGCAGTGTGACTAGAATATTTTGCTGTCCTACTCCTTACACATAGAGATTTCTCACTGGGATTTGTGGAGCTCTTCACATATACAGAGAAGATGATGCTGAACTCTTCTGTTGTGTTTCTGTAGAGGAAAATTCTACCCTACATTTCTCCTTGCTGATTTTTTTCCCTCCGGTTGTGTTTTATTTTAGTAGAATAAAACACTATTTGGTGGATTACACAGCAAAGTTAATCCTAATATAGAAATGAAATATAATTGGGTGTACTACTAGAAACTTGGTCAGTGTGATTGTCACAGAGGAACATAGGGTCACACACGTTTAACACGGGCCTACATGTAGACTACAAGTCTGGTAAATATGTAAAGCAAAAGGTTCCCATAGCAATCTCTTAATGTAGATCATATGGTCATGTTTGCCTTTTAACTCCCAGTAAAACACAGTAGCAGGAGAGCTTTAGACTAGCACTGGAAGGACTCTTCTATCTGTAATGGATGGACATTACTTGGGGCTGAGAATTTTGCAGATCAGGACTGAAAACTTTTCCTGTCCTATATTTCTGTCAATGTAAAAATTAAAAGTTGCCTTGTAGCAGTTTTCTCTCTCCCCAGAACTGATTTGTACTCTCCATGTATCGATTTCTCCTTAGAACAAAGCAAGACCAAACTACTCTCATCAACTGCAACTCAAATACTTCCTTCTTAGTTATTTGCTATATAAAATTAGTCATCTGGCCCCTTGCTCCAAGGATGATCCACCAAGGTCCTATAACAGCTGTCATTGTCTTTTCTAGTTCCACATCTGCCCTTCCCAACCTTTTCTTACCTAAGAATGTCTTTCTTATTTTTAGAGCTTTGGAAGTCTTTCTTGTAGAGCCTGGCCACTCCCACCTGATCAAGGCTTAGGTGTGGCTCATCAACCACCTGTAGACCTTTAGGGATCCAAGCCTGTGGGTGTTTTTACACACACATTTCTTCTGCATGTTTGTTGTTACATCCTGAACTTTCTGTGTGTCTAAATCACTCACCCAGATCTTAAACATCTGACTCTTTGAACTTCTGCATAGAACTTCTCCCAGACCTTTTGTGTGTAAAAAGTTCTCCTGGTAAACTGCTTTGCTCCAGGCATCTGTGCACTTGGTTTCCATGGCAGCCCCACACATCTACAGCTGCGGCTACTTTAGGCAGCGCGTGTGAGAAGAATGCATCCGGAACTTACTTGTGGACTTGTAAATCCAGAAGATTGAAAGACCAGCACTTTACGGTGTGTGTACAAATGCCCTGTGTCTCCCAGCCAGGTTTAACCCTGCACACACCAGTGATGAACTCACTCTGTCACACGCCTAGCTGAACACACTCTAAAGTAAAGGTGGAAAAACCCTTTTTCCTCCTGGGGTCTTACATTGAAAATTAGCACAAACTCTGAGGGCTGCATAGAAGTTAGTGGTGCGTAAGGTATACAATCAAGAAAAGGAGAAAGATCTGTGTCATGCATCTGTCTCCTATTCTTGTATGCATGCCCTCATCTCTGTTTACTTAACCTGAGCTCTGCTTTTCAGTGCTTTGCTGTTTGATCTGGATCCAGACACCAGATCCAAGAAATGGAAAGAGGCCACATAAAATCTTGCCGGGGGCTGCATTTGGCCCCAGGGTCTGAGGTTTGAAACCCCTGCTCTAAAGCGTGCAGAGACATTAAGAATATAAGACGTGCTATACTGGGTCAAACCAGTGGCTAACCCAGCATTTTGCCTCCAGCAATGGCCAGCATTTGCTCCAGAGAAGCATGCAACAAGCCATACTGGAGTGATCCATTTCCTGCTATTCACTCCCAACCCTTTCGTCTCATTTTCTAAACGGCAAAGGATAATTCATAGCTATATATGGACCTATCCTCTCCAAGAACGTTTCCATTACTTTTTTGAACCCAATTATGCTGTTGACTTTCACAACCTGAACTCATTGACCTTGCAAGTTAATTGCACATTGAGTGGAACAGTACTTTATTTTGTTTTAAATCTGCTGCCAGTTAATTTCATATGGTGTTATCTCCTAGTTCTGTTGTTTTGAGAAATGGTAAATAACAGCTCTCTATTTACTTGCTCTGCACCACTCATGTTTTTGTAAACTTCTATCATATCCTCCCTCAACTGTCTCTTCCCCAAGGCTACATTCCTATGAACAGCTAATTCAGTGTAGTTGAGCCTTACCTGGTTCTTACTCCTGAAGCATTCACACAAAAAGAGTGTTTAACCAATGTTATTCAGGAGATAGAATCAAGAGTACAAACTCCCATTCAGTTTGTATTTCCAAGTAACTGTTTATGTGAACACTTACCAGTGTGAGGGAGGGTGGCAACCATGATTTAGCAATCATTACATCTTGGCTGAGGGGGGATTGCTGCAGGACTATTTCAGTTTGACTTGTTTATCTGAGTGCTACCAACTGAAGTAGGTGCTTCGGTTTGCCTCTTTTCATTAGCACATGGCCTAAGCTGAAGATCCCTAACCTATCTAGCCTCTCCTTATACACCAGCTGTTCTATACCTGTGATTATCTTTGCAGCCCCTTTTTTGTACACTTTCTAGTTCTACTAGGTTGCTTTTGAGATGATATGGCCAGAACCTCATATAATATTAAAGGTATACCTTTACAACATCCTAAATTTAAAGTTATAGGTGCACCATGGGTTTTATATAGCAATGCTATGATATTTTTTGTTTCTTTTTTCTCAATAATTCCTAATATTCTGTTTACCGTTTTGACTGCTGCTGCTCCTCATTGTGCTGATTTTTCAATGAAATCCCAGCAATGACCCCAAGATCTTTTTCCTGAGCAGTAACACCCAATATAGAACTCATGTGTAATTAGGGTTATTTTTTCCTATGTGCATCACTTTGCACTTATCAACAATGAAATTCATCTGCGCTTTTATTGTACAGTCTCCCGATCAGACCCTTCTGTGACTCTTTACAATCTCTGTTTTGTGGTTAGCTGTTTTAAATAACTTTGAGCCATCAGCAAATTTGACCACCTCTTACTCCCTTTTCCAGACCATTAATAAACGTTAAACAGCACTAGTCTGATATTATCACTTGTGTTTTAAAGGCTCTGCTACAATCTGCCACAGTAAATATTTTCTTAATATTTATTTCCCATGTAACCAACTTTTAGTTGCCACAAGAACTATGTTGTATTTAACATGAGTAGGAACCTCATATTCTCAGGAGCTAGCACGTTTTGGGGGCATTGTGGCAGCAGGATGCAGGCCTCTTAAGAGCTTGCATTTGTCATTTTCTTCTTCTTGTGGTTCTGACCCCCAGAGGACTTGACGTATAGTAGTAACCTCTCCTCACATCAGTTCTCATGAGCATTCTTTTTCTGGAGGTATATCACTCTGCTTCTTCCCCTACTACTTCACTTGAAGTCTGATCTCCACTCTGAGTGCACATCCTACGAGTACTCTTGCATAGATTTAGTTCTACCAAGGCTGCCATAGAGCTGAAGCAAGAAAGGCCCTGCAGAGCTAGGAGCCAGGAAGCAGAGGTATACAATGAAACTTGTAGGCCTGGGAAGCTTCCACAGGCCTGTTCTCACAATTACAAATCTGGATTTGCAAACTACATCTCCTGATTACTCATGCATAGGAAGAGGGGCACTCACCCCCACTCTTCCTTATTTTATTGATCACTCCTGTTTGTGTGTACAAAATGGAGGGTAATGAAAGCTAGGGGGTTACTTATCTGGACTATGATTTCAGGGAACAAGCCCTAAGTGTTTGCAGGGTGTGACCTTTAACGGGTTAGCAGCCTAGTCACGCTAGTTAGATTAATTACTTTAGCTGGGAGAAATTAAGGAATACCTGGAAGCCAGCTGAGAAGGCAGCCACAAAACCTGATAAGAGGATCTAAGGGCATTTTCAGACAAACATTTATCCTGGACTAATTGCGGTAAGCCCGAGATAGGATGTCTGTCTGAATGCTGTCAAAAGTGCTTTTTAGCCCGGACTAACAAAAATACCAGGGTGTTTTAAAATCCTATTTGCTGGGGTTTATAACAACTGGTTGTTAAACTAGTCTAGACTAATGTCTGTCTGAATGACTATCGTGGACTAGTCTATTATTCCGTACTTAGCACCACAGAGTCCAACAGCAAGACCTGACAGACGCTCTAGGCATTTTCTGCCCCTATGGTATCTAGGGGCACATGACTGTGGGGCAATCATATTACCTCTGTCATCCTTCAAAAATGCATTGCGGAGTGCCAAGTTTAAATACCCAAAGGGATAAGTTTCCATTTTCTTCAACTCAGAAATCAGAAAAATTGAGAAAATCCGATTTTCTTCAATCCCAGAAATCAGTGCACTGAACACGGATGAAAAGCACCGTAGGATTGAAATTCAGCCCAGAGACTCTAAGCACCATGCTATCCGCAGTGTACTGTTCACATGGCTATCCCAGACTTAATTTATCACTGACTAGAATGTCCATCTAAACAGGTACCATTTTGTAAGCACTGACTAATAAGCACTGGAGTTTATTTCCTTACAGCGGTAGCTGTAAGGAAGTTAAATGCACAACCACTCTCCATTATAAACAGGGGACTGCTGAAGCCCCGATTTTGAGGAAGCCGCTTGAGCTACATTTCTGAAAATGTATCCGTGGCTATAAGTTATAACGACCATCATATGCACAAAGTCTGATGAAGATCCATCAGGAAAATAAAATTTTATGACTGTTTAAAAGTTAATTGGTTGTGGTCAAAATGCACATATCCTCACGATTTTGAATCATCAATATCTCCTCCCCCTGAATGAGTTGAGCCCCCAAACATCACAGGCTCGGAGCATGAGATCAAGAACAACTGCTTCTGTAATATGATAGTGATTGGTGCAGCCAAACCTGAGTTATTAACGATTTAAAAAATCGGTTCTGCTGACTCGCACATGGTCAGTTGAGCAGCTGCTGCCAAAAACACAGGGGGCGCTTTGTAACTGACATGATACTGACTAGCCCAGTCAGTATTATGTCAGTTACACAGTGCCTTTCCCCAGCTCTTGGCTCCAGGCTAACATGATACTGACGAGTCTAGAAATCTCTTCTCTCCCCCGCCCCCCAAAATAATGGGGCCCGAGTGATCCTGTGCTGACTGCCAAGGAATACAGGAGAGTTGAGAAAGGGTGTGTGTGTCTTCTCGAGTGAATACAAATTACAGGAGTAAGTCTGGCTCTTTCCACGAACCTGGGGTTAGCAGAGTCCCCAGTTGCCTGTGTGCCTGTCACTATGGTGGTCCCGGGGGGCTTTCTGGATTGCTGTGTAGTCGATGCAGAGGCGGCTGTGATCGGGAAGACGTGGGGAGGGGGCTTAGTCCGATGTGGCTGTGTGAAGCCCTCTGGCGTGGCCGGGAGCGGGGTGAGCGTGGGGTGAAAGCAGCGAGCACAGCTGCTGTAGGCGTGGGTTCGGGTGGGCGAGAGGGAGTGCACGCTAGCTGCTCTGGGTTCGCATTCCTTTGTTCTGGAGCTCGGGGGTGCGAGCTCCAGAACAAAGGAATCTGTACTTTTAAAAGTCCACAACTTTTCATTTTGTACTTTTAAAAGTCTGCAATTTTTGAAAAGGTGTAGACTGTTCATATGGAGTCAAAAGTACGGAGTGAGGCCAGGGTGGGGGTTAATTCACATGAAACTAACTAGAGCTTCCTCTTGCTGACTTGCTCCGTGTGTGTGTGTGTGTGTGTGTTTCTGAGAGAGACAAATACTCAGCTGAGGGGAGAAGACTGCATGCGTGTTTAAACAGTGTTATATTTTCTCAAACAAAACTCCAAATAATTGTTTATAGTTCTACACACATCAAAACATACATATATATTATACTAAAACACTTACCTAAACCAACAAATCATGACACAAAAAACAACAAAATTTACCAAAACAAAAAACTTAACAGTTTAAAAAAATGTTAAATGCACAAGACTTTTTAAAACTAAAAAAATACCTCTTCAAAAACAGCACAAAATTATTTTGACTCTAGCTTAAAATCCAAAATTAATACAAATTCAGTACAATTACAATTAAAAAAACCTTCAACTCCATACATTTCAACAAAACATAGACGCCAAAAAACATGGAAATTATTTCATATTTTGAGGAATAATTCATATTTTATCCTCATCAGCGTAAATGTAATATATGTACTTAATTCCTTACCATACATACGTACTTATTGATTTTTATCAATAATTAAACTTTCACATTTTTCATTATTAAACTTTATTATCATAATTCTACACCAAATTTTTTTTTGAGAGTGCATTAACTCTGACATGTATAGAAATTGTATACACTTTAATAAACTGTTAACAATGCCAGTGTAGAGAACATTATATAATTCATTCTACAGAATGTAGTTCTGTAGAAACAGAGTTAATTCACTCTAAAAAAAATATTCGGTGTTGAATTATGATAATAAATTAAAGTTTAATAATGAAAAATGTGGAAGTTTAATTATGGATGAAAAGCACTGGATGAACACGGATGAAAAGCGGATGTGAAAATGTGAAAGTTTAGTTACGGATGAAAAGCACCGGATGAACATGGATGAAAAACACCATGGGATTGAAATGCAGCCCAGAGACTCTAAGCACCGTGCTATCAGCAGTTTTCTGTTCACATGGCTATCCCAGACTTAATTTATCACTGACTAGAATGTCCATCTAAACAGGTACCACTTTGTAAGCACTGACTAATAAGCACTGGAGTTTATTCTAACCAGTCCGGGCTAGTTTGTCCATCTGAAAACGCCCTAAGCAAGGAACTGGCTAGAAGGAGAGTAGAATGCGGGGGGTAGCTGTGCTGGCTAAGGAAGGGTCTGGATCAGAGGAGCACAAAAACAGCTTGGGAGTGTCTGCCCAAGAGTGGGTTTGAAGGTTGTTTAGAAAGGCAGTAAATGCTATATCTGCCAGTAACATCAATCCCTAAGGTCTTACATGGTCTATCTGGGAAAGAAGGAGCAACAGCCATAGCTGACTCTACAACAACTTATGGTCTAGTGTCTCTACCTCTCACAGGATTAATTTCCCATAATTGAACTTGGAGACATAGAGCACATTTTCTAAATGTCTATATACAGAATGCAAAGCATCCACTTCATTTTAACTGTCCATTCTCCTTTTTTAAGTGAGGTAGGGTGCGAGAAATGTAAAGAAACTTAATTGGATAGTAGATTAGGCAAACAGTTATTCATTCTCAACCAACATTTTGCTTCCTGACTGTTGTTCATGTTCACTGTTTTGCCCCTGAAAGTAGATGTGAGGATATTGGTAGCAACGGGTTACAAAAATACTTGATAATCTTGGAAATTCTTTTCCCTCAAGTGCCCACAATACTAGTTGCTTTTTCCCTCTTGTGATTTTTTCCTTATGATTTGAAAGTAATTAGTTCTCTCTTGGACTTGACTAGGTTTATTCAAGATTAAAAAGCCTTGAAACAAAACCACATGTTCTTGTTGATGGGTGGGGCAGCATGCTTCTCTTCAGGAAGCAGAAGTTCTGAGACAGTAAACATAATTTCTAGGAAGGAAGCCCTCCTTTCCTTGTGTTTATACTTCAGAACTGATCATTATTATTCTTATTCTTATTCTTATTATTATTATTACCAAAATTTATAACCCACCCCCTCCTGTCCACTGACAGCTTGGGGTGACGAACAGCATATATTAAAACAGAATATAAAATACAATCATAATAAATAAAACATCAGTTAAAACCATAAAAACAGCTGAAGCTCGGCAAGAAACAAATACTCCTACTCCTCCTAAAAAAGAAACCCTTACCCACTACCCGTTCCCCCTCACCAAACGCCTGGCGAAATAGCCAGGTCTTACAATGTCTGCAGAAGGAGGGGAGATCTGGAGAGAGGCGAATTTCTGCCAGGAGGGAATTCCACAACCACAGCGCAGCCACCACCAACACCCTCTCGAAGGTAGCCACCCGGAATACCCGTGGGACCTCCAAGAGGGTGCCCCCAGCCAACTGCAGTGGCCGATCCAGGACACGGGGGATGAGGCAGTTCCGCAGGTAAGCGAGACCCAGGCCGTATAGGGCTTTAAAGCATAAAACGTTGTTCTGTAGGCATATACAGAGCTCTGCATCCCTTTAAATATTCAAGGCTTGTAAACAGTATTGCTTTTGCAGTCTAACTAAAAAATTATGCACCATCTGAGTCCAAACTAAAATGAAAGAGTTAGTTCCTAGCTTATTCTACATTTATATCCTGCTCAATCCCAGTTTGTCCACACCAACCTGCAGTCCATTGCAACAACCAGCTGCCCATCCAGTGCCCATTTCCCTAGACACTCCCATGTGCCACCAAACGGTTTTGTTTGGTCAATTCTTCCCCTAATTCTGGTCACCCTGATCAAGGACCTGGGAGGGGAGGGATGTAGCTCCACAGCACTTGTTCACTTCTGTACCCTTTGATTCAAGTACTGGCGAAAATTATGGCTACAAATTCTTCTTTCTAGGATCATTGGTAGAAGGAATTGGCCACAGAGAAAGTCCTATGGTGGAAGTAAACGTGTGTTTTTGTTTTGTTGCATTTAATAATATGACTGTGCGTGTTCACTTTAATAAAACACATTGGAAAGAAAAAAGTATGTGTCAAGAAGCAGGATTAGGAAATGGATGCCAGAATTATTTAGATGATATCAGCATACAAATAATTGGTTTGTACCACCCTAACCATCTACAGCTTTTGCACATGATCTGATCCTGTTAGCTCCCTATGGACCAACATTTAATTCTGGCCTACAAATTAGTAGGCAAAAAGTTAATAGCCAGCAATACAGCTACAGAGTCCCATACCTCCTATTGCACTCTGAGCATCAGCTCATCTTCCATCAGCCAAAAAAAAGAGAACTATATACTCTACCCAAATGTTTCAAACCAATAAAGTCTACACTTAATAGTACTAAAGGGAATGCCAGTGGCAAATAAAATC
This sequence comes from Sphenodon punctatus, assembly GCA_003113815.1. Taxonomy (NCBI): domain Eukaryota; kingdom Metazoa; phylum Chordata; class Lepidosauria; order Sphenodontia; family Sphenodontidae; genus Sphenodon; species Sphenodon punctatus. Next base: position 2,891,868 of record QEPC01001717.1, on the reverse strand, counting down.
CATGTGGGATCTCTCATTTTCACTTGGCAACAGCAGAAGGAATATGTGATAAATTGCTAAATATTTAATACATTTATCTGTTAACAAAAATTACTTTGACAGTGAGTCGCTGTCTCAGGGGCCAGGGATACTATGGTAACTACAGTGGTAATTGGAGCATAGTAGCATTTTGTAAACTGTTTTCTTAGGCTGCAGTAAGGAGAGAATGCAGCTTTTCATCATTTGCTAGAAGCAAGAACAAATACTTCCTTGGGTGTTTTCAGACAAACAAGTCAATGTGAGGGGGGTCCGTGGCTGCCAAGTGGTTCTGCCACAGAGCACCCACACATGTGGAGTGCTTGGGGAGTGAATCAAATAGGCAGCTCCCGGTGTGGCTACTGCAGCCACAGAGGCAACCGCCAGATACTCCCCCTGCCATGGACCACGGGGCAGGGGGAAGTGCACCAGACTGGCCTTTGCAAGTGACATGTCCCAGGCGTGAGTACTGGGGAACCTGGGCTTCCCAGCGCTCCCGGCCAGGGCTTGTGACTCGAAAAGGCCGCTTCCTCTGCCCGAAGTGCCTATGAGCGGCGGACCTGTCTGCTGGCATGGCTGGCTGCTGCTGTTCATACGGACAGGGGCCATGTGGCCACCTGTTGTCATGGATCTATTTGGCTTGCCCCACATGGTGCATTGTGGATTTCCCAGCAGCGTTCTGAGAGTGGGTGCTCCGTGGCTCATGGTAGCGTGCATCCAGCTGCTCCACCTTCAGACGGTTGGTCGGATCCGTGGCTCATGGGTGACCATGCAGGATAGCATCTCATCTGAAAACACTCCTTCTCTCTAACAAAGGGATTAACAAGCGTTTCATGTCTGGGTGAATTAAATGATTTAACCCTTTCCCCATTCACACCTTTACTTACCCCCGGAGGTAAGCTAATTCAGAGTATGTACTCCTCTTTAACCAGGAGTACCACTCTTTACTTTGCATTAAACACTGTGCTGAATACAGGAAAGGGAGGGAATACAGGAAAGGGAAATAGGATCAGTTACTCCTGGAGTAAATGATCATGTAAACAAGTCTATACAGTGAACTGTAAGCTTACATGTAAAATAAATATTATCTCATACTTGACATTATCTCATGAAATATTATCTCATACTATAAGCTTACTTGTAAAATAAATATTATCTCATATATTTATCTAATAATAATAATATAATAATAATTAATAATACTTCATTACATTATAGGGAAGGGCAGCATGGCTGCGTTCAAAAATAAGAGGGGAGGTGTGTGGAAATGGGAACCAAAGTCAGTGGAGGTGAGATTCAGACTCCTGCTTTCTCCCCTAGCTTTAGAGAACATTCCCCTGTGCTATATACAAGGTGTATGTGCTGGGCTTGCTTTCTTGTCCACTACATTTCCCTCTCACTTGCTTCCTGGTTGGTGGCCACGATACGTCTCTCTCTGTCTCTCTGCTGGCAATCAGTTATACACTCTCTCTATTGGACATGATCTCTCTCTCCCCTTTCCTCCCCGCATCACTGTTTGTAAAGCCACTATATTATACTGTCTCTCCAGTTTTGAGTTTGTTTTTGAAAGTGATCCATTCTAAAAATGAGGGGTGTTCCACTCTCAATCCAGTAGTGGGGGCACATTCTCTAATGATCCCTGGTCCTCCAAGCCCCAGGAAGCACTGCTCCTGCAGCATATCTTTCTGGCGAAGAAAGGCCTTGTGGCATTTTTCTCTCCTCCTGACAAGAGTACTGTGTAAGGTGCCTGGTTTGAGTTTATGTAGCACTTTGCTGTTCCAGTTTCTAGGAACAGGGATAAGAACATAAGTAGTGCCATACTGAGTCAGACCAATGGTCCATCAAGCCCAGCATCCTGTCCTCCGACAGTGGCCAATCTCAATCACATGGGAGAAGAACCAACAGTCACTCCCAGCTCCTGACAGTAAGAAGTTCATCCTGTAAGCTACTTGGTTAATGGCCATTAATGGACCTAATCTCTAAGAACATATCCAGTCCTTTTTTAAACCCAGCTATACTACTGGCCCTGACAACATCCTCTGGCAACAAATTCCATAAGTTAATTATGCGTTGAGTGAAAAAGTACTTCCTTTTATTGGTTTTAAATCTGCTGGCAGCTAGTTTCATGGAGTGTCTCCTAATTCTAGTACTATTTGAGAGGGTAAATAACTGTTCCCTATCTACTCGTTCCAGACCACTCAAGATTTTATAAACCTCTATCTGAGGTGTCTCAGTCTTCTCTTCTCTAAACTGAAGAGATCCAGCTTGTCAAGCCTCTCTTTGTATGGAAGCCGTTCCATACCCTTTATCATTCTCGTTGCCCTTCTCTAGTTCAGCTATGTCTTTTTTGAGACGGGGCGACCAGAACTGCACACAATATTCCAGGTGCGGTTGCATCATTGATTTGTGTAGAGGCATTATGACATCCTCAGGTTTATTCTCTATCCCTTTGCGAATAACTCCTAACATTGGGTGATTTCAGACGTTACGGGGCCCGTTGGCCCCGTACCGAAATCACCCAATTCATTCCCCGCCGGGATCACCCCATCACGCCGTATCAGACGTGCCGGGGGATCCCGGCGGGGAATCTGGGAGGGGGCGGGGCTGCGCAGCGCAACGTACGGCCACACGGCCCCGCCCCCTCCATGCACCCCGCTGCCCACCCTCCAGGGAGGCGGGCGGGTGGCGGGGCCAATGAGGCCACTGCGTCGGGCAGGATTCGCCACGGCCCGGGATCCCGCCGGTGATCCCGGGCCGTGGCGCCCGACCAGACGAGACGCCGGGGTTCACCCAGGCGTGGAATTACATTCAACACGCGGCGGCCGCCGGTCCCTCCGCTTCGGCCGCTCGCGTGGTGAATGTAATTCCACGCCGTGGTAACATCTGGGGGGAAACATCCGTTTCCCCCAACAGACGTTAGGAGATCACAGCCACCACGCGGAATTGAAAAAGAGGCTGGTTGGCTCCTCTTGCTTCTGAAAAAAAGCTTTCGTTAATATTATTGTCCCTAGTAGCAGTAGTATTAGTAGTCCTTTATTAGCAGTATAGCCCTCCCACTGCATCCTAGGCACTTTCCAGTTACTGCAATTTTATAGTACTTACTCTGAGGAACTTACAGTGTACGACTAGACATGTGGACAGAATAAACAAAGGGCGGGGAGGGGTAAACTAGGTAATATAATATGCAAGTCAACTCAGTTCACTGAGCTGAAGAGGGTGTTTAAAAGAATTTAAATGCAGACATGGTAGGGTCATCGAGGATGAGTTCAGAGAGGCTGTGTCATCTGTAGAGAGATGACTGGAAGAAGACATGGAGGTGACTCAGAGCAGGTGCAGCACAAGGACTTTTGCCATCCTAGGCAGCCCTGGCTCCCCTCTCCTTTCCCGATCCAGTTGTTGAGCTTATATTACCGACAGCAGGGATGGTTGCAGTTCTGCCACTTCCTTCAATTTACCACCCTAGGTGGCCATCTGTGCTGCTTCTATGGTAATGCTGGCCCTGTCAAATGGATGGACTAGGGAAGAACATTTTGATGGAGAAGATCATGGGCATGGGCAAGTGCAAAGCTTCGTGTGGAGGATAAATAAGGAAAGGCAAAGCTTTAAGGTAGGGTCCAGAATCTGGATTGTGGTAGTGATTAGGGAAGTGTTGGGGATTCCAAAGAGGGGAGTTAAATCATCAAATTGACAGGCAAGGAAAATGACTCCCAGGTCCCCCTCTCTCATGCGAGCAAAAGCCTTTATTCTTTCTTTGCCCTCACTCATCCAGGCAAGCACAGTGACTGGACACTCTAGATACCCTGTCAAATGCAAAAGCCTTGTGAGTGTCTGTCTTGAGACATAACTAAAATGAATGATACAAAATGGAATTCTCATAGACAATAATGGAGATAGCAGGAATGCAAATTTAAAATAATGGGGGATTATTATTTTTTTTATTTTATTTAAAAAATGTATTTATTTATTTAAAATGTATATCCTGCCCCTCCTGCCCTCAGGGCAGCCCACGGCAGTGAACAGCATTCAATAAAAACAATACAACATTTTAAAAACAATTTAAAAATATAATATGTGGGGAAACCCCCCCACCCCACCCCAGCCCACCCCTACCCCTCGCCTCACAGAACAGCCAGGTGTTACATACATGCCAAAACAGCAGGAGAGTGGGAGCCAACCTAGCCTCCTCTGGGAGTGAATTCCACAGCACAGGGGCAGCCACTGAAAAAGATCTAACATCGGTGGCCACCCTCCTCGCCCAGGGAACCTCCAAAAAGGCTACCATGGATGATCTCAAGGGTCACACAGGCACATGGGGAGTGAGGCGGTCCTGCAGATAAGCAGGGCCCAGGCCGTGAAGGGCTTTAAAGGTTAGAACCAGCACCTTGAACCTGGCCCGGTACTTTATAGGCAGCCAGTACAGAGCCTGGAGCACTGGTGTCATGTGCTCCCTGCAACCCGCCCCCGTCAGGAGACAGGTCACCGCATTCTGCACCAGCTGCAGCCTCCAGACCAGCTTCTCGGGCAGCCCCACGTAGAGCACATTGCAGTAATCCAGCCTCAAGGTGATGAAGGCATGGATGACAGTGGCGAAGTCGGAGTCTGAGAGATACGGCCGAAGCTGCCGGAAAAGAAGTAACTGCCGAAACGCACTCCCTGCCACGGCTGCAACCTGAGATTCCAGGCTGAGCCGCGAATCGAGGAGCACACCCAGACTCCGCACTTGAGAGATCATGGGAGGGCGAACCCCCCCAACAAGAGGAGATTCAACCATTCCCAGATCCCCCAAGCCCTCGCCCACCAACATCACCTCCATCTTGTCAAGATTCAATTGCAGATGGCTCAACCTCATCCAAGCCCCCACAGCTGACAGGCACTGGGAAAATAAGGAGACTGCATGGCCTGGGTCAATGGAAAAGGAGAGTTAGAGCGGAGCGTCATCAGCATACTGATGACACTGCATGCCCTGAAACCCCCTCACGATCTCCCCTAATGCCTGCATATAGATGTTAAACAAGAGGGGGGACAGAATGGCACCCTGCGGGACTCCACACGTGAGGTCCTGGAGGGAAGACGTACACTCCCCCAAGACCACCTGGTGAGTTCTCCCGGCCAGGAATGAACGAAACCAGTCCAAGACTGTCCCGCCAATTCCGGCACAGTCCCGCAGGCGAGTCACCAACACCTCATGATCGACTGTGTCGAACGCAGCCGAAAGGTCTAGCAGGACCAGTAAGGTCTGACGACCCTGGTCCAATGCCAGACGGAGATTGTCAACCAACGCCACCAAGGCCATCTCCGTACCGTACCCAGGCCAAAAACCAGACTGGGAGGGATCAAGGAAACTGGTGCGGTCCAGATGTTCCTGGAGCTGCCATGCCACAGCCCGTTCAATAATCTTCCCTAAAAAGGGAAGGTTAGCGACCGGCCGATAACTGGCAGGAGCGTCAGTGTCAAGAGATGGTTTCTTGAGCAGGGGTCTAACCACAGCCTCCTTAGGCAATCAGGCACCCTGCCCTCCCGAAGGGAGGCACTAACCACCCCAGCCAGCAACAGCCGTAACATCTCCTGACTAGCTTTCACCAGCCAGGACGGGCATGGATCTTGTTCACAAGTAGTGGCACGAACAGATCCCAACAAGGACTCCACATTGGCACACAAAACAAGACAGGACGGGGCATCCATAGCCCCAAGATGATCCTCTGCAATAACTGTGGTACTGAAATGGTGGCGGATGCGAGCGATCTTATCTACAAAGTACTCGATAAACCGGTCACAGCCGTCACTGGATTGCTCCGGGTCCAGGTAGAGGCAGGCAGAACTGACCAAGCCTTTCACCACCCAGAAAAGCTCCGCTGGACGTGACTTTGCAGATGCAGTAAGGGCAGCAAAGAACTGCTTCTTTGCTCCCTGCACCGACACAGCATAGGCCTTTAAACTGCTCTTATGCTGTGATCGATCATACTGGTTGCGGGTCTGGCGCTATCGGCGCTCTAACCACCTGCTCTCCTGCTTCAAACACCGCAGGCCCTCAGTAAACCAAGGAGACCTGCGGGAGACTTGGGAGGGCCGCGGACGCCTGGAAGCCACTCTGTCAATGGTCTCGGCCAACAAGGTGTTCCAGAAGGCTACGAGATCATCTACAGAGCGGGTGTCAAGGTCCAGGGGAAACTTCCCCAGAGCATTCCAGAACCGATCCGGTTCCATAAGTCTCTGGGGCGGACCGATCTAATAGGTCCTGCACCCTGCTGGGGGCTAACATGCGCCAGGATGCACACCTTAATTATTGCTCTGTGTGGTTCTACTCAGTCCTACTTACATTACCTTTGGCCTTACTGCAGCTCATATGTGTTTTTCCCTTGGCTCCAATGCAGCTCATATGCATTTCTCCAAAGGCCCATTGAATCTATTACCTTTTTGTCTCCTCCACTTTATTCTCAACTGTCATCCCATTTGCCTCCACATTACTCTCTGTGGCATTCCCTTTCTTGTAATTATTTCTAATAGGTATTGACTCTGCTGCTTCCCCTTTTGAGATGCCATACCCTTCAGCTCCCAGGATGAGTGCATTCTCTCGGCTGAGAGCCTAACTGAATTTTCCTTCTGTGGACTTAGATTGGGTCTGTGGCTTACGCTGCTGTCCAGATAACAGCTCCTTTATTTTGTCTGCCCTTTCCTGCTGTCCTCCCCCACCCACTATTCCTCCAAGGCCAGGGCTGGCGTTTAGCATAGGTGGGGTGTGGGGTAGGGAGAGTGGTGGAGCTGGGGCCCTGGGCAGGAGCGAGGCCGCTGGGTCAGAGCCAGAGATGGGACCAGAACTTTTGGGTTGGGGAGGCAGGGCCAGCAGAAGGCCTGAAGCTCCTGCCGGGGCCTTGCGCTACCATTGGCCCCAGGACCATCAGATCCAACAGGGCTAGGGTTGCCACCTTAGGTATATTTTTCCAGACTACTTATGAAAAAATACATGTTACAGGGCCTGCATTGGCACCAGTGCAGGCCCTGTAACATGTATTTTTCGTAAGTGGCCTGGAAAAATATACCTAAGGTGGCAACCCTAGACGGGGTGCTAGTGGGAGCAGTAGAACTCTTCCTTGCCGCCGCTGCTGCTGAGACATTGTGGTGGCACTACTGCCACTTCCCCCCAGGGGTGGCTGCTGGTGTAGGTGCTTTGGGGTTTCTCAGCTGGGGGAGGGGCGTGCTGCAGGACGTGCTGCTTTGGGAGTGATGTAAAACCGCTGCTCTTGAGACTGGGGCTAGGGCTTCCTGCAGGGCCCCACGTCCTGCAGGACCTGGGACAGTTACCCTGCCCAAAGACTGGGCCTGAGTAGTGCCTTCCTCTTTTCTCTGTTGATCCTTTTTTATTTATTTGTTTTTACTTTACCCCTGTCCAGATCTCCCTTTTCCCGTTGGTTCATTCCACCCCTCTCTCTCTTTAATTCCTTCTTTTCCTTTTCACTCTCCCAAGAGCTCATTCTTTCTGTCTGGCGTTTAAATTGCCCCTCTCCCACCACCTTTCCCTCTGTGGCTCTTTCCACTTTTTCCATCCTTCCAATGTTTGTTCCATTCTTTCTTTTCCTTTCCCTTCACACTTGTCCCTCCTTCCTTCACATCTCCTCCCTCCAGATTCTTCCCTGGTGCCTCGTAGTCTCTTCTCCCTCATTCCTCCCCTTGGAATTCTTCCACGTTCCACTTTTTCTTCACGTGTATCTGCATTTCCTCTTGTCCCCACCCCCAAGCTATGGTGCTGGCAGAATTACATTGGGGGGTGGTATCAGGGAGTGGAAAAACTGCTTCAGCCCACTTCTTTCTGACATGACCATGCCCCTTGAAAAGGAGACTAGGAAAGGAGGTGCGGTCACATGAGAAAGGGGTGAGGCAAGGAAGGTTCATGCCCCTTTTCCATGCACCATGACATCATGAGACTCGGAGAAGAGACAGGAGCAGGTGGGAGCCAAGGGGGTTGAAACCACAACCCCCTGCACTTTGCTCTTGTTGGCCATGCCCACCACTGTAGTTCAGCTCAGCACAATTCCATTAGAAGGATGAATTTTACATATTAGGACAGAGCTGTGAGGTGAGGTATCTGTCACAGGCAGGATAGGGTGTGTCGTGAGGGAGCACAAGTGTGCTGTATGGATAGGGTGGCCATACCTTCCCTTTAAAAGAGGACACTTATGAAAAATACATGTTCCAGGGCTGCATTGGTTCCAGTGCAGCCCTATACCATGTATTTTTCATAATTGTCCTCTTTTAAAGGGGAGGTATGGCCACCCTATGTATGGAACATGTAGTGCAAGGGGTACCCCTGCCTAGTGGGAAGGCTGGCCCTAGTGCCTGGCAGTCTGGCATCAGAAAGATAGTACAGTAGAATAGGAGCCAGGTAGGATGCGTTGAATAGATTTTCTTGGAGCTCTCAGGGCATCAAAATTTGTTTTGCCCAGGACAATAAAATAGATAGGGCTGGCACTGCACTCATCTCCTTCCTCTCTTTACAGATTCAAAAGCCTCTCCTGCAGATTACCCAGTTCCTTTAAAGATTTAGATCTTTCTTTAAAAGTTGAATTGGGAACTTTGAACCAGTTTCCAATTCAGTCATTTAAGTAACACCCCCAATTAAAACCAGCCTGCTCACTTGTATCGACTTTCCCTTCCTGATTAACTCCAACCCTAGCTAGTAAACATGAGGCCAGAGGTTGTTTTGGTTGTGATGACCTCACCAAAGAACCCAAAACTACCAATTAGAGTATGAGTTTGGATAGCCTGCATTCAATGTTATTCTTTTCATGGTCTGTAACCCACACTTTTCCTTTTCCTGTCTATCTGCTCCAGGGCTGCTAATTTGAAGTTGCAGACAAGGAGTTGAACCAGAACCAGAGAGCTGGTTTGAATTGGTATTTTACTTGAACCAGAACTGAATAAGAATCATAACTTTGTCCTACTTATTAAACTTGAATTGGGGGGAGGGGGAGGTGGGCGGAAAGGTGACAAGTTAAGATTAAGGTTAAACATTTTTAAGCTCATTATGGAAAATATTATTTTTTTTAAAATTACCATTATCTTATTTTCATTATAAAGCAAGACAAGAAAAGAAGAAATAGGCGTGTGATTGCTACCAGAAGCAGGCCATATAGAATGCTTGGGTGGAGGAGGCCAGCCTACATCAGTACTGAGGGAGGGAAAGTGGAGTGAAGCAGCAGGTCAGTTACAAGGGATAGACTGACCTATCTCTGAGGCCGCTTTTAGACGTGCAGCTGGGATCAGGCGCGGGAGCGGCGAAACATCCGCGGTGCTGTTTTAGACAAACCGGAAGCAGAAGTTGTGCGCGTGATCCGGCGTTGCACATTCTTTGCCGACCGCGAGCAAACCGGCCTAATTCCTCTGGGGTGACATACGGGGCCGGCAAAGAATGCGCGGTGCCGGATCACGCGCACAACTTCCGCTTTCGGTTCGTCTAAAACAGCGCCGCGGCTGTTTTGCCGCTCCCGCGCCTGATCCAAGTGCACGTCTAAAAGCGGCCTTAGACTCTTCTCCCTCAGGAGAGAAGAGGTGAAATCAGCTCAGAAATGAACAAGAACTGTTCAAGGAAAGAGATAATAGTTCCTTAGCCTCTCTCTGCTCTACACAGTCTCCTTCCACTAGTTGGTCCAGAGAGTGCTCTTCAGACAGGTAGCTTGCACACTCTCACTTAAATTGGTCCAATAAAGAGGTATCATCTGAACTACTGTCTCTATTTTCTCTTGTGCCTGGTACTAAAACAGCAAACTCACACTAAATAATAATACTGAGAACATATTGCCGTATTTGGCTATTCTTAATACCTATTGTTATAACCCTAAGTACTACTAGTACCTTGTAGAATTTGCCTTTGATGACAATTCTATCATGACCTGGTATATGAGTTACACATTGTCCATTCTCTGCCTTCCTTATACATTAATTAGAAAAAATAGTAACCACTTCTGTTGTCTCCATACTTGCAAGAAACCCCCACAGCCTAATCTTTTAAAATCTGACTTTACTTAAGCTTATTTTCCAGCTCATCCATTCAGTTTCTCACTGCCTTGTCGTGTTTGGTATTTCTAGTTAGACAGCGTTGACTCTATTGATCTGCTTTCATTTTTCTCTTCAGCATCTTGAGGAAGCTGTTAAACTTCCCATTCAATTTATTATTATGTATTTTACTACTGTGTAAACCTGACATCCCGGTAGTGCAAAACTGCAAGCTGAGAAGTCAGTTTCCATCTAGTAGAAATTCTTTTGGTGATGTTTTCACCAAAAGATATATAATATATATCTTTTATATAACTTTTATTATATATATAATATTTTTAAAAAGGCATATTTTCTCTCTCTGTCTCTCGTGTATCTGTTTTGTTGCTTACCACATCAGTGTGTGTGTGTGTGTATACACACAGATGTGTATATATAATATGTCACTGATGTCATATGACAGTTTCTTTCGGTGACATAGTAGGAAATGAGGAGAGAAAGATAGGGAGGAGCAAGGTCATGAAGAGCCTTGAAGATGAAGACATGGAGTTTGTGATGGATGCGAAAGGGGAGATGGAGCCAGTGGAGGGAGGACAGCATGTGTTGAATCTGATCAAAGCGGCAGAGAAAGTAGATGACCTTAGCAGTGGAGTGTTGAACAGAAGTGAGAGGGTTAAGGTGAGAGTGGGGAAAACCGATAAGAAGGAAGTTGCATTAGTCAAGGTGTGAAAGTTAGGTCACGGCCTAGAATTTAGCAATGGGAGCAGTAAGGAAGGGCTGAATTTTAGCAATGTTGTGCAGGGAGAAACGACAGTGTTTAGCAACAGGCTGAATATGAGGTGCAAAGGAGAGGGAGAAATCAACGATGGGCTGGATGGTGATGCTCTCAATGTAGGGTAAAAACAGACATGTGGGCAGTTTGGTGGCTCCCTGGCCCAGCCTGGAGCAGGAAACCACAGTTGACATGGGCTGGGTTGGGGCAACGACCAAAATTGCCCACAGCTGGAGAGTTGTCCTGCTTCCCTGGGGTAGGGCTGGGAGCCAAAGAAATGCCCAGCCCTGTCCACACCCTGCCCTCAGCAGCCATCACGGCTCCTGCCCTGAGGTGGGTATGGTGGGGCTGAACACACATGATAGCCTGCATGGGTGGCCCTTAGCCCAGGCTGTGTCCTTGGAGATTATCTGAGGATGCAGCCCAGGCTAGCCACCTACCCACCCCAGGGCAGTCCCAGGCTAACTTCTGTCAGCACATAAACAGATATGCTGTTAGGTCCTGGGCCACAGTGGTCCACTGTCATGTCTATTTTTACCTGTAGATAGAGAGTGAAGAGGGAGAGGATGGACTGTTCTCAGTGGTGGCACCCAGACTGTGGAACTCCTGCCCTGAGGTGGGTATGGCGGGGCTGAACACACATGATAGGTGGCACATAGTGGCCATCGCACCAGATGTAATTGGTGGAAAGCACTCCTCACCACAGCCCCAACCTTGAGATCCAGGCGAAGCTGCAGATCGAGGAGTACCCCCAGACTTCGAACCTGAGAGGCCAGTGGGGAATGAACCCCATCATGGTTTGCATACTGTTGGCCCTCCTCACCAACATCACCTCCATCTTGTCAGGATTTAGTTTCAAACGGCTCACCCTCATCCAATCTCCTACAGCCGCCAGATGTCGGGTAAGCACTGAGACTGCTGGGTCTAGGTCGAATGAAAAGGAGAGGTAGAGCTGGGCGTCTTCAGCGTACTGATGACACCACACCCCATACCGTCTCATGACCTCACTGAGTGGCTGCATATACACATTGAACAAGAGAGGGAACAGAATAGAGCCTTGCAGAACTCCACACGTGAGGTCCTGGGAAGAAGATGAACAATCCCTGATCACCAGCCGCTGGGTTCTCCCATCTAGGAAGGAGCGTAACCATTCAAGAATGGTTCTGCCTACCCCAGCATAGTCCCACAGGTGAGTCACCAGCATCTCATGATCAATGGTATCAAATGTAGCTGACAGATCTAATAGGATTAGCCGGGTCGAACGACCCTGGTCCAATTCCCGGCAAAGGTTGTCAACCAAACCACTAATGCAGTCTCAGTGCCATAACCCGAACAAAAGCTGGACTGCGAGGGATCAAGAAAACCGGTGCAATCCAGATGCTCCTGCAGCTGCTGAGCTACCACCGCTCAATAACCTTCCCTAAAAAGGGAAGTCTAACCTTCCCTAAAAAGGGAAGGTTAGACTCTGGCCGATAGCTAGCGGGGGAGTCAATGTCAAGTGATGGTTTTTTGAGCAGGGGCCGCACTACCGCCTCTTTGAGGCAGTCCGGCACCCTGTCCTCCCACAGGGAGGCATTGATAAGACCCGCCAGCCACGGCCCCAACGTCTCCCGGCTGGCCTTGACCAGCCAAGACGGGAATGGGTCTAGTTCACAAAATGTGGCTCTAACAGCGCCCAGAACATCCACCACAGCGGTGCGCGTCACCCACTGAAACAGATCCCACAAAACCGGACATGACAGAACTTCCAGAACCTCTGGTTCTCCTGATGTCATAAGCACAGAGTTGAAGTCGTGGTGAATCCAAGTGATTTTATTTGCAAAGTACTCAATAAACTGATGTCACAGTGGGCACTGGAAGACTCCTGTTCCAGGCGGATGGAGGCCGGACTGACCAACCCTATCACCACCCAGAAAAGCTCTGCTAAATGAAACTTCTGTCAGGATAGCGAAGAACTTCTTCTTAGCTGCCCTGGCTCTATGGTGCAATCGGTCAGCTTCAGCATGAGACCGGTGCCACCGTCGGTGCATGGCAGGGACTGCAGAAGTGAGACACAACCAGGACGAAGAAATAGCATTACCTAGCAAGAGAGTTGTATCAGAGAATGAACTCATAGTAGAGGCATTCAGCAGCATGGAAACAAGAACAAAGGTAACAGTTGGCTGGAGTAAGCTGAACCAGGGCTGAGGGTTAATACGATAGATGGATGGGGCACTGGGAGAGAGGAGCAAATGTTTCAAGGGTAGAGAAGAGGGATGTACTGAAGGCAGACACAACTGAGTCAAGGCAGAGGGAAGAGGAGACAGACAAAAAAAAGAGTGGAGTGGGAAAAAGCAAAATCCTGTGGGTTGAGGTAATGGAAAAGTGAGAGGTCGGTCGAGGGGGCAGTGGGCAAAGTGATTAACTGAGAGGAAGAGGGCATTCAAGGAGAGAGAGCGCAATCTTCAGCAGTCTGTCCATTGCTTAAGTTCAGCTTGTGGGGGAAATCAGAGCATTACGAGATGGGGATCTGGCAGTGCAGCCAGAGGGCTGGGATGGCTTGCAGCTTTACTGAATCGCTACTGCCCTGACCCTGTGGGGAGCCCTATTCACAAGACTAAATAACCTGAAGCTTGTGTTATATACTGTGCCCTTACCTCAGGAGCATGTTTAGACAGAGTATGATGCACTCGATAGGCAAGGAAGGTCCAAGTGTGGGGGTAGAGGCACAAGTTTATGGATGTTGCTGGTTAGGGGGAGCCCAAGTGAGACCCAAACATTGCTCTGCGAGCCAGAGAGGCGCACTGGACAATAAATGACTAGATACTGTGTATAAGTAAATTGTTAATAAAGAGTTGCTCCCTATATAAATTTCAACAATCTTGTGTCTTGCCTCCTTGTCCACCAGTATGGTAACAACAATGCCATACCTTGTTTGTTCCTCATGGATAGTATCAGTCCCTTTATGCTGCTTCTACTAAACTCCAGAGGGCAAATAATTGTATGTGTTGATTTGTGTGTAGTAAAAAAATGGAAGACAGGAGGAACCTGAGTTTTTCTAGCCTGTAGTAAGCCAATGAATCATTCTTTGACCTTGAGCAAGTCATTTGACCTTGCAGTGCTTCAGTCAAACTCAGGTAAGAAAATAAGTGAAGAAGCAGGGCCTCACTAAAAACAGATGTTCCTTTTGAGCTCAAGTTTCTCAGCTGATATACAGAAGAAAGATAAATATGTCTTTAGCAGGGTTAAATCCATAATATACATGCCAAAGGGGCAGAGATTATCTGTTTATAATTGGATTCCTTCCTGGTTTGGATGGATGATGATAGCCCATAGCTTTTTGCTATATTTTTTATGCTGAGGACTTAATCTGAAACACACAAGCCTAAAACCTGCCACAGACACATTCTTTAGCAAAGATAACACAACACTATTAAAAATGGCTGCCTTTACCTATCACTAGGTTACACGTCTCCTGTTTTCAACACAAAAAGCTTCGTTTTCTGTATTCAGCACTTGCTCCCCAAAGGGTGTTTTTAAATTAGCTCCATGGGGGGTTGCGTGGGTGTGTGTGTGTGTGTGAGTGGCATGGCTGCGTGGAGCCCACACACACAATGTGCATGGGGAGTGCTTTAAATGAGCAACTCTCAGCATGGCTGCCATGTCCACAGAGGTGACCGCACAGGGCACGTAGGACTTTTCAGGAGTGCTCTGTGCGTGGCCATGAGTGGCTGCTGCGTGGGCCACAGAAGCGCCTCCCAACACGCCACCATCACATGAGCAGTTAGACGCATGAATGGTGGCAGGGCTATGCGTGGATGTGTCTCCTTTAAAAACACCCATAGGGATTCGGTTCATGTGACCTGGTGGTAGCAAAGTAAGGGGCTGAAATCTACTTCTCCATTTGTTCCTTTGCAGGCTACTAAAATTATCTTTAAAGCAATCAAAATTAGGATGTTTAATTTGTGTTTACAAGATCTACTATTTATTATTGTGCAAACGTAAAATGTATTCCTTTTTTAGAGGTCTAGTAACATATATGTCCCACCTAACCCCATAGTGGTGCTACTGTGCTAGGCCTTTGTTTGGCCCTCTCCACAAGAGATAAATGTTGCACCTTTTTATGATGACCTCAATCTTTATAAGGTGCTGCACTGTCTCACAGCTTGCGCTGCACAGTGCTCAAATGCTTTACAGCTTTAGGGTCTGTGTCTGTCATAATTAAAAACACAATCACTGAAAGCAGTCTTGTCAGGAAAGCATATGTAGTATGTAAAGAAAAGTGACCTTGTACAATGTCCCTGAAACAATGGGCTGGCAGAACTCGCAGAGGACTTCTTAAACAACAGGCTTCTATTTTGTATTTCCTCTGCGATGTCTTTGCATATTTATTCTCCCTATAGTGCCTTTTTAGAGTTATTATTGGACATTAATAGTGGAGCAGAGGCAGTGGAGCAGAGGCAGGACTGTATTGAGAGAAATCTCTCAATACAAATCACCAGTGATAGCTGCAACTAATACAGCCTTTTAAAAAAATTCTAATTAGAATAATAAGACCTGTTGCGAGTTAAATGGTATTGGATATGGATTAACGAAGGATCCTGAAAAGTATGTCTACATATTTGGAATACTAGCATAATTGGAACACCTTTAAAAATGGATTTGATTTCTTGTTATACATGAGGTTTTCTTGTCCTGAATTAATGCAATTACTTGAGACTCAGTTTATGAAGCTTGTGTAAGGACAAGGAGATTTTTTAGAAGCTGACTTAAGGTACCTGAAAATATTATTATTATTATTATTAACAAACATTTATATAGCGCCAGCAGTGTACCTGGCACTTTACAAAGTAATAAAATAGACACGGTCCCTGCCCCTAGGGCTTACAATCTGAGAGACAGGAGCTGGGGGAGAGACTTAGGAAGGGGAACAGAGGGAGAGACAAGGGGTCTAACATTCATGAAGATGCGAGGTCTCAAGTGCACGTACTTGGCTTGGTTACGATGAGAATGACAGCAGGCAGGTCCATGTTGCAAGGATAAAGGATATTATGGTCAGCTTCTAATGCAGAGGGTGAGGAAGTAATTGACTAATGAAATTTACACTTTCTTATATATGTGATGAACAGTGGCCCAGCCAGACCCTAAGTCCCTTCAGGATTGGTGCCACGCAGAATTCTTTTTGGCCACCTGGACTTTTTAGGTTCTCTGACTGTTTGCCTCTCTCCAGGCACTCACTGTGACATCTCCACTTGGGACACCCCTGTTACTGGTGCCAATAGTCTCTCTCGGGGAATTAGCTCCCAGCACCTCTCTGCCCATGGTGCTTTCTCTCTCTTAGTCCCTCTTATGGAGGGATGGATTACAGCTCCTGCATTCTCGCTCTCTCCACCATCCTCATACTGTTCTTATAGAGCTGGGGTGTCCTCCTTCATGCCCCATTCCCTGCTGGAGTCCTAGTCCCTCTGGGTGTCCTGCCTTACTACTTGGGAATCTAGGCCTACTCCCATTTAGGCCTCCCCTAGACCACTGCCCTGGGTACTCCCCTCGGGGATTTAGACCTACTTTCATTTTAGCTTAAGGGCCCACTTAACCTGCCAGAATTACACCTAAGCCCCCTCTTGGCTTGACTCCCAGCCAGAACATGCACTTTGCCATGGGCCCATTGCCCAGGCATCTGGCTCTTCCTCCTTTGGAGTTATGGGGTGGTCCTAGGCCTCATTCAAAGCCTCCTGGTGACTGGGCTGCTGGTATGCCTCCTACTCCCCCTTTGGGGGTTTGCTTGTTCCCTATGGGAACTCTCTGCACTGGCTCCACATCCTTGGACAAACCCTCTGAACCCCTTCAGGTTTGTGTGCTCCCGTGGATCTCCACCACACTGGGCCCATGCCCGGGAGACTCTCAGAGCCCAACAAGGGTTATATGAAAGCTTCTCCTCACTTGGCTTCCCTGAGGACCCATGCTCTGTGCCCTTCTCCCTGCTGTTATTCTGCCTCAAGTCTCCCTTGGCTTGCAGGTACTGCACCGCTACTTTCAGGCTAGGCCATCAGCCCCTTTCTCCCTTGCGCTCAAGGGGTTGCCCCACCCTTGACTAGGGGCTCCTAGGTAGGCTTTCCTAACTAGAAGCCCAAGGGCACACTAAGATCCTCCTTGCCTAAGGCCATGCCCTTCAGGCCCTTCCTGAACCCTCTTGCCCATCCCTGGTCTACCTCTTTGGCAAGGTGGTGCCAAGCTGACTTAGAAGCTCCACATCTTGCTGACTCTTTCTGGCTGCGCTAGCACTCCCTGTATAGCCCCAGCCTCTTCTGGTAACATGATTCCTTGTTCCCTGGTCTCCAGTTTAACCCCTTTTCTGCTGGTCCAAGTAAGCAAGTGGTGAAGCGCTGGCATTCTGTGGGCTTGTCCCTGCAGCAACTTTTCACAGTGTTTCATCACAGATGTTAGAAACATTTTTGAGAGAAGTGATGTTTGTATAAAAAATGTTCCACATAAAGTTGGACTGGGAAAATAATAGTCTTAAATTATTCTTAACTGTCAACTGCAGCAATTTCTTATTTATTGTCATTTTTGAAGAGAAACCTAACTTGTAGAGAGATGAGGATGGCCAGGAAAACTATGAAGGCTTTTTCACTGAAAGCTGAGAGGTACTCCTTCATAAACAATCCAGATTAGTTGAATCCTTGTCAAGAGAAAAGCCTGTCAACATTACTTCTCTTTTGGTTTCTCTTGCAATTGATCTAGTCAGTCAGTAGTCACTGTCAGTACTGTTGAGTCAGCAGCATCTTGAATGATAGCAGTGATAATCCACTTCTTTCCCATCAAAAAATTCATTCTTTGGCTGGACCTGAACTTCCCTCAGTTCCTGACTGGTAATGCTTGGTTTCTCATTTCTCTCTGAGATCTGAAGCAAGAGGAAACCAAAGTAAGTTTGCCATTACTGCTTCGGAAGAACAATTTCAAAGTGTTCCGATTAACGATGCGTGGACAGAACATTCTTATGTCATTCCCAGAAAGAAGAGCAATGCTTAGCTTGATATCCAAAGATATCAGCACAGGGCTGGCCTTTGTAGGGCCCAGGGCACCACTCCCTCTCAGTGGGGTCCCTTGTCCCCCTGTCCCTCCCCCTAAAATGTGGGGACCCTGGTGGCTCCTCTTCCTTGGGGGCAACCTCTGTGGTGCCGTGAAGGTGGTCATGTTTGGGGCCCCACTGAGAGTGGTGTTCCCGCCCCGCACAACCGGTCCTGATGAAAATAGAGGCCACTGTGGGGCCCTCAGGAAGAGCGGGGGCCGGGGCAGCTGCCCCAGGTCACCCTGTGGTAAGGCCAGGCCTGTATCAGCAAAGTGCACTGAGCATGCCAGCGCAAGTGGCTTATTGAATGAATCAGCAAGGGGAGAGTGATCATTCAGAAAAACCTGTACTTCAGTTCCTAGTGTGAAAAGCTGAGTTCGCGCTTTACTTCATGAGAGCTGCATCATTGTGAAAGTAGAGTTGGTTGTAAGCGGAGAAAGGATGATGCAAGCCACTGTGTATAGTTTTTAAATAAATTCACTATCTAAGCAGATTTCTCATGGACCTGGCAAACATTTTGAGGCATTTTCTAAGATGCAATAGCTTGTTGGCAGCAGGGCCAGGTTTAGAATTTGTGGGGCCCAGGGCGAAGATAAAATGTGGGCCCCAAACTTGTTGAGGACACCCTCTGCAGGAGTGTAGAGGTGCTCATGTTAGGGCCCCGCTGGGAGGGAGAGAGGACCTAGTGAAAACGAGGACCATTTCGGGGCTTCTGGAAGCAGAGAAAAGAGAAGGGGCCTGGCCGTCCCCCTGTGGTAAGTCTGGTCATGGTTGGCAGATGAAGTGGAAACGCTATGAGGTGTTTGGTGCAATACCTCATATCCATGTGATCAGGCTGCTGTTCTTATCTGCCACTGTTTTTGCTGTCAAATCAAGATAGAACTATTCTATCCATTCAGATTGCAACACATAATTTGGAAAGGGTGTGGAAGGCTTCTACTGCTTCCTGAATCTTCTTCAGTAAAATATTCTTTTGTGCCCCTCACGCACCTTACAGAAGACCATGTTTTCTATAGTAGAACTAGGAGATACATACCTCTAGGCCCAAAACAAACACTAGATACTATGCAGCATCAGAGATATTTGTAACACTCCAGGTCAGGTGCCTGGAAATCCTTAGTCATGTCTCCACTACAGTAGAAAACAGGGCTATTTGATACAGGTACAATTTGGTAGCTGCTCCAGGCCATGTCATTTTTAAAGTCATCTGCTGAATAATGTTTCACTTTCTACATAATATGTTACGTGATTTGTAGAGATTTCTGAAAGATTCCTGAATGGCTCTCTTGCTAACGTTGCCAGTTTGAATAATTAAGTCTCTCAAGGCTTTGATTTTTCTCTGAGGAAAGATACCCTTCAGGTTTATATTTTAGTGATGGATGTTTGTTTTCTAAATCTCACAACAACTTTGAAGACTTCATACCCTTGGCAGCTAGCACTCTGGAACACAGTATACCTTGGGGAGTTGAATCAGTTCATCATATACAATGTTATATGTCGTGTATTTGTTGTTGTTTTTCCACATTCCCATTTTTCTTTCAGAGTGGTTGAAACAACTGGCCACTCATTTCTCACTAAATGATCCATCTTTCTGAATTGCCTCTAGGCCACAACTAGGCTCCACCAGAGACTGGACTGTGAAATTCCACACTGCACTAAGCCTTTACTCATTCAAGCCTATCTATCTATCTATCTATCTATCTATCTATCCACTGTGTCAGTTCAGTGCCATATATTATAAATTCTTTGTATAGGTACATGCAATCTGTGCAATGTATAAAATTTCATAATATCCTGCTGTCTATAAGGTGACTCCATGCACAAAAGTGCTAGTACAGCAGTGGTTTTCCAACCTTTTTGCCTGCCTGACCTCATTTTGGGATGTGAATATTATTCTGAGACCGCAGAAAGCAACTAAGATATGCAAAGTTTATCAAATATAATCAGATAATGTCCCCCATCTATTTTATTTACTTATTTAGATTTATTTATTTGCTCTTCTATCCTGCCCTTCCCTGAAGGCTCAGGGGTGCATAACAATGGATGTGAGATACATAAAATAAACCCCATAAAAACATCAACTGTAGAAAAATATGTACTTCCCTTAAAAGCAACTCCCCAGACTCTGGCCCTTTTCAGACGAGACGCCCCTCCCCCAGATCGACTAGGTGGGCGAGGGGGGTGCGATCGTCACTGGGGATGGGTGGGGGTGCGTGTACATTCCTGCTCTTCACCCATCTCCACTGATCTCCCATGCACGAAGGCATTGGAGAAAACGGAGGTGCTTCCGTGCGTGTGCATCCATGCAATGGGCCACACATGTGCTGCGGCCTCCACCCATCCCCCCCACACTGCAGCTCCTCCCAGGCTCATGTGAAAAGGGCCTCTATCCTTCCCTGCTAAACACCTATCAAATAAATAGGTTTTACGTTGCCTCCGGAAGATGCTCAGGGTCAGGCAACCACTGAGAACACCTCCCTGCTTGTCCTTGCCACAGAGCCCTTGTAGCTAGCTATGGAACCTGCAAGAGGACACCACTGGCTGACTTTAGGGATCATGATGGAACATAAGGGAGGAGACAGTCTTAGATTTATAGCCTGCCCTAGGGCTCAGCGTGGGTCCCAGTACACATAAAAACACATAAAATAGACAAAAAACATACCAAAGTTAAAAAAATAAAATAAAATCCAATATAAATATAAACTAACCATTCCTCATCCAACTAACCTATCCCTGATCACCAAACACCTGGCCAAATAGGAAGATCTTCCACTGCCTATAGATGATGTGGCCCCACTTGTGGCTTCTACCCCCACAGTTGGGAAACTCTGAAGTATAGGTTTAATACCAGCACCCATGCTGCATATAGTTACCTCTTCTACTAGACCACACTGAACCACAAGCTTGCAGGCAAAATGATGGATGGTTTGGTGGATTTTTTATTTATTAAATTGCATTGCATTTTTTTCTTTTTAATGTGACATCCTCTTGCCCCCCCATAGCCTCTTACGAGTCTAGCATACCGCTTCAGGAATCACTATCCCTCTAAATTAATTTGTGCCATAAATACTATATTTATTGTGATGTTTAAGTCACAGGTTGCATTAAGGTAGATAGATCGTGTGTAGAGAGGCCAGGAAGCAGAGAGATTCCCATAAGGCAGGGGTGGGACCCAAATGCTGCCTAGGACTAGTTTTTATTTGGCCTTTTTCCAGTTCTTGAATCTAGCCCCTGGATCCAGTTCCTACCCCCAAACACTGAGAGTGAGCTCAGGGAAAGGGAGCAGAGATGAGGACATGCACACAAAGATAAGAAACAGATCCATGATCTGGACCCCCTGTTACCTGAGCACACCCACCCTCAACTTCTCTGTGGCCCTTGGAGCTTGTACTAATTTTCAGAGTGGTCCCTAGGAGGGATAAGGTTTCCCCATCCCTTCTGTAGGTATTCTGGCTGATTCGGTCACAGTGCCCCATATCTTAACTGAAGAACTCTGGCAACAGCCATTTTCTGCCACCTTTTTGTACAGGGTGGAATATATGGTCCCCTGAAGTGCGACATTCTCATTCAGTCCCAACCTCTTTTGGTTACGGGTTTGCCCACTGTATTTTCACAGCAAGTTGTCTCTGTGCATGCAACAGACCTATTACTTGTCACCTATTTTGCCCATGCAAAGTACATGGCATGATCTTGCTCCCACTGCAGTCAAGAGAAGTTTGATAATCTATTTCATCATGAGAGCAAGATTTGTCTGTCTGGATCTCTAGTAAGACTGGTCTGTCAGAGTGGTACAAGAGGGATAGAGTGTAGGAGGAAATGGGCTAACGGCTTTTATACTCTTTTTCTGTAGTAGTTCATATAGGGCCTTTTTACACGGATGGCGGTGGGTGGGTGGGATCGGTGTTTTGCCGTGGTGGGTGGAGGTGTGTGTGTGTCTGTTTACATGGACACACACCCACCTCCAACCATCTCCACCCATGGAGCCTCCTCTGGTTTTCCGGAGGGCTCTGTGGTTGGAGATGGGTGTGCGATGGGTGGAGGTGGGTATTGCATGGGAGTGCGCATGCATGCACTCCACCCATCCCACTCGGTGTTCACATAGGTGAACACTGAGCGGACACCCATCCCCCTCCCCCGCCGGCTGTATACATGGACGCTCTCCCCCCCCNGCCTGAACACCGAGCGAGGGGGGGGGGGAAAGCCGTCCATGTAAAAACAGCCAGAGAGAGACAAGGCTGTCACATGTAGCAAAATTATGGACATTTTTACATGAACACCCCCTCCCCCTCGCTCTTTTTTTGGGTGGGTGTGTGGGGTGTGTGTGTGGAGTTCGTGTATATGGCCGGCGGTGGGTGGGGGGACGGGTGTCCGTGTAAATTGACACACACACCCCTCCGCCCACTGTGGCAAAACACCCATCCCCCCCACCCACCTCTGTCTGGGTAAAAAGGCCTGATGGCCCTTTCCACACAGACACGCTAACACTGATAAAATTGGTGTTACATTTTAGTATACATGTTGCAGGGCACCCATAGAGCACACCTGCAGCCCTGCAACATTTATAATAAAATGTAACACCCATTTTATCAGTGTTGAGCGTCTGTGTAAAAAACGGCCGATGTCAGAATATTAATGCAAAGATGATTGAAAGCTCTAGTAGTAGTAGTAGCTAAATAAATATAGTAATACTTGTACCCAGTTGACTCGTACGCATGATCTACGTTGCTTGGAAGCCAGCCTGAAAGACTTTCTACAGGCAGCCCATTTTTCCAGTCACTGTCCACGAACATCTTCCATTGATTTCACAAGGAGCTGTTTGTATCCCATGAAGCTTGAGAAAAGCCGTAGAAATTTGCTTCTAGGCAAATTATACCTACTATTGGATACTTCCCCAGTACATGTGAAGAAATCATATTATCACTCACAGAAGGTGTATTGGGTATGTGAGGGAGTGGGACCCTTTGCTGCAGTTTAATATCTCAAGATTCTTAGCACAGCAGACTAAGAAAATGGGCTGGCTTGTTAATCTTTCTTTGGCAGCATGCAATCATGAAATAGCATAGTCCCTTGAACTGGACGTTTAGATTCAACAACATGTGTAATTATTTTCAGTTGGTTTTGATATGCTAGTACCAATGATCATATAGCACCATAATGTACCCAAAACAATTATATAATTGAGTTTGCATCACAGGTGCCAGTATTAGTGAAAGGAGAAATAACGCTAATAATGTCAGAAAAGTGTAACCCACCAGTCTCTGCTGTAGAGACAGGGATCTGGTGATTATTTTTCTTGCATTCTGCCCTGTCTCGGTTTTGCTAATAAACTTAGGGATAATCAAACATGACCTGTAGAGGGACAGATGGTATGTATGTTTTTAATAATATTTACAACCGGTAAAACATATTTATTATAATTTAACATAATTAGAGAAGTTTTGTGTTGGATAGTTGAAATGAAATATTAACGTATACCAAAGCAGCATTACTGAACAAGCGTAATAAATGGTATAAAAGATAACAGGTCAGTTAGAGAGAATGTATAAACAAACAATTAAGATGCCAAAACGGATTATGTACTGATGGTAAATCAGGGAGTTTAATGTAGTTGGTGGCTATCTTCTAAGAACATTGTTTCAAAAAAGAAATATAGCACTGCAAAGCAGTAGACATTAGAGTATCTTGCTTCTTGGTAATAAATCTAATGTTAATAATCTTGTACTTGGGCATAGTTTTAGTGCTGTATGATCTTTCTAAGTTCTTTGGTTATGAGAAGAATGCAGGAAGTACTAGGATTTGACTTGTACATATCACTGCTTGGTGGTTCTACCAGTTAGCTTTCATATGAATGTGTTATTTCATACATTACACCTAGAAAAGTGACACCTTGATTGGCCTATGCATGCATGTTGCACTGAATTTATTTACATTTTAGATTGTCTGTTCAAAGGGTTACAAATTTGCAAATGATCCCACACTTTAATGGTCTGGGAGTCTGAAATGTCCCTGTTTGGCATCTTCAGTGATTATTATAACAGACCTCTACCTCTATGGAAGAAATGTTGAGAAAAGGTGTTTTCTAACGTGACGGTGCTGAAGCACCGCCACGGATTTACTCCCTCCAGAGTAGGCCGCCACCACGGCTGGAATCCGGCCAGGCCCCTGATCTAACGTGACAGGTACCTGGCCGTTGCAGGGAGCTGGGCAGAAATGTGTCCACTTGGCCCTCCCCCCCACGCTGTGTCCAGCAGCTTGCCCCCCTCCCTGACAGGCAGTCATGGTAACCAATGATGGCTGCCATGGTGCCCAACCCCCTGACCACTCTAGACTGGGGTGAGTAAAGCGGGCTTTCTGGTTGGGCAGCGGGAACCTGGCTGTGGTGGTGGTTAGCCTTGGCTGTGACTCAGGAAAGTCCCCAAGTCACAGGCTAGCCACCACCAAGGTTGGGATCCAACATGTGCTAACATCTGGCCGGCACAAACGTACGTGACGGTGGCTTGTGAAGTAAAACACAATAAGGCTCTCTAAAGCCGGCGGCGGCCACTGTCACATTTGAAAACACCCAATGATAAATGTCCTGCTTCACATTCAAACAGTTGAAAAGGTGAAAAGGCATTTCCTGTTGTAACATATCCTTGATTTTGAGACTGCGTTCTCACTATCAATTTTTCCAGGCTAACCATCCATTTAACCACCCATACAATATTATGGGTGTAATATTACACACCCATATTACAAATGGGTGTGTAATAACAGTACTAATATGCATAGCTTTGCATTCATTGGCTCATGTAAATTTATGGAAATTTAAAAGGAATGTTTCTGTTTAGATAAGGGCAGGATACATGGCATAGGAGGTTGATCCAAGGGCAGATAGGCAGGCCCTACCCCATGCACAGAGGACTCTTCCAAGATAAGGTTCCCTTTTTTCACTACAGCCAAAGCAGGAACTTCCCTTGGGCAGCTAGCACTACACTGCACTTTCTTCCTCCTCGAGCACATCCAAAGGCAGGTAAAATATGAAGTGATAGTGGACTGAATTTGAGACTTATTGGCTTAACCCTGAGCCAGGAGTTGATGATCAAAACCCCTGAGACTCGGGGTCACACCCAAGAGGTGGTAACCCCTGTAATGACCAACCCAGGTGTTGGCCTGGGTACACTATACCCCACCCTGCACCTCTTGGTCTTTTGTTTTGTTGGTTTGTTTGATCTGGCCACCTTGAACGCCACTTCAGGTCTTAATATCACCCCCAAAATACCAATCCCCCCTACCCACTGCCAGTGTATATGGTAAATAATAACAACTGAAACAACATTGCGGAAATGTTACCAGTTTGTTCTACTTACTAGGCCTGGGTTAGCAACTGACATATTTTCACCCAGAACTTCCCTTCAGCACCTCAGAATCTTACTGCCACTCTTCCCACAAATGTCAAGCTGTAGTTTATTTATTTTATTTAATTAATTAATTAATTTAATTAATTAAAACATTTTATATCCCATCCCTCCTGCCAAAGGCAGCTCGGGGTGGCTTACAATGTATAAAAATACAAACATACACATAGAAAAAAAAATACACAAACAACATAAACCTAAAACATCTAAAAGCTGGGGGGAGAGAAGAGGAGAAAAAAGGGAGAAAACATCCCCCCTGGGAAAAGAGGAGGAAGAAATACCCCACACTTACCACCACCGCACATAAAAATAAAAACCCACCCTCACCCATCTCCCTTGCCAAAGGCCTGGCAGATGGAACCACCAGGTCTTGCATCAATGTCGAAAAGAGGAGAGGTCCGGGGCCACCCAGGTCTCAGCCTCAGGGCGGCCACCGAGAACGCCCTCTCCATAGATACCCCTGGATACCCAGGGGACTTCAAGAAGGGCGCTCCTGGTTGACTGCAGGGGCCAATCCAGAGCACGGGGAGTGAGGTGATCCTGCAGATATATGGGGCCCAAGCCGTATAGGGCTTTATAGGTAAGAACCAGCACCTTGAATTGGGCCTGGAAGACTTTAGGCAGCCAGTGCAGAGAACGGAGCACTGGGGTAATGTGCTTCCGGCGGCCCGTTCCCATAAGGAGACGGGTTGCCACATTCTGCACCAGCTGCAGTCTCCGAACTGTCACCATGGGCAGCCCCACATAGAGCGCGTTACAATAGTCCAGTCTTGAGGACTGATAGGTCTTGATAGTTGCCCACAACAGCCCCGCAGAGTGGTTAAAGCATAGTTAAATGATATATTTGTACCACTCACCAGAAGCACTATTCAAGCATGTTAGTTATTCTGGAATATCTAACAGTGACTGAAAAAGCTCGTGAGGACACACCCTAACACTCTCACTCTCTCTCTCTTTTTGTGTATGTGTGTGTGTGTATAAGTAGAAACTGACCATTTGTAATAAAGCAGCAATAAGAATTAACTTAGCAGATTAGTATTTTAGTAGTTATTTTGTAAGTTACAATTGTAAAATTCCGACAGGGCAATAACAATAAGGATCAGTGCTGAGAGAATTATTCACCCTTTACCTAGGAACTGCTTCATTTTTATTTTCCTATTTGACCAGCTTTCTACCTGAACTGGAAATGACATTGTTTTGTAATAAGATAGAAGATAAGATAGAACCTGTTCTCTCTCACCCCCTCCCCCCATTTCCCTTTTTTCTTTTGTTACTTTGCTGCTTTGGTACTTCACCGGGTTGCCACATTTTTGTTTGATGTCCTGAGTCACGCATTAGCAAAGGACATTTTTCAAATGCTATCTTGTATGGTATGCCAAGAACTAAGAAGCTAAAGCGGACCCATGATTGAGATCATAAAACGCATCTGAATGAATGAACCAGCTAAGTGGAAAACTGAGCTAGATTTAAAGATAAAAGTGTTTTATAATATACACAGCACAACATGTTTTGTGCTTTGCTTCCAGGATACAAAGTTAAGTTCAGATCTGTAATATTCCTCTCTAATGGGAAAAATATTCTTCAAAGGACACACTACATAATGAAGTGGTGGGTGTGTGAGTTGTCCTGATGACACACAATAACTTACGCTGGTCACAATTGGAGAAGAGAGATTTATAGAGGACATCCTGGAAAGTTTTTATTATTATTATTATTATTATTATTATTAGCAAGCATTTATAATAGCGCAAGCAATGTACCTGGTGCTTTACAAAGTGCCTCTTTTTAGAAGAAGCTTTAGAAGGTTAAACGATGCTGACAATTTTTTCACTGACTTTAGCTTACTGATGTTTTATGTAACCTCCCCCTCTCCTTCCCTCCCAAGTAACTGGCTTTCGTACACCAGAAAAGTAACAAACTTAAATTTTTTTTGTCATCATTACCTCAACCTGAACAAACACTTTGTTTTCCTTGACACTTTTGTAATTGGTGTGGGTAAGCATGTGGACAACTCTGTCACTGAACGGTCTCTGGTCTCCACTGACAGACAGGAGTAACAATGTCAACAGCCTCGGGTAACTAGGATTCAAAAATAGGAAATTTATAAACAAACTAGAAATAAACTGTTGGCTTCCAATCTTTGTCATCAGAAGCTGACACCAGTAAGATCCAGAACTCTTGAATGAAAAAGGAGCAAAGGAGAAAGCATTCCCAGGTTGCAGAGAAGCCCTTCCAGGACCACCAGGGAAAGCAGAGCATCCTCAGTACTTTTCAGGTGTTTCAAGCTAAAGAAAGACATAGGTTGTTGGCAAACGTTACGGCATTCTGCTTTGACCCATTCTGTCTTGCTTTGTTCTGGACCTCACCTGCATGTTTGTGCAGGCACTGCCAGATGTTGGCCCTGGATTGCCCCAGGCCGTGTTGGCAGCTATCCTGGGCTGTGACTCTCAAGACCTCTGGGGTCACAGCCTGGGCTATGGTCCACCCAGCTGGGCCAAAGTGGGCCACAGAGGGCTATCACATTTGTTGTGGCCCATTGTGACCTGGGCCAGATCGGGTCTGTCATGGTGGGGTGCTGAGTGCAATACGAGGCTGGGCGGCCACACGTCCATGTGTCTCTCTGCCCTCCCTGGTGGCCCGGCCGCTAGCACGTTTGTTTGGTGGCCCCAACCTGAACCGTGTTGGTGGCAGCTTCCTGGGCCGGGTCGTGATGACGGCGCTCTGCCGTCACGTTTGTTAACACCCATAGTGACTCATTGCCTCGATCCATAGGTAATACAGTTCTAAAAGGTCCCAGATGTGCTTTTCACACTATTTTCCCTAACATCAACAACACTGGATCCTTCAGTTACTTTAAATGAGAATTTGGACAGTGAACAAAGTTGTTGTTGTGGGTTTCCTGATTTTTGTTTGCCTTGGTTGAAAGGCTGGTTGTTCTGTATTGCATTTTCATTCTGATTGTAGACAAACCCGTCTGCTGCTGAAAATAGCTCAAATGCTCCTAGAACAGTAGCACAAGCCAGCAGCTGAAATTCTTTCACTCTCTTATCCCCCTCTCCGTCTCTGTCTACTGCAGACTCCTGTTCTTGGTATAAACTTAAACCTTTGGAGTGCAAAGTCTTCTAAAAGGGCTAAACAAACAGGATCTGGATGTTCAAGAGCCCAAACATTGACTTCCTCTGCACTTGAAAAGCAACTTGTCTGTTTGGTAAGTCATATTTCTTTTTGTTTCGGATTTATGCTTTTGTGTTTCATTCATGACTGACATTCTTGAGTCACTAATTAACGTACAAACACAGAACATGTCCTAGGCAGCTAGGATTTCTCAGTTGTATATTAAACACATTTAGGTTGTGCAGAGTTAGGAGTACAGCCCAACCTTTATTTACTGTGCTTTTGGTGAATCTCTACAAAATGTTCACCTGAAATATATGCATTCCCTTTTTGAAGGGAACGGGTTTTAAAATAGTTTCTTTAGCAACCTCTTTCTAAGATTGCTGTACCCAGATCTTGAGACTACATCTACAGCAAAATCATTCTGGTTTTAGACTGATTACCTATTCTTAGTGCTTGAAATATTAGTAAAATATAATCTGCTGTCCTTTCTCCACTTCAGTAACATAATCCCCACTGCATCTAATAAATATAATAGGCTAAAATCATATCTTCCATTGAGTTGCTGATATTACTTTGCTTGCTCTCTTATTTCATAAGGGGCAGAATGCAGATGCAGCAGATAGTTTCAGAGTTTGTTGATTCATGCAAGGAAAGCTGTAGTGTTTTCCCTCTAACTTTAATTTATGTACCTAAGTGAACTTGAGGTGTACATGTGCTGGTAGGCACATTTGCCAGGAGGTTTCTTTAATCTGATACTACAATATTTTTGTAACTACACTCCCATCTATTAAAAGGATACTTGATGTGGTTTATCATTTTCTAAGTACTTTTTGATCTGTATACTTCCAATGTAAGATTTATTTTGATTATGAGGTGTGCTAACATATTTCTAGGGGGAAATATCTTTTGCCATGGTGATATAACAGTGCCTCCTTTCTGTAGCTCTGAATTTTTATCAACCAGCTTCTTGTTTTTTTTTACTGTAACCAAAATGAGGAATACATTTAAAAAGGAAAAGAGATCATTCCATTTCAGAGGCCAGTCTTTTTCAAAGCTCTGACACTAGATCACTGATGCATACGTTTTATAAGCAGAAAGCTAGCACTAAATGACAGTTTATAGATAACTAGTCTATCAGATCATATATATATATATAGTATGAATTTCTGGTTTACCACAATTACTGTGTGCCTTAGATCAACATAGTTGGTTTTTCAAACTTTGCTATAGAAAACCTTGAAATTAAAGTTTACTTTAAAAAAAGTTTATTGAAACCATGGGCCACATGTAAAAGCAGAACTTAATTTAAACGTACAGAGTACATATATTTTTCAAGGGGTAAATCTCTGGGGTTTGTTTGAAAAGCTGTCAGTGGGCTTTCTACCTCATTTAATTTTATGAGGAGGCTTTTCAGTTTGCTTTTGTAAAAGAAAGCTTTGTAAAAGAAACTTGTGGGTTTTTTTTAAAAAAAAAATTACATTTAGTTTTGTTGTATAATATGCATTTTAAAAAAAAAGCAAAAAAAAAAAGCAAGGAGCGTTATATAAACCTTTAACATTGTGGTTGTTTGTATTAATTTTTTTCTCAAAAATGCTCAAAAAAGCTCTGGTTTAGTGCCTTTTGTACTGCTAGGTGTGGGACCTGGAACTAATTCCTGGATTCCTTCTCTCCCATGCCAGCAGGGGCTGATAGTGCTATTCAGGTAACAAGCTCAGAGACTTTGGAGGGAGGAGGGATAATTGTCACTCAACAGAGATCCATCAAGTTGACCGACTGTTACTTGGAAGACAACAAAGGTGTATGTTTGCAATTTATGACCCCATGAATTACCTGTGTTGTCCTTACACTCAGCCTAAACCTTCCTTCATAATACACATCCCTACATCTGACCAAAAATAAAACTCTGACGCACAAGTTTACCCTGAGCAAGCAAGCCCACTTTCAGTTCTAGTGCTGGATCAGATAGTCTTTTCCTTTCTACTTCTGGTTAACTTCCTTTCCTACTCAACCAGATCCCTCTAATGCCACCTGCTTCCCCCTCTGGACAATAAGACTGTCTCCTTATTCCCCTATCTTCAGAGCCCTCATTTCAATGACAATTTCCTTCCAGCTCATTCACTCCTGCTCTGTCACCACCACTCCCACCCGCCAATATCACTGCTGCTACTGCTGTTGTTGGGGGTGGCTTTTATCTTGTTCTTAATTTGTGGTTTTAAGGGGTTTGGGGGGGATGCGGTGGGTGTGGCTTGAGGGTGGGGGGCATGGGGAGTGGGTTAGGGTGGATAGGGCCCTCCGCCCTGGTGAGAGGAGGGGAGGTGGCCCTTGGGGAGGGTTGGGGGGACTCCCTGTGAGAGGGGGAGTCCTGGGGAGATGGGCTGGGGAGATGGCCCCCCCCCGGTGAGACGGGGGGGCATGGCTCAAGGGGACTCGCAGTGAGAGGGGGAGTTCCGGGGAATGGGGTGGGAGGTTGGGGGGAGTGAGTTAGGGAGGTTGGGGGTAACCCCTGTGGTGAGAGCACAGGGGGGGAGGGGAAGGGGGGTGGGGGGAGGAGAAATGGGGGGATATGGGGAGTGGGAGTGGGGAGGAGAGGGGGTGCAACTCTGGAGGAAGGGCGAACAGCCAAGGGTTAGGGGTCAGGATGGAGCAGACGGGAGGGGGGGAGCGGCTATAGGGGTGGTTATGGGGCGTGGATGGTATGGTCCAAGGGGACCGGTGACTCGTCCTCCCAGGGGACCGAGGTTCCTGGTGGAAGTTAAGAGAGTCACTCCCCCACTGAGGGTGAGAGAGGATCAGGGTCTAAGGTCCGCCTTTAAAGGGCTGCTGCTGTTGAATGCAAGGTCCGTAGCAAATAAGGCTCCAGTGATCTGAGATTTGATCCTGGATGGGGCAGCGGACCTTGCATGTATCCCAGAAACCTGGATGGACAAGGAGGCAGGACCAGCTGTAGCAGACCTCGTTCCAGCCGGGTATGCTGTTCAGCACCAGCCCCGCACGGGGAGCCAGAGGGGAGATATAGCTATTATTTTTAGAGAGGGATGGCCAGTTAGGAGAGAGCCAGTTTGGGAGATTTCAGGTATTGAAGCCCTCCATGTGGTGTTTGATTTGGCTGGGGACAAGCTTGGGGTGGTGCTCGTATACTGGGCCCCTTCCTGTCCGACAGCATCCCTTGCCGCTCTAGCAGAGCTGGCCTTGGAGGTGACGCTGAACTCCTCCAGGACCTTGGTCCTGGGGGACTTCAATGCCCATGCCGACGCTGACCTTGTAGGAGCGGAGCATGAGTTCATGGCCGCCATGGCAACCATGGACTTGTCCCAAGTAGCCAACTGCCCGACCCAAGTGGGGGGGCATACTCTCAACCTGATCTTTTGTTCTGGCCTTGAGGTGGGTGATCCGTTAGTGGGGGATGTGAGGGTCATGCCCTTGTCATGGACGAATCATTATCTCCTACAGGCCAGCCTTTCAGCGCACCTCCTCCAGAAGGGGAATGGACCGGTTAGGTTGGTCTGCCCTCGGAGGCTGATGGAACCTCAGCGGTTCCAGGAGGCTTTGAGGGAGTTAACCTTAGACCCGGACGGCCACTCTGCAGATGAGCTTGTCCAGCATTGGAACACCTTGTTGGGTGAGGCCATCGACAGGGTGGCTCTGAGACGTCTTCTCCCTCCGTCTCGTCACCGTAGGGCCCCTTGGTTTACTGAGGGGCTGTGGTATATGAAACAGGTAGGTAGGAGACTAGAGCGATGCTGGCATCGGACTCGCTCTGAATCTGTCCGACTTCTCCATAGGACCCACTTGTGGTCCTATGTTGAGGCTGTGAGGACAGCAAAGAAGGAATTCTTTGCTGCCCTCATAGCGTCTGTGAAGTCGCATCCAGCAGAGCTGTTCCGGGTGGTGCGGGGGCTGGTCAGTCCAGCCTCCCTCTGCCTGGACGGGGACTTGTCCCAGGCCCGCTGTAAGGAGTTTGCCACCTACTTTGCAGACAGGATTGCTCAGATCCAAAGTAACTTTGACACTGGATTGGAAGCAGTAAGCGAGGGGCATGAGGTTATGGAGGCACCATCTGGTCAATCTTTCTGGGATGAGTTTCAGGAAGTGATGTCGGCTGATGCGGTGAATGTCCTGGGGTCTGTTAGAGCCACTAGTTGTGAACTAGGTCTGTGCCCGTCCTGGTTGGTGACGGTGCTGGCGAGGGTAGTGAACGCGTCCCTTCAGCAGGGGAGATTATCACCCAGTGTCAAGGAGGCGGTGGTGCGCCCCCAGCTGAAGAAGCCATCTTTGGATGTGGATGCACTCGCCAGCTACTGACCCGTCTCTAGGGAAGGTTATTGAACGGGCAGTGGCACTGCACCTCCAGGCACATTTGGACAGCGTTGGTTTCCTGGACCCTTTTCAAACTGGGTTCCGCCCCGGCTATGGTACAGAGACGGCGTTGGTGGCCTTGGTGGATGATCTCCACCGGGAGATGGACGCAGGATGTTCAACATTCTTGATCCTGCTAGATCTCTCAGGCGCATTTGACACCGTGGACCATGAGCTGCTGCTGAGACGGCTGCGAGACCTGGGGGGTCTGGACGGGACTATTTTTGAATGGTTCCGCTCATTCCTCTCGGGGAGAAGCCAGCGGGTGGTGCTGGGGGCTGAAACATCAAGCCCCCGTGCCTTGACCTGTGGCGTTCCGCAGGGTTCAATCATGTCTCTGCTATTATTTAATGTATATATGCAGCCCCTGGGAGAGATCGTGAGAGGGTTCGGGGTGCGATGTCACCAATATGCTGACGATACTCAGCTGTACCTCTCGTTTTCAACTGACCCAGGTTCTTCTGTCTCATTGCTTACCCAATGTTTGGAGGCTGTGGCAGATTGGACGCGGCAGAACAGACTGAAGCTCAATCCTGATAAGGCAGAGGTGATGGTGGTGGGTAGGGCGAGGGAGGTACTGGTTCCCCTGATACGGGGGGTCCACCCTCCTGTAGCCCAGCAGGTTCAGAGTCTGGGGGTGGTGTTGGACTCAGGGCTCCGGCTGGATCGGCAGGTAGAGATGGTGGCTAAGACCGCCTTCCGCCAGCTGAATCTGGTACGGAGGCTGTGTCCATACATTTCCAGGCCTGACCTGGCCACCCTCATTCATGCCTTCATCACCTCAAGACTAGACTACTGCAATGCTCTGTATGTGGGGCTTCCCTTGTTTCTGGTTCTGAGGCTGCAGCTGGTGCAGAATGCGGCGGCCCGTCTCCTTATGGGGACGGGAAGGCGGGAGCACATAACATCTGTGCTCCGTACTCTGCACTGGCTGCCTATAGCGTACTGAGCCCAATTCAAGGTGCTAGTGTTGATCTATAAAGCCCTACATGGTCTGGGCCCCTCATACCTTGGGGACCACCTCGCCCTCCGCGCCTCAGAGCAATCCCTGCGGTCCACCGGGGCGCCTTTTTGCAGGTTCCCCGTGTAAAGCGGGGGGCCACAATGGAGAAGGCGTTCTCGGTGGCCGGGTCGAGACTCTGGAATTCCCAGAGGAAGCCCGTCTGGCCCTAGGTCTGTTGGCGTTTCAGCGAGCCTGCAAGACCTGGCTGTTCACCCAGGCCTTCGAAGGGGAGGGTGGGGTTGGGGGGGGATTTTTGAAGATTTTTTATGTTGAGAGGGGTTGTATTTTTAAAACATTGTTTTAATGAATTTTATTGTGTGTTTTTATGCTGTAAGCCGCCCCAAGATGCCATAGGCATGAGGGGGCGGCTAACAAATATTTATAAATAAATAAATAAAATAGCAGTATAAACATTTCTTACCCATATCAAAGGCAGGTAGGCAAAGGTTTATAGCTTTTTGTTATAAGCGTCAATGAAGGAGCAGTTTTGAAGGTTTCAGAAAGGAATTCTTTTTCACCAAATGGTCAGTAGTTACTGGTTACAGTCTGGCTTCCCAGGAAAGTTCATGTTCAGAGGAGGTGGGCTGAAGAAACTTGGGAGAATTGTGCTAATCCATAGGGATCAATCAGACCCACTTAGAGAAGAAATATTGGCAAGCGTTTTGCACAGAATACCAAATCATTGTTATTTTCTATGAAAACAATATTTAAGTTGCATTGAGTATGTGCCAAAGAATGTCTGTAGCTTGTAAATTTTTCCACCTGTTTAATTTTAAAATGACTGAACTTAGTTTTAAAAATACTGCATTTAAATAAAATTGCTATGGCATTGGAACAAAGTAATGCCAAGTTTCAGCCTACAATTAATTTTTATGGCCAAGTAATAAGCTTTGGCAAATAGGGGTCTGTAACCGAAATGCTGACATAACCTGCATTGAAGTGGCATGAACACAGCGCTGTAATTCAGCTGAATGAAGAAATTCTCAGGAGAGAAATGGAATGTCTTTCTTTGTGTAAATATACCTCTGTATTCACAAGGAACAAACAGTAACATTTTGTGCAGGTTTCTCCCTTTGACAGTGCATCTTTGTTCACCATCTCCAATGGTGGTGTCAAATATATCAGTGAAAAAATAATAAACTTCCCTATTTGCATTTTTTATTTTACTTAACTGATATGCTTTCAAGGAACTCAGTACGCCTTGAATAGGCTAGCACTGTTACTTGTAATGCAGTGGGTCTGGAGAATAAAGGAGTACTTAGAATAGTTAGCATTGGTTAAATAAACGTTGTGACCTGTTTCTGATGTCTGTATAAATAAATATTCATACAGTCAGGGGGTGGGGGGAATCAGTAAGATTTTGACAATGGATCTTACACATCACATCAAATGGGATATTTCAGAACTTTTCCTGGTTTGTTTCCAATATAAATGCCCCTTTTTCCAAATAGAACACCTAGCATTACAGAGTTACTGCTTTCAGAATGTATTCCATCTAGTAATACAAGATTTATCCAAAGA
The DNA here is from genome assembly GCA_003113815.1 of Sphenodon punctatus. Lineage (NCBI taxonomy): Eukaryota > Metazoa > Chordata > Lepidosauria > Sphenodontia > Sphenodontidae > Sphenodon > Sphenodon punctatus. Next base: position 2,856,652 of record QEPC01001717.1, on the reverse strand, counting down.
GTTAAGATTGCTTGCATAGTATTGCTTTCATGCTAATAGAGTTTGTATTTGAGATCTGTTCTGTCATTGGTTTGTGCGTATAGCTCCCATTGATATTAATGAGAGTTATGTACACTTGTCATCAGCAGACTAGGCTGCTTTAGTACCCATTTGTTTTAAATTAATACAGCTTAAGCCCATTGGAAAATAGAGATCATTTTTGAATAATAGAGAGGACTTTTAATAACACTGTATGCAACATAGGTGAAATTTACCAGATGCATAGAGGGCCATTCTCCTCTCTACCTTTGCCCCTCACAGGACCTGCATCGGGGAGTCAACAGGATGGGCATATCTGTTCACGAATGCTGCAGAAATGGTCTTCAACACAAGCTATTGGGTTAGCACAGTAAATCAGAGTAGCAACAGTTGCTACTGGGACAGGTCAGGAGTTGTGGTTTTGCATTTATGTGAAGTCACTGACCTTGTTGGTACACCACAGTTAGAATAGGGACTTGTGGTCACTCTTCCCCACTAAGGCTGGGAATTCCGGTTCTCCCGAGATCCGATATTGCCGGTATTTGAGTGTATCGGCTTAATCCGATATTTACCTGTACCGGCATACCGGATTTTTAACATTGGCTGTGGTACTGGATTTTTAACATTGCGGCCATTGAAGTAAATAGCCGCAATGTTAAAAATCCAGAACCGGTAAATCCAGTACCAGGGAGATCCGATACTGGTACATCCGGTATCCGGTATTCTCGGCGGTGTCCAACCCTATTCCCCACTATTGATGGTGCTATATAAATAAAATAAAATAATAACAGTATTATCTTGTGTATGTCAGCCAAGCATGGAAAGCAGCTGCAAAGGACTAGCAAGCCTACACTATGGGCACTTTATCAGAGTCAGATCCAAAACACAAAGGCTTAATGCAGGGTTAATCAATCTCACCCTGTATAATCAAGTCCAGTTCTCCTGTCCAACCATGGTGGAAGTGGGACCAAAATCACGCAGACCATGGGTGTTTTCAAATGTGATGCTACAGGTGGCCACACTTACCCTGGTGTGGCCACCCATGGTGGTGTTACATTTGTTCCCGCCCGCCAGATGATTGCTGCGGTCGGGAAAAAACATACCCTGGGCCGTGGCAGGATTAACTCCAGGTTGTGTGCTGGGCTCCCTGCCAGCGCACATCCCGGAGTTAGCCCTGCCACAGTCTGGAGAAGCCATCCCTGGGCTGTGGTAGAGCATACTGTCACGTCTGATGGCCCGCTCTACCTAACTCCGGCTGGTGGCCAAAGCTTTTCTGGGCGGGTGTGGTGGCCTCGTAGGCCGCTGCACTGCCGGTCAGGGAGGGGGCTGGTTCATGCTGAGCAGTGCGGGGGACCCCCCCCATCCCCCCCTCTAGCCCTGGTCACTGTCACATTTGTTCAGCAGCGGGGCCAAATCATGCCTGGAGTGAGGGCTCTCACCCCTGGCAGGAGCAAAGTGTGGTGGTGCTCAGCACCATCATGTATGAAAATACCCCATGTTATTTATTTATATTAACCTATATTTTGGGGAAGTCCAGCCCTGGGCCACGTCCAGTTAGTACACCACCTAGTAGCAGGGGAGCCACTTGTCATCATACAGAACCACAAAGCAATTGTGTCATGATGTATGCATTGTTGCAACACATCATCATGATTTATGTTTGCAATGTTATGTCTGATATTATTATCTATCATTATATTACACTTACAGTATTCAAAGTGCTTTTCAATCCTTAGCTGGCTCACCCTCACAACAACTTTGTGAAGTAGACCATTATTATTTGCATTTTACTGATGGGGAACTGAGGCCGAGAAATAGTGAAGGCCACCTACTATGAATATTATTCTTTTGCTCTTCCTTCTAACTGCTGTCTCTTCCATTCCGAATCCTGCCTTTTGGACTAGAAGAAAGATCTGCACTCTCTCCCTTAATTCTCCTTGGCTGCCGAGATGGAGGGCAAACAGACAGAGGAGTCCAGTGAATTTTTCCCCATTTTGCCTAGTATTTTATTTATTGTATCTTTTATCTTAAAATTTATATGCCGCCCCCTCCTGCCTCAGGCATCTCGGGGCGGCTCACATCATCTTAAAAACATTAAAACAAACAATAATGATTACAATAAAAAAAACAATATAAAACCCCATTCCCCCCCTTACCCTACCCTAACCCAACCCACCCACCCCATCTCCCTCTGGAAAGGCCCAGCAGAACAGTCAGGTCTTACATTGTCTGCGGAAAGAGGGGAGGCCGGCAGCCAAGTGGCTCTCCGACGGGAGGGAGTTCCACAGCTGCGGCGCAGCCACGGAGAACACCCTCCTCATAGTGGACACCCGGGAAACCTGGGGGACCTCGAGCAGGGTGCCCCAAGCTTACCACGGGGTCGCTCCAGGACCCGGAGGGTGAGCCGGTCCTGCAGATAGGCGGGGCCCAAGTCGTTAGTAGAAGCTAATAGTGTGATCTGTAAGGGCTATATGAGCCCAGTGCAAGTTGTGATAGGGTGTTATGTTTAGGGGTTAAAATAACTTATACTTGCATTATAAGTCACCTGGTTGCTACCATTATGGTTAAAAAACAGTTTTAACAATTGTCTGTTTTTTTGTGTGTGACAGCTTTAAAAAAATCAAATAAATTTAAAAAATCAAAATTATTTAAAATGTCCCTGAGCTTTTTTCTTTGATTTTATTTCATTTATTTATTTATTTGAGAGAGACATGCAGACAGATGAGTGTGTGGGGTTTAGTATTACTTTAGGTTAAAGGGGAAAGAGTACCATTTAGTAGTTTTAAAATTATTTCCAAAAAGTTTTTTCACAAAAATATCTCAAGAAAAACTTATATGAAAGAAACCTTATGCTTTGGAATGTGAACACATCTGATCACATAGGACATCTCAGCAGTGACGAACTGAACCATGATGTAGGGTGTTTTTAGACAGCCAGAGTAATGCACACTAGTTTGAAATAAGTATGGTGTTTGTTTGTCCGCACTAACATAACGATGCCTTTTAGATGGATAATGTATTGTGGACTAATGACTCAGAAAATAATTATAACCTACCGAACAAGACATTAATTCGGACTACTTTAAGTACGGTTCTTATAAAACCAAGTGGTTGGGGTTTTATAAGAACCGTAGTTATCCCTTAGACCGTTTTTGGACGATCGTGGCCGCGCCTGCGCTTGTTTTGAAAAAATGCCAGTAGCCGGGATCAGACGATACACTCCCGGCAATCACGTGCCCGGAAGGGGGACGCCCATGCTTTTCCAGCCGCGTTTGACCGGGTCGATTTTTCAACCCGGTCAAATCGCAGCCGGAAAAGCATGCGTGTCCCCCTTCCGGGTGCGTGATTGCTGGGAGTGTATCGTCTGATCCCGGCTCCCGACATTTTTTCAAAACAAGCGCGGGCGTGTCCGCGATTGGCTAAAAATGGCCTAAGTCCGTACTAATAAGCACTGTTGACAGCGTTCAGACAGACAAATAGACTATAGTCCGCACTAGATTCAGTTAGTACGACTAACTGTCTGTGTGAAAATGCCCGTAGTCTGATTCTCCATGGCCTGTGTGGAGTCTGTATGTTTTTCTAAAATATGTGTTAGCCTATTTCAAGTTTGTGGTGCTATGTATAAAAGTTATTGGGGGTGGGGGAGAATACTTAAAGCAGAACAAGTGGTTAAGCTGTTTTAAGGTTTTAAGATGCTTAAGTGTTTAAACTGTCTTCAGTACTAGAGAGGATATAACCTTCTAAATGACATTAAATATTTGTGTGTTAAAAACCACTAATGAAATACATTAGTATTTAAACCACTAGACTCAACCAAGGCATTCCTGTAAAAGAACATAAGATGTTAATTCCTTAGGGCCAAATGATGCACCAAAAAGCACTCAGTAGTGTCCACCTAAGTTCTCATTTATGCATAAGCATAAGCCTTCTGATAAACAACTTATTTTCAATGCATTCCATAACTTCATTATTATTAATAGTAGTAGTAGTAGTAATTTATTTACGGCTGTAGGCCAAAAATAACTTTATTTGTAGCCATCCATTATTTCATAAACTCATAGATTATAGCCATCTAGTCTGTTCTTCTGTATAAACTGCACAGGCTGTTTTATTTCTATATTATATAAATCACCATTCTTCTGTTCCTGAGGCCAGAGAGACTTTCAAGGCCTAGTCCTGAGGCTATCAGAATAATCGCTGAATGGCATTACCTTGTCTAAACAGCTTGCCTTCTTTCCTCTCTGGCACCATCTATGTAGGATTTTGCACAATGGAGGAAAACATACATGCACCTTAACTCCACTTTAACTCCGCTTTAACATTTCTTATGCATATTGCAGGGCTGCATAGGGTGCCAATACAGCCCTGCAACATGCTTTAAAAGTGGGTTATTTCAGACGTGACAGGGCAACATTCGCCCGTCATGGAACCACCCTATTGATTCCCTGCCGGGATCAATACCGGCACGTCAACAGACGTGTTGGCTGATCCCGGCGGGGAATTCGGGGAAGGGGGTGGGGCTGCGCAGCGCTACGTGCAGCCGCACAGCCCCAACCCCCCACGCTCCCCCAGCAGCCCGCCCTCCCGGAGACAGGGCCCGTGCTGCGGCCAATGCGGCCGTGGCGCCCACCTGCTCGCCCGCCCCCCGAGAGATTGACCATGGCACGGAATCGGCGGCGAGTGCAACCGCCAATCCTGGGCTGTGGTCAGGGAACAGGCATGACATTGGGTATTTTCAGACGTTACGAGATCACAGTCAACCACGCTCAATTCCGCGTGGTGGCTGTGATCTCCTAACGTCTGTTGGGGGAAACGGATGTTTCCCCCCAGATGTTACCGCGGCGTTGAATTGCATTCACCACGCGAGCGGCCGAAGCGGAGGGACCGCCGGCCGCCGCGTGTTGAATGCAATCCCACGCCGGGGTGAACGCCGGCGTATCGTCTGGTCGGGCGCCACGGCCCGGGATCACCGGCAGGATCCCGGGCCACGGCGCATCCGGCCCGACGCGGCGGCCTCAGTGGCCCCACTGCCCGCCCGTCTCTCCGAAGGGCGGGCGGCGGGGTGCGTGGAGGGGGCGGGGCTGTGCGGCTGCACGTTGCGCCGTGCGGCCCCNCACATTGCGCCGCGCGGCCCCGCCCCCTCCCAGATTCCCCGCCGGGATCCCCTCGGCACATCTGATATGGCGTGATGGGGTGATCCCGGCGGGGAATTAATAGGGTGATTTCGGTACGGGCCAAAGGGCCCTGTAACATCTGAAATCACCCATTAACATGCTCAACCATGGTGAATTCCACCGTGGTTGAGCGTGTTAACGTCTCGTCTGTTGGGGGGGGAAAGTGATTCCCGCCGGGAGTCACTCCCGGCGGGAATCACTTTGACCATGCTTTCGGAGATGGTCCCCGGACCATCCTCGAAAGCATGGTTATTTTGATTCCCGCCAGTGGTTCACTGTGGTGAACATCTGGCGGGATTCAAACAGACGTTACGGGACCATTCGCCACCACTGCCGATTGACTGTGGTTGAACGTGGTTTTGTAACGTCTGAAAATACCCATTGTTAAAGTGGTGTTCAAGTGGAGTTAGGTGCATGTTTGTTGACTCCATTAGTGTCATGCTGGGTAAAGAATCACATCCTTTGGGAGGATGGACCTGGAGCTGTCGAGCAGGGGTGGGGAACTTTTTCCCTCTAAGGGGCTACTTTTTGAAAATGAGTACAAGCTCCAAGGGCCACATAAAAGTTGGGGTAGGTGTGCTTATGGGGTGTGTTCAGAAATCCTGCCTGACCTTCTGCCTTTTCTAGAGAGCAGCACATCTTTTTCTCTCAGATGGAAGAGTTTGAAGGAAATTGGAATTATATTCCCAGATATTTGCTCCCTAGGCAATTCCTCAATGTACCTTTTTTTTTCCCTTGTGTGCTGAGCTTGTTGTGCTTTGATGGGACTTCCTCATTTCATGACTTCAGCTGCATAACTGTAATAATTGTCCTAACTGCCATAATATGCATGCAGTAACCAGACTGCAGATAACCATGTGTTTGGATTAATTAGAATGCAAATCAAGTCATTTTAATGTCAAGGTAGCATATGATATGCCATAGGGTTAGCATTTTGCATTGATTTTGGCCTTTTCATTGCCTACCCTTGCATTCTTGATAATCTAGGTTACTTAGTATGTATGACGAATATGCAGTGTAGGCAACTTTAGTTTGCCACTGGGATTTTAACTTTCCAGTATTCTAAGAGACACTTAAAAGTTCTGAGTCATGTCACCTTGGTGCAGAGCAGCAGCAGGGGGTCCTCCATTTTAAAGTATTAATGCTAGTGTCTATGCTAGCGTGACCCCACCCCTCATGCCACTCATTCCTCATCATCATGCTTCATTTTGATGGTCATCCAGAGCTAGCCTTAGGCAGGGGCAATAGGGACAGTTGTCCAGGGCCCTGCACTTTGGGGCACCCTGTAGACAGCACTACCCCCTTGAACCTCATCAACGCCAATCCTGAGGGGCCCCAGGAGCCCCAACAATGCTACTGCTGATCCTGAGGTTTGTGGTGGTAGCAAGTCTCCTGGGGACCCCTGGAAAGCCACGTTGGCTGGCGGCAGGAGCTCCTAGATCCTCTGGGGCTTACCAGGGAGTAGGTAGCTAGATTGTGCTGGAACAGAAGAGCAAGGCCTGGTGGTCAGGAAGAAGGTCTGTGGATATATGGACATCTGCAGCGTACTCAGGAAGATCTGCAGGCCGGCCTCCATGCCCCAGCTTGACCAGTAGCTACCCACCCCCTGGTAAGGCTTGGAGGCCCTCGGGATCTCCTGTCACCCAATGCTGCTACCCATGGTAGTACTAGTAATTGAAGGAACAGGATTTGATTGAGATTATGCAGGTAGAACCTCACCACCACAGAACTCCACTCCTTCCCCCCCCACAGAGTTCCACTCCTCCCCCCCTCACTCATACACACACACACACAGCTCCACTCCCCCCCTCACACACACACACACAGAGCTCCACTCCCCCCTCACACACACAGACACAGACACAGACACACAGAGCTCCACTCCTCCCCCCTCACACACACACACACAC